>CM061534.1:91233527-91565877 GCA_030545055.2 Neoaliturus tenellus
ATCACAAAAATATATATCGAGAGTTAGAGGTGAGAAATACAGTAGAACCTTGCTAAGACGACTTTTAAGGGGTCACACAAAACTGACGTCTTATCAAGGTTTTCGTCTAATCAAGTGTCGTGCTATCAAGGTTGTTTTGCTGATAATTCGTCTTATCAAGGTGCACCCTAACAGAGTATATTTTTAAACTCCCCATATAGCAAGTGCAATTTTAATGAAGCCTCACTAGAAATATTTCATTGAAAATATATGAAATCAAGCATACAAAAAACACACATATAAAACATAATGTTTTATTGTTATGAAAAAATAGCCTATTATAAAAACTCTAAACAACTAACAAATTTTTTTAAAGATACAAAATGTAATAAATACAGTAACTTGTTATAAATTAAAGAAATTAAAAAACCTTAATACGGTATAAATGTTCTCAATTAATCTTTTACCGTATAATTAATTAAGCTGAGTACCGTACCAGCAAAGTTAATTGATTTATCGATTACATGTTAGACAATTTCCTCTACGTCTAAGCCTACGTCAGGATTCAATGTTGTTGTGCATGAGCAAGGAAAGTTTGTGAATTAGTCATTAATTTTGGTTTATTTCGTGTTACTCATGTGAACGTAGTCCAATGCACTATTGATTTCCGTAGTGACCCTTACCACACTCTCGCTCATAACACTTTTTTCTCATAAAACACTTTAATATACTAACGGCATGTGAAGCAGACATTCTCTAATCCCTACTTACTGACACTACACACTTATATGTAAAACCACGATGTCACACAATAGCACTGCACTTTAACTGGTACAGTATCATATAAGCTGTGCTAAACGCGACGTAAAACCATTAATTTTCGTTTTGACAGTAGACATGCAACTGACTGTATACAAATTTATTGTGTCTCCAAGAGGAAGTGTAGGAAAGTTTTTCCTAGAACTGAGCATAAAGACATTGTTTCCTTCAAAATGTCTGAATAAACTGTGGGAACGATGCATGAGAAAAGCGATTCGTGTTGTAAAGGTTCCGTAACGAAACACTTCGCGCTATAGAGGTTATGTTCGTGTTACGGAGTTAATATATTGAAAGATTCGTGTCACCGAGGGCGCGTTCGTGCTGTAGAGGTTCCGGTATTTTAAAATGCGTGTTATAGAGGTTGATTGTGCACTAATTTCAGCTGGTAAAATGTGTGCTATCGAGGTATTTATGTGAATGGTATTCGTCCTATAGAGGTATTTTTAACATTGAGTGTTATGGGCAATTCACGGGGACTATAAAATATTACTTGTTATCAAGGTAATCGTGTTATCGAGGGACGTACTAAAGAGGTTCTACCGTATAGCAATTAGTCTGCAGTAACAGTGTTTGTAACCTGCAGTACTCTATTGTCGAATAAAGACAAGCAAGGTCGAGCACTTAAGTGTGCTGGGTGTGCTTAACGCCGCTCAACTTAGTTCACCATGGTTCGCTTCTCCAGTGTCGTGCTCGCCTGCTTGCTCCATCTGCGGTCGGTTTTTGCACAAATCAAAGGATGCGAGCAGACCCAAGCATTCAGCATGAATCCACCCAGTGACCCAGTACATACTGCCATGAGGTTCTTCTATTCTGGTCCAAAGTTGGAGTATATTGGTTTGTATTAATTTCTTTGGTGCTATTTTATAACTGCTTGTTATAAAGGGAATGGTGAAATGAAACCTAGAGTTTCTTGAGTAGGCCTATTATCATCCGGAGTCTGTGTTGTGAGGCCCGACACATGAGCACATCTAAGATATACGCAATCTGGCAGATGTGAGGGGTTGTATGAGGGGTAAGCGTAATCATGCTGTTACTGAAATTAAATTGAAAAAGGATTTGGTAATGCCTAACTTCACTGCTTCACTGTTTGCCTAAGTGTTTCGAGATCAGCTCATACAGTGACAGCGATAGTGTATTTCATGAGTTCGCCGAGCGAGTTAAACCCAACTTTTGCTCCAGCATTTGCCCAAACAATTTGGCGATAGTGTACTTAAGGCATCACAAAACAATCAATTTTAACAAGTAACCATTAAACTATTTGAAGAAACTTGAAAAAAAAATTATTTTGAATTTTTAAAACTTGTCATAATAGGTTACAGAGAAACCCATAAATACATTTACCATGTTATTCTTATGGAAACTCAACTCAAAACTGTAACTCACTTTCTTAATTAAACTAGGTTAAACTAGGAAGGGTTAAACCACAGATAACCGATAGATATCTGTAGGTTATCTGGGGTAACCTATATTTGCTTACAACACTCATATGTTGGCAAATTTACCTACCTACCTGCACGCTGTTATGGGAAAAATAAAATAAATACCAAAACTTTATCAAATTCAGTATGTACCTCTAATGGGAAGGGGTTCCTTTACTATTTGTGGCCCATCATGGCTTCGGGATTTTATTTTATAGATAACAAAATATCTTTGAAGGTTAACAAAGTCTTCTTCTTAAGAATTCTATTGAAACATTGACGTTGTGTTAGCGAAGCCCTGAAGGGATTTTGCAAAACCTTAGCTAGCACCTATTATTAAAGAGCACTGCCCACTTTAAATTTCAACCCGCTAGGATCTATGGCAATTTTGAGGTTCCGTGGGGCGGAGCTGTTAACAAAATTTGCAAAACTGTTTCATAATGAGCACCAATGAGAAAAATGAATGTCCTTTACAAATGGTAACCCTGCAGTGCTGTAGGCCCTACAATTTTTGAGATCCATTGTTTCCTTGATTCACATTATTTAAAAATTGGCCACAAGGATAACATCATATTTTTTAAGCCTTTTGGGGTAGAATCATAAAGAACTTAAAAAAATATATTTTAAAAATCTTTTCTTAGTGAACACCTATCAGCAAAGAGTGACTATTACAAAAGAACACTATTTGGCCCATGCCAAATTTCAACTGCGTAAACTCTATAGTAATTTTGACATAAATTTTGAAGGCCTGTGGGGCGGAGCGGTGGAGCCCTGAAGGAATTTTGCAAAAGTGTTTCTTAGTGAGGACCTATGAACAAAAGAGAGTGTCATTTCAAATTTCAACCCCATAGGCCTCAAAGTAATTTTGAAGTCCTTTGGGGTGGAGCCCTTAAAAAGCTTTTCAAAAGCGTTTCTTAGTGAGCACCTTTGGGCAAAGTGGATCTCACATTACAAATGTCAACCCCTTACATCATCAAGTTTTTCAGATTAATTGTTTCCTAGATTTATATTATTATATATATATATATATATATATATATATATATATATATATATATATATATATATTATACATATATTATATATATATACATATATTATACATTATATATATATATATATATATACAATATATTAAAAATTGGCCTTATGAATAACGTTAGATCAAAATCAAAATTCTGTGCTGCGGAGCACTGATGGAATGTTGCAAAACCTTTTCTTAGTGAGCACCTTTGAGTAAAGAAGTTCATGCCAAATTTCATCCCTCTATACCCTTTGGTTATTGAGATTCTCGGACTCATGAGTGGGTGATATTTGACAAATATATAGTATATTTATGTACAACACGCCCATGGTAGCAAACCTATATCCTTCGTTCGCCTATGGTGTCTATTGGGAAAAAACTGAACTCTGATCGAAAATAACTGAGTTTGCTGGTCTGTTGCTACATTTGTAATATCGTCACCGCATCAACCGTATGTACAATAATTGTGCAAGTGGGCGTAAATATTCATAAATTATAATACTGTATAAAAGATAGGGTTTGGTGACTAAAGATGGGTTATGAATGACCTCAAACTAAAAGTGAAAATTTACATCTGTAGGATAAACAAAACAATTTTGGTGGGCTTAAGTGTGTGAATATTCTTGAATGTTCTCTGGGGTGATAGGCCTAATTATAAAAAAAAATTTGTTTGTGTACATGGGGCAAGCAAACTTATTTGTACTATCCTAAATAATTAAAATACTGTAAAAATGTTTAAGACTAATCGTAATAAATGCATATAAAACAATGTGTATGACACAAATCCATTAAATTAAAAGTAACTACGAACTAAGTACTGCCTAACTAAGTATATAATGCAGTTATCTGCTTGCAATATTGAGCGGAGCGACTATTTTTTAAATCAATAATATCAAATGTTTTATAGGTAATTCAAGTGAGCTCGTTCGCTACGCTCACTCGCTGTCAGGGTTTAGCTCGTTCGTTGCGCTCACTCTCCATTTGGGTCACTTCGTTCGCTACGCTCACTCGCCGTCAATTTAGTTCGTTCGCTGCGCTCACTCACCTTTTGGGTCGGCTCATTCGCTGCACACACTCTTCGCCAGATTTAGGTTGTTCGCTGCGCTTGCTCGCCACAAGTTTGCAATACTCTAATAATTTTTGATTAGGCAGGTTTGGTGCGATGTGGTATTATATGTTTACAAGATATTAAATGGTGCGTCGTCCAAAATATTGTGTGGAAGGTATAAACAAACCAATAAAATAAACAAAACAACAATTTCACAAAACTACTGAATTCACAAACAGCTGATAGTAACAGTCTGCAGTTAAATTTGATCCTTATAACAACTGTATAATCAACACACAGTAAACAAACCAAATATATATCTCCTATTAAAATAACATGGTAACTTTAAAGGGCCGTAGGGCAGAACCCTTATGTCCGATTTGGACCATTTCAGATTTATACCTTCCCATAGAACATAGATGGTTACTACGAGCAAAATTTTGTGAGGATCACTTCAGTCGTTCAGGAGGAGTACGTGTAAATAAAAAGCCAGAGTGTGGTATAGGAGCTTCGCTCGCTCCGCTCAATTATAAGAAAAGTGAGTTTTTTATTTAGATATATATATATTTTTTTTATTACGAGTGATTTTAGTTGTTTTTGAAATTATTACAAAGTGGGATCAAACTTTTTGAATGTGACAATCCCTAATGCAAAATTTTTAATTTCTTCTTCGAATAGACGCTTACGGGAGGTACGAGCGTACTCCTAGTGAAAGGAAGGACTGAATTTTTTTTCACGATTGTGTTTTTTTTTCATAGTAGTGTTTTCATAGTAGTGTAAACAGCCCCTAGATTCTCAAACCAACAGGCAGGCCTTTTTCCTTAACTTTCAGATGTGAGTTACATGACTATTAAGCAGCATAAGATTACTATGCCTGTAAAATTTTAGTTACCAGTTACAATGTAGCAGGAATTTTGAATCATATTTGTTGACACATCATCAACTAAAGAAGAGCCTGTTTTGTTGGTTTAGAAAATGCTGTTTTCTATTAAGTCTTACAACCTGTGCAAGCTCTTGAACAATTATTTTATCTGTATTCTTTCACAAAAAGAGCAAATAATTTTTGTTGTTTACAAAATTTAATTTGTTTTATTAATAGCATCTGAACTCCAAGAAAATAAAAATTTAAATTATAAGGAAACACCTAAATTCTGAATGGCATTGTGCTTTTAGGGCCCTACTTTTTCAACTATTGCTTTTTACATTTGTTTCGAGGTTATTGTCCTGATTTATAGTCAATTTTGCACTAGTTTGAAACTTGTGAAACGTTTTACTGTTTAAAAAAAAGATTTCTTTACTTACACAGCAACGAACAGCTTGACCAACTGCTGGTCGGAGACCTTCTCATGCAAGGCAGCTCGGCTCGCCGCGACCGCCAGACTGCTCAGACTCATGCTGAGGTTCATGGTGGAGGCGAGGTGGCCGTGGATGTGGCCGACGGTCTGTGTGAGCGCGGCGCAGTCCAGCAGTGTCCGGCGCAGCTCGGCGCAGGCCTGCGGCGGCTCTGACGCAAACAGCAGCTTGCTGTACGCGGCACAGCACTTCTGCCAAGCGTCCACCTGCACCACAGATACCTCTCTCTTGATAACCACACTACCAAAAAATTGTTCTACATACTGGGACAGTTATTGTTTTTCCATAAATCTGCAAAATCAGCGCTCCTCTTTTGGTTTTGTGGCTTGGTTGATCTGGTATTTTAAACAAATTGAAAACATTAACGTCAGGAGCATATTTTATTTTTGAGATTGTGTTTGTGCAATTAGCGCTGCAAAACAAAATTGATAATTGATTGAAAAATTTCTTAATAACAAATCGGATGAAGAATTATGAACATATAGATTAATTGATAACCAATTAACTTTGTGGATATAAAGAATGAAAAAATGAGTGATAGTTTATTTTTGTATACTTTGTAATTAAATTTTAAACACATACATTAGGCTCTAACAGTCAATAAATAATCAAGCTAGAACAATTTATCAAAAATATAAAGCACTGTGCACAAAAGTAGTATTTTATGGTCATCAGCCACATACAAAAAACTGGCAGGAAAACAGGTCGGTAGTCATCCACAAAAAATATCATATGCATAAACAATAAATTAGCCAGACAGGAAACACTTTTGTTCACAGAAATCCTATACCATAATAATACGAGCAATGTCTGAAGGGATGTGTGTTCCACGATCTCGAAATCTAGCGGTTATATTTTGCTTAAACTTTGCATTTCAGAGTGTTTTGGCCCAAAAATAAGTTTAGAAACAGACTCAATCTCCAAAAAAATCGAATTTGATCTAAATTTAAGTTTTAAAATCGGGTTTTTTTTGTCTTATGGGTTGCTATTTTGGTAACTAAAAAACAACTAAAAGTAAACAAATATAAAGGAACATTAATTTTGAGCAGTTTTTTAACAACTGTTATCTGTAAAGAGTCTTGTAGATTTAATAGCTTAATTACCATGACACTGTAACAAAAGTGAATTAAAACCAACGAGCAAGGCTCGGTTAACCTGGTACTAGTTAGATGATAGGAACAGAAGGGAATAAAATATATGCATTTGTGGGCTAAGATGCAAAATGTTGGACCTGCTTGAAATAATTTGCAACTATATGCAAATTATTGCAAAAAAACCTATTAAATTTAATATCAAGGATAAATGAACCGTCCATGATTTTTTTGTCATCAGAGCAGAGGCGATTTAACTGAGCGGCAGTTGACCTGGAGCAAGTTAACAGAGGATCTTCTGAATTAACAACAACATAGTAAAACCTTAAAATATTAATACACGTGAAATTTGATTTTCAAGGCAAGTTCATAGATGCAATCCCAGAGTTGCTTGTGCTGCATTGACACAACTCCATTCCCATAGTGCAGTGGTTCCCAACAGGTGGTCTGCGGACCCCTGGAGAAAATCATGCCAGAGGGGTCCTCAAGATATAGTTGGAAATTGGAATAAAAATATTTAAATTGATCCAGTAACAGATTTCAGTTTTTTTCAACTTTCCGAGCGTTTTAGCCAATGCTAACTTTTGCATCTGGCTTTATTCAGCAACCACCTAGCACACTGTAGTGCCGTCAATGAAACTAGGTGTCTGAATAGTTTTGTTTTATGCCTACCCAAAGAGTGCCAGCGCAGCCTGCTTGCAGTAACAATTGACAGCCAACTCGTATTTTAGAAAGACAGCCATTTTAGATGTTAGCCATTTTTTGCTAGTGCCGTCAAAGACTGTCTTACATAGACATGATAAAACAGTACAGTGAAAAATCGGTGCATGCAAGAAATCAGTACAATTTAGGGGTGGCAATATTTTACCTGTGGATACGGACAAAACATAGTAACACACTGGTCTCAATTCATCTGTAGTGAAATGTTTTACATGACAGCCTATCAGAATATAATGGTTCTTCACTGTATGGACATTGTGGAGTTTTTAAGGATCTTTTTCATTTTTATTGTCATTACTAGCCCAATTTTAATTTAATTTTAAAAACTGTTGGTAATACTTGTTGGCCACTGAGGTTGGTAATACTTTGAAAACCTCCCTATCATTCTGCTCTTAATTAGCGGCCTAATAGTCAAGTCAAGTCAAATCAATCTTTATTCAAACATACTTTAACAAAGTGTACAAGAATGCGTCAAAAAAAAAACTAAAAATACTACAAAAAAATGTAATTTGTAACTTTTCCAGATCCAGATTTATACATATATATATATACACACTTTTTCCTCTCCCATCTTTACATATTTGAACACAGATCAGTAAATTCCTCAAAATTATAAAATTCACCATTAATTAAAAAATGCTTAAGCTTTTTTTTGAATTTATTGCTGCTCATTTCTGATGCTACAAGGGAGGGAATGCATTAATTTAACTCCAATACAATCAGGGCTTTCCTTATATTTTTCTTTTTTATGCCTTTTTATTATAAAATTTTGTTTGTGTCTAGTATTATAAGTATGCACATCTTGCTGTCTTTTCAGTTGCGACTCCCGGCTTTTAATATATAATTGTAAATTGTATTTTTAATATATAATTAATATATTATTATTATATAAAAATAAAACAATTATTGTTTAAAGCTTTCTTTTTTGTGGAAATTTACAGTACCCACACGGTAATTAAAAATGGATCGTTGGCTGAAAAGTGGATCCTTAAATCGAGATAGGCCTACATATGAAGAAGAAGAAGATAATGCATTTGATACTGTATGTACTGATGGTCGCACTCTTTATTTCCACAAATAAACCGCGACTTTTATAATATATTATTGATGGTCGCACTCTTTATTTCCACAAATAAACCGCGACTTTCATAATATATTATAACTATAATTTATACTTATTTTCCCACATAAAAAAAATGAACGCAAATTTTAAGATTATTCTTTTTTTCAAAATGAAAACCCTAATTCTTAAACAATTAAAAATAAAAACTCTTATTTTGACTCTTGGCTCTTTTCAAATATTTAGTACTGTGATATGGCAACGTACCAACCATTTATTAGTATAACATTAGTGTAGCAGCGGCTAAGCTCATTATAATTATAAGAGGGGGGGGGGGGTGAGAACATTATTAACTTTAGATTTAAGAATTAGTGGGGGGTCCTTCTCATTAGCATGACTAAATGAGGGGGTCCTAGGAAAAAAAATTGTTAGGAATTCCTGCCATAGTGTATTCATACTTTTTTTGTAAAATTTATGTTTAAAACTCTTCCACAGTACTTGACATTATAATGAATTTCTTTCCTTGCAATGGTTTTATTCACTTTTTGATAATTCTCTGATAAAATCTCAAATTGAAAAACAGGTTTTTTACCTGTTTGTTTAAAGCTTTATTTATGTATTTAAATTTTATAGTTTAAGTTAGACTTAATAATACCTTATAATGGTGGTATCAAATAAAAACTGGTAAGAGACATCTGTTCTTAAATATGAAAATTGAAGTCTATTAGTGGAATGTGTTTGTTGATAGCTGAAATAGAAGAACAGCCATTGCACTGAATTGACGGTTCATTTAAATAGTTTCAAATACTTGTCAAACTTCATGATGACTGGTCCATTAAACCTGTACTTTGACAGTGTTAACTTATTTTGTTGTTTTTTAAAAACGGCGTCCGAAACAGGGGAATAAAATACCATGTTTTGCATTAAAAGCCGTATGGTTAACATTGTCGACTGCGCAACAATGGGCTACTGGCACAGGGGTGAAGATGACTCTTAATGTTTACAATTTATTTTTATCTAAAAAAAAAAATGTTTGATAAAAACTATAAAATCCAATTAAAATTTTTTTTGAACCTCAGTGACCTACACGTCTTAGGTCTTTAGCAGCAAACGTGTTAAAATACCCTTTTCAAAATAAAATCTAGAAAAGTTTAAAACTAAGAGGTAATGTTATCTAGGCCTACATATTTTCTTTTTTTGTGCTACCAACTCCTCCAACTTTTTACAACGGCGATTTGTGTTTCTATCTTTATTGGTATAAAATAGTTATGAATAAAATGGTATGTTTGTCTGTTATTATAAAATAAAGTAAGTTTAATAAATATGTAATTACATTAAAATCATATTTTAATTATTTAATAAAACTTACCACTCTGGAGCAAGTAGCCATGGGTACTATGTCTCCAATTTTACCGATGACTTCAATGTTGTGCCTGATAAAAACTTGGCGTTCCGTTTCTTCCTGTTAAAATATTTAAAAATATGTAGTTATTATTCATCATTGAACTGCTAAATCAAAATCAATCAAAATCTCCTTATTTACAAAAGCATAAAGATTTGTAATAGTGTCAATTGTTTACAATTTTGTGTTCTTCATTAGTGTGGAGGTAGAAAAAAGGTGCTAAAAGTATTGCTGATCAATTGTGAATTATTAACAAATTAAATACTTTTAGGCCTATCACAAATGTTTTGATTTTAGAATTCATGCGTGGTTTGATGAAAAGTTCAACTAAAACATCTTGTAGGCCTATGAATTTTTAATACAACATTGTGATACTGACCAATGTCTTGTAAAGTGTATGATACATGTATGATACAAGGTAGATAAAGTAATGAAATGAAGCAAATCAAAACACATGTACTTACATCATCATCTGTTTTTTCATCGTCCAAGTCTTGTTCTGTCCTCATCTTTTTAATAATGGCTTCCACCAGAGCGGTTGCAAACTCTTCATATCTGTAGAAACACATCATATTTACTAAGGAAACAAGAGAGATTTTTAAAAAGATTCACAGTTATAATTCTTCAAAAAAATTTCTTTTATAATACTATTTCATGTAAAAAAATCTATCACAGGAAAAGCAAAAGATGGAAATTTTCTTGACCAAATGCAATTGATTTTAAAACTAGTCTAGGCTTAAACAGTGTGTTCAGTTGTTTATGTTCTTTCCCAAGACGCTATGAGGCTAAGTAATAACTGCTGAAGAAAATTCCTAACCGTTTAGAGATCTGAAAAATTAAACTGGCATAAAAAAATGTGAAAGAGTGATTGTTAACATTATTTTCTACTTAAACAATAGACCGTTAACGTTTACTAAGCCACTAAACTACTACCGCATACATATTAGTTGACATATTAATTTACTGTCAGGAAGTTACTTATTGTGGACGTTGCACTCACTTCTGAATGTGCACGGCATCTTTGTCGGCCAGGTAGTCCAGTAGCGACGTCCAGACCTCGAGACACGCATAGTACGCAGTGACAGTCGGTTGACGGAACGTGTACTGGTACAGCGCGTACAGGAAGTCGTTCACTGGGAACAGGTGGTTCTGCTCTATCCGATGCCAGTGCTTCGACAGGCAGAGGTGCGACATCTCCGTCAGCTTGTTTAGGTAGCTGTCAACAATGTTGTTTTTGTTAAAAAGGTTCAGTAACCTAAAGCCAGACAGATCTATGTATTTACATCATATTAATTTCTGAACAATATTTTGAGCCTAACAAAAGAAAATTAAATACCACCCGTCACAGCAGACCTGCGTACTCAGCGAATTTCCAAATTAGTAATATTAATTTTGACCAGATGAACCTGAAAACAAAATTTCATTACGTGCTCATAAATAGGGGAATAAATGTAAATTCTCCTTATGATAAATATAGGGAAAGAGTGTGCAGGTATGCTGCCATGAGGAACACTAAAAGTAGATTTTAAGCATATAAAACTCATTTGAACCATATGAAGCCATATACTAAGTTTCATCTATATCTGTCCATAAATTAAAGAGTTTGCCTATTATCCACATGATTAACATGGGAAAGAGTATGCAGGTTCGCTAAAATGATAAGTACAAAACCCGAGATTTTTTAACATAAATGGTTGGATCTCAACCAAATGAAGCTAAGTACCAAGTTTCACCCAAAAATATTGGTTAATAAGTGAAATATTTACACATCCTTATTGTCCATAAGATTAGAATTGGAGCCCCAAAATACAATGTACTGTCTTGAGACTTTTTAATATCTCTGTAACCAATGGAGATAGAGCAAAGCTTCAAAATACTAAATTGTGGGTTTTTTGAGCTAAATCCAGTGGTGAAAATCAAATTTAAATATTTTTTAAAATTACATATGAAAAATGCAAAAAACCCCCATTTTTGGGGTGCAAAACCCCCCGAAACTACCCCTTCCTGTAGGTATATATATCTGGTTTACAAACTCATTCAAATAAATGTAGGATTACACATCTCTACCAAATTTGGTCTTGATCGGACCGTTTTTACGAGAGTTATCGTGTCTAGGGACACATACATATATATAAATTTTAATGACTATTATTTTTGGTCTCTGGGCACCTCAAAACAAAAAAATAACATGGTCCCGGGCTTAGGTCTTACCATGAGACCTACGGTAATAGCTTATTCCCTATTTGAAATTCACTAAAAAAACTTTTGTCATCATTTATTTGATGTGTGTGATTTTTTTAAGTTGAGCTGAGTCTAAATTTATTTAATTGGGAATTGGTATAATTGAATACAGTTTTTTCCTTGACGCAACTAAGGTAAACAACATGGTATTTAAGTAAACAATGGATCTATTGAATAATAAACTAAGTTTGAAAAAATCTCATGAAATTTTTTTACTTCTCACTTATTGATTTTTTTTCATCTCCATTACTTTTTAGGTATCAAATAAAATGACATCCTGGCAGGTGTTACCATTATAGCAGAAAAATATCAACTATATTGGTAGGAGAGAGCATTATACTCACTTTTCGTCAATATTTGACAGGTCACTTTGCTGCAGCACTAGATGCAACAACTGATGGTTTTGAGTGCAGACGACAAACACGGACGGCAGGAGGGAGTGGGGGACACAATTCTTGTATAATACTTCATTCAGCACAGCCAGAGCACAAACACCCAAATTGTCCTGTAATGAGTACAAACAATTAATTATAATTGGTTACTTTTTGGATGAGGCTAATTGAAGACTTTGTCATCTTGTCTATGTTGACAAAGAGGAGAGTGGTCTTGAAATATTCTAGTTTTAGGTTTCTTGTGCAAGTATTTTTGTAACTCCCGATTATCCGGGATAATGACTGGTTGAAGGGTCCCGGATAACCCAAAAACCACAGTTAAAACAAAAAGTTCAATAAATTGAGTAAAACACGAAATAAACACGTTTCAATTAAAAAGTCCGCGAGTTTCCGATCGGGTAAATCATAAATTCATTATTTTTTACTGATTAAATGTCATCGGATTGAGTAAATAAATCTTCTCATTGACTGAACAAGGAACACAATAAAAGGGGTCTGAGGTGGACAAAAAACCAAGGTCAGTGGTTCTATTGTTAGACATCGGGCAGCTGTCGCTTGGTGAGGGTCCCCCCCCCACAAGGGGGCAGCGCTGGGTGAGGGAGGGAGTGTTGCTCGGTATAATTTATTTAAGATAAGAGTACGCGTACAAAAACAAATGATGGTACTGTGCTTCCTGAAGCACTGTGACAGTCAGAGCTTATACTTTAATGCAGTATTCTTTAATGCAGTAGAATGTTAGTATTCTACGGGAATCAAACCCGTGACTAGTGGGTAATAGGTCAGTTTTGGGACTGTCTATATCCTACTATACGCACCGGAGTGCAGGTAAAGTGGAACACGAGCGCCAAGAGTGCAGAGTGCGTGGCCTGGGACTGCAGTGGCACCCAGGAGAACAGGTGACACACGGCCTGTAGTGCTGCGGCCCCCACGGCCTGGCTGCTGCGGCCTTCCTTCACACCTTCCAGGATGTCTGCTCCGCGGCGGCAACAACAAAAATCAATATTACTGTAACAGAACCTATACCGATACTCAACATAGTTTTGAAAAATGTTGTAAGCTAATATTAAGTTAAAGCCACAATTAATAGCAACCAGTTACATATGGATGAACACCTGTCAGAGCACTTTCAAATTGTGTTTTATATATTTTTGGCATCATATTTATCTCACATTGATAACTTTAACATTTAAAAAATTTTTAACCATATTAAGCACCAAACCAAACTACAAGAGGTTCTGTAACGTTAAATCCATATCAATGGATTGAAAGTTTTTAAGAAATTTCTATTAATAATCTAAAGGAATTACTCCAATTCAGTAAATAAAAAAAAATGTTAACTGAAATGAAATAGTGTATTCCCTATAAGAAAATATACTAGGCCTAATGATTTAAATAAACCTTATATATCCCATTCAAGAGATAAATGTTACATATTCAATTGGGTCTGAAGAAAATTACTACTGTAATTCATGATGAAGAAACTCACCACAAATAATTTTAAATACATTAGGAATGTGGGCAGTAAACAGTCGTTTTAGTTCGTCTTTGCGACAAACGCTGAGATCTTCACGAGGACAAATGAGCTCCTCCGAGGCAGTCTGGAGGAAGCTGAGACCCAGAACAGTGGAATTCGGATCTTGGATCATCTGCAACCAGAGCACACTGATATTGCAATCTGGCTATTTTGTGAAATAGTGGTAGGTAATAAAGTGTTACAAAAAAAAAAATGTTTTTAATTATTACCAAAATTTGACTGTCTAGGGAGAAACCAAATGTTGGCAATATTTTTCATGGGAAAATAAATAAACAATACAATATTAGGCCTATAAATTATCACCCAAGCTTGGGGCCTGTGGCCAGGGAGGAAAACCAAAATATGTTTCCCATATTGTTATGGGATATAAACATAAGTGTGTAAAACTTGGTATAATTTTTTTATGAATATTTCTTAGGCCTACATATTTTTCTAAACCTAACATTTTTGGAGCTAGGTTCAATTTAAGTTCATTTTTAGACCCATAAGAAGTCTCCAAAACATTTTAGTAAAGTAAAAAGTAGGCTACTCAAGAACAAAATGGGCGAAACTTCGTTATCCGTCTCCACCATTATTATCGATGTGGAAATTTCGATATTGCGATTGAAATTGCTATCATATCGATATGATTACGATACGATACTACAATTTTATCACCTGATTTAGTTTCATTCTAATATAACTAAACAAACCTTTTGACAGTAAAACAAATATATTCAAGCAAGTAACTGAAAATAACAACAACAAAAAAGTAAAAGTTGTAGCTAATGTAACCTGTAACAAAGAACAACACAAAATAAACTAACCAAGTTTATTGTGTAGCTGCATCTAAATTGTGAGAAGAAGAAACTTAGACTTCGTTAGATCTATAAAATGGCGTCACACCACACAAATGCTGCCAAATACAAATCAAAAAGGTTTTTTTTCTATTGTATTGAGGGAATATGCGTTTTAAATGTTTCCAAACATTATTGATTTTGTTGTTATAAATATCACTGTCAATAAAAGTGACGGAGGTTTACGGTTACACTGTTAGGTTAGATTATTATTATGATACATTTCTTATCTCAGTATCGTTGTTGATTCGATTGTTTTCATCGCACAACTTCAATCGTTCAATCGCAATATCGAAATTTCCACATCGATAATAACGGTGGAGACGGATAACGAAGTTTCGCCCAAAAATGTCTTACGTAATAAGAATATTTCTTTCATAATACAGTTATAGTAGAACCTCGATAGTTTGACACTTTGTGGACTTAGAGTGTCGAACTATCGAAATGTCGAACTATAGGGAGTATTTGGGAAATTTTAACACTGGAAGTATAAAAAACATAATTTGAATTTAGGAAACACTAAATTTTAGTGAAACCATAACCTAATTGAACTTTAACATAAACAACATTCAAATCATTCGCCAATTTGTTTACATTTTCACCTTTGTCAGGCTCCAACATGGACACTATCAGTCATTATTAACCCATTGGCATACCAATATTCCACTACCTGACAGCATGTAGGAATTCCTATTTTTCTGGCACTTTTGTTGACTTTTATAAAAACTGCTGTAACATTCTTATTTTTTACTATAATGTATTGAAACTTTCAGAGATTATTACTAAAATGTTGTACTTGCCAAAATTATTTTTTTGTTTTGTTAATAGATTATATATATACATATATATAATATATATATATATATATATATATATATAAGTTATATACAAAATTTTTTATAATACAATTTTATTTTAGCTAACTACTATAACTATTTATATATATCTACTGATAAATAAATATATATACTTAAAATATATAATCTATATATAGGACATACCAAAATAAGCACATACTAACAGTGGGCCTAAACATCACCGTAAAATAAAATGTTGGACTCACCATTGCTAGACTCCTGATTTGCTGTATACTTTTGTACTGCACTACACAAATCTCTAAGAGTACTACACAAAACTACACTAATATATACTAATTCAACTAAATCATTCTGTAAATTAGGAACTTTTATTACGCTACTAGGCCTAGGTTCCGTACCGGTCGATTCAGATGTCGTTGGTAGAGCTGTTTCATCATCTTCGTCGAAGAGATTGTCGACTGTAAACAGATGGTCAAGTGTTGCACGATCTAATTCGACACTTTCTTCATCGGATTTACACGAGGATAATTCACAATTATCAAGATACTTATCAATTTCATTCGATCTCAAACACGGTCGCGTCATTTTCGCGGCGAACACAACCTCAAAACTACACACCTGTTGTTAACTAATATTTTCGTTCTCAAAGACAGGTTAGCCAACAAACGAAACTGAAAAAACAGCAGAAACTATTGAAGATTCATTGTCAAACAATGATTGACCCGACAAGTGCTGCGATCCCTCGGAAAAACGTCGAACTACTAGCAGACGGAACAGTTCCGCCTAGGAATGCAGGAGCGCATTAGCGGCGTTACGGATAGGTTCCGTCCAAGTATGCCAATGGGTTAACATGTTAAGTTGTCATGAACCATGTCGAACTAGCAGGAGTGTCGAACTATTTTTTACTTAAACATAATATTGAAAAATAACTTTATTGATATATAAATGATAATGTTCACAAGTAAAATGTTCTTAATACTATAGTTTTTTAAAGAAATTATTATTCTTGAGAATTTTTTTTTTAATTTACCGAATGGTTTTGAAGATACAGGTTTGCATCATATTAAAAATTAACTATAACTGCCCCTTGCTCCCCAATCCCTAGTTTTAGAATAAAATGTCTTTTTTAGAATATAAATTATGTATATGTTCAACCCAAAACTACCAGTAACATAAAATAGGTAGTTCATATTTAAAAATTTTAAATTCTCCACAGTGTTGGAAGAATTGCTTATAAAGTCAAAATTTTAAAATCACCGCAAAGAGTAAAAAATTATTAAAGTTAGTTGCTGATTAACTTTTTCTATTGCTCTTATAGTTTTAGAATAAAACAGGTAGGGGTACATTTCTATTCATCATCCTGAATAATTATTTATTATGGGCTAAATAATATTATGGGGCAAAGTTTTACTCCTAAACTTGAAATATCTTAGTTAGGGGGTATTCAAAAGACAATCTTATTTGAAACAATGTAAGTTACTCTTATAAAACTTTGTAAAACAATAATTACTGTATAAAAAAAGAAAAAGCTAGAAAACGTATGTCTTACCTTGCAAATATTCATGAAAAAGTCAGGATAGAAGTGAGGCCAGTCGTAGCGTGCAATGTCAACAATAAGTTTGAGCAGTTTATTACGAATGAAGTGTGGGAACTCGGTATGTCGAGCAAGCAGGTGCTTGTACAAAAGAGATGTTAGTTCTGACTTCTCCTCCGTCAGCAATACCAGCCAGCGTTTTGTTATCACAGACTGCAAAACGATAAAGTTGCATAATTAATGAATCATTTACTGTAGGCCTAGTCCAACATAGGCCTAGGTAAAATAAGTGTTATGTTCCACGTCATTAAAACATTGTTAACGGACTTATGATGAAGTTTTAAAAATTAAACCACTGTTAACTAAAAAACTTACCTCGATAGTGGCCAGACAGTACATGGCAACATATTGATTGCTTGTCAAAGTCAAGAACTGAAGACACAATCTCCATGATTCTGGTCTGCCTGAGAATGTACTCAAAATGTTCTCAAGTTCTCGTTGTCTCTCATTAGATGTTCCGGGGCTGAAAAACTCATTCAGCAACTTCTCGAGTGCCTCTAACGAGTTTCGACAGTCATCCTAGATAAAAGGTAAAAACAAAGATGATCAATTAGTTTTGGTATCCTCACAATTGCAACACATGTTACTTATTGGGATAAAACCACCAAAACTCTAGTGAGCCATTAAGTGTAAGAGCTTTTTCAAAACCAAATGACTTCGGCTGAAAACAACAGACAACCACTGGTATTTTTTACTTTTCAATAGTTTGATATAGCCTAGCATAGCAGTTTACATTATTGTGAGTCCCTTGAAGGATATTTTTTTAAGAGACCTGACCTGAATCTTTGAAGCAGAATATTTAACTTTGTCTCGCCACAAATGACAATTGCAATTTGCTTTTGGAGAGTTAACTCACCTTACTCATAGGCTTGAGACAACGTTTACTTTAATTAAAGTTCCTCATATATTCGAGACCTACAACGTGACCATGACTGTTTTTATAAACAAATAATTTATTCATGTTTTATGTGTTTCATTTATTAGAGGCCATTTGTTTATCTAAATGATGCTATTAAAATCTGTTTAAAAAATAAGGCCGAGGCCTACCTAACTTACTTAATTAATTAAGTGTTTAATATCTCTGTCTTGGGTATGCATCAGCCTATAGGACAATTAATGAGAACATTTCTTTTTAATGAAAGAAATAAACTGTTTGTAGAACTAATGGTAATCTTTGACTATGGTCCTATGAAATTTGAAGGCAGAGATTGGTACCTTAGGCTTATAATGCTAATATGGTAAGTTTTTTTATCTAAAAGGCCATTTTGACCCAAAAGAATATTAATAATTTAGAGGACAGTACCTTAGAAGGGAACTTCATCAGTTCGTTTCCAAAAGTAATCATGATATTAAGCAACCATAAGTAGAGGAAGAGAAAGCTTGGCACTAGACTAGGATTAACCCTCCTCTGTCTTCCTATTGATCGACCTCAGATCATGTAAATTAGGGTTTAAAACTTTATTTATAGTTATGAAACAGAAATTGAGTTTCAGAATAGATAATAATCAATTTCTATGCAGATTTCAGCGAATTTCGCTTTTATTTAAGCGTTCTATGGCTTGTAAAAACAATGTTTAAGATAACCAAAAACCACAAAAAATGCCATTTTTATAACCTCACCCTCCAGTGTAATGGCAATACTGACCATGCTAGACGTGCATCCTTCATAGAACTTGAACAGATATTAGTTATTAACAAGGTGTGACTATTTAATTACAGAATAAGTCACAAAAATCTGACATAAGAAGTAAATTTCGTCAATTGAATTTACAATTTAATGGTCTAAACAAACCAGCACTTTTCACATATGGAATGCTGCTCAACCTGGACAATGCTACCAACATAAAATAAAAATGAAAATACATTTTTAAGTTAGCATATTTGTAAACCTTTTTATATGTGTTACGTGACATTGTTTATTCTAGTTTTAAGAAAAAGAGTAATTGAAACTAATAAAAAAATGAAATATAAAAATTTCATCTCATCAAAATAAAAATAGAACAGTTTTAACTGCAGTGAGAAATCAAAACCTATCATTAGCAATTTTTTGTTTCTTTAAGAAGTTTTCTAAAAATAGATAATAATTAAATATTAAATTATTGTTAAATTCAGAACAAAATTTTAAATCAAATTTTCTATTTAATTATTATATTGAACCATTGATTTTGTTCCGAGCATTTATAGTCAATGCTATAAAATCGCACCAACGCAACGACTGGGATCCAGGGCGTCAAAACTCCCCTTTTTTATATAGATCCTACAGATACAAGACATGGGAAAGCGGGCTAAGGCGATCCCAACTTTTAAGGTATACAAGAATTCGAGCATGCACGCATTTGTCAAGATACAATATACAAAGTAACTCTTGGGAACTATGAAATTAATGTGGTGGGTATTTGTAATGTTTTTTTTTTTTTTTGGGTTGGGGTGGGGTACATTGTGACTTTATACCCACGTAGCACAAGAACATTTATTTGACATAAAATAAACGTAAGTTTTTTAATGTTTTAATATCAAATTGATATTCACCAACATAAAATTGGCGTAAAATTAACTTTCAATTTAGGTTCAAACGTCACTAAATTTTACATAAAATACTTATCAAAATTTAATGTACAATAAGGTATCACAAACGTCAAAAATTTTATATTACCAAAAAATTAGTAAAAGAATGCAAATTATTATTTTTACATCAAAATTAATAAATTTATGCATTTTTACTAACCCACAGATTAAAAACATGTAAATAAAACTGATCATTTTTTGCATGTAAATGACCTACTCGTCATTTTTGACGGGCTGTTGCTAGTATAAAATAAACTTGTGTAGTCCAATTCCTTAACTTGAATAAACTCAATACATTTTTTATCTGACAAAAATATAAGTCAATACCTAATTGGGTTTAATTTCATTTCATTTAAATATTATATGAAGTTCTTATGAAGAGGTTAACGGGTTCTTTCCACTATATGTATCTCAATAAAAAATTATATAAGTCAAACCTACTATGTTTCAAAATATTTTTCAAATAAATGTTCAATATGAATGTAAAAAATTTGATGTTACTTGACTTTGACGTTTTGAACGTATAATAAATATCAAAATTTTACGTTAGCCTATTTGACATTGATATTTTAAATATCAAATAAAAGTCAAAATATCAAATTTTTATTTGACGTAAAATAAATATTCTGTGCTATGTAGGTATTTTATGTTTAGGAATTTGTTAAAATTTCTGTCTTTACATAGTCATAATTGATGTTTCATGTTTTAAAAATACTGTCAGATCCCTTACCCTTGTTGATTCTTATACAAAATACAAAATGAAATTAATTTAAGTGAATACAAAAAATGTACATTTTTATAGGTTTTAGTGAATTTTGCTATAGGGAATACGCTACAGTATTCCTGTCTAAGGAGAATGTCGGCCTTAGTCAGTAACAAGACTACACAAGATCACGCCACAATCATCCTAAACTCATCCCTCATTCATACTTGGCTTTAAACTACCTATTGAGTTAGGTCGCCATTTCAATAAAGGTATTAAGGTAAAGATATTAAGTAGTAGTCTCGGTAAGACCTAATCCCGGGACAGTGATACTTTATCGTTTTTAGTTCCCTAGATGCCAAAAACAACATTCGTTCAAATTTTTATATATAAATATACCGGGTGTCTCACAAAAGTTGTCTCAAATCGATTACAGATCAACAGTTTGTCCTATAATCTTGAAATAAAACCATATCCCACTAAATTGACCCCAAGGAACAATTTAAAAATTGTTGTAAGGTTGTACAAATACAGGGTCCAGGTGTCCTAAAAACAGGAAGTCACAGGTTCGAATCTTGGAATCTTCAAGTAGAACATATGTCATATTATACATAGTTTCAAAGGTCTATTCTTTAGAAACATTTTGTTGAAAACATAATTTAGTTATCTTTGTTCACTTCAAAATAGAGTAAAATTTTGTAGTCAAAATAAAAATTTACGGAATACCCTGTTCTTCTTTTTTTCATAAACGACTCCGGATTCAAAATACTTATTGTTTTAAATAAACTAAACTTTACAATGATATGCCACAACACCATATTTATTAAAAACTAAACTTCCAAAATTTATTATTACTTTCTCCCCCTATAACATAGTATATGGAGAAAGTATTGTTTTCGGCAAAATTTTCGAATTTGAGTTGTTGGTGGATTTATCCATTTTGGTTCCCCCTGAGTCCAAAAAAATGGTTTTCGGAGTGATGTCTGTGTGTGTGTGTGTGTGTCAGGATGTATACAGAGCTAGAGAATGCCCCAATGGTCCGATTTTGGTGAAATTTGGTATGTAGGTCCAAACCCACGATAATTCCAGGAGTTTTTTTCATTTTTTTGAATTTTTGATTTTTAAGGGTAGTTTACCCCCCAAAACCCTCAAAAATCGTCAAAAATCAAAATTTCTCAAAAACGGCTCTAACGATTTTGATTAAAATTTTGTGGTTTATTAAGCTTAAAATGGTGAATAAAATGACACCACCCGCATCTCCGAGAAAATGCGCGTTCAAAAGTTATGGAGTAAAAAGTGTTTCAAAAATCAATTTTTTTAATTTTCAAAATAGCTGTTGCCTCTAAATAAATTTTACTTGTCACCATTAAATCAAGCTCAAAAAAAACTAAATAATCCAGTATTTGGAATTATTGCTCTACGTCAAGTGGTTGAGGAGAAAATTCAATTTTTCGTTTAGCGGTAAACGCAGTATGTTGTTAAAAGTCACAGACGGGCGTCGGGTCAAACGAGCGCTGCTCAGCTGGTAGCTATCCTTGGAGGAATTATAATATGTAAGGAGTGGCCACGCGGGGCTAGGAGTGAAGCCGCCGCGCCGCGCCGCACTCGTCAAATGGCGAGGGCTACCGAGTCGTTGAATCATGGAAGTTTAAATGTAATTAGTTGTTTTAAATAACAGAATAAATTTTAGAAAAGTTTTCAAATAATTTGTTAAGTTTTAGGTCTATATTTATCAAGTTAAAAATAACCATGTTAAGGCTATGTATTTTACAAACGTCGACTAAATTTAATACTCTTATAAAAAACCGTAATCATAATTAGTAATATTTTATTAATATAAATAAATCATTCTAATTGTGCTGATAACCTTAAAGGGTAGTTGTTCTTGTTAGTACATTTAGTCTACTAAGTATTTGACGAATAATCTTCTATTGTTTATAAGTTAGTTTTAAGTTATTGTACCCTAAATTCCGTACTTCTTATTATTTGGTTATTTTATTATTATTAACCCATTAAAAGTAATTATGAGTAATTAATTATATGCCAACAAATTACTGTCTAATATATTGTAGCCTAAATGATTCTGAACATCAAGCACTTAAAGAATACACCTCTTAACGTTTTTTACAAATTATAATAAGCAATTTACATTAAAAAACATCAATTCTTACATTTATTTTTGCTAAAAGTATTGTACTACACAATAAAATCAATTTTACAGTAACACATATACATTGAGATAATTTAAATTTCGTTTTTAATGTATTAAAATCATCTCTTCAATACAGATATTTTACTTTAATGTCTCTTTATAAATTAAAATATGTTTTTATCTAGAACAAAATTATATCACTTGATAGAGAATTTAATCCTCTTTTAAAATGCAAAAGCTGTTCTAGGTGATTTGCTTGGTGTGCTCAGGATTTTAATTCAAAGTTGCGCGGGTCCCGTTTTTTCCTATCTCGCCCGTGTTACAGCGGCGGCACCATTCCACTCTACGGCCAGCCGTGCCACTCTAGTGGAGGGGAGCGGCCGGCTTCACTTTAGCATGGTATATCCATAAGGACGTGGCCACTCCTTATATATAATTCCTCCAAGTAGCTATCCGACTGAGTCATCAAGACATTAATGTTTGGAGCTTTTAACACCTTTTTTATATTGTTGGGAGAAAGTATGTGTCAGTTAGGGACGCCGTCAAGGTCTGACGGCGACGAACCCTGACACTTTTAAAAGTCACGGGACGTCAAAGTCTGACGAATAAAAAGTCGGGGGGCGACAAAACAGGACGATTTAAATTCGTCAGGTTTTGACGGGTGCGTCAGGCGTCAAATCAGGACGTTTTAAAATTCGTCAGGTTTTGACGGGTGCGTTAGGCGTCAAACTCTGACGATTTGAATTCGTCCTGTTTTGACGGGTGCGTGAGGCGACAAGCCCTGACGTTTTTAATTTTTGAAAAGACTGTACTGCCCCTCATAAATTACGGACTTCACGTGGCCTATTGGCCTGCCGTCTGTCCAATGGTGGGCCTTTTGAGTTTGTGGATTATGTACAATAGAAGGTAGCCATTGTTGTAAGAACCGCTCAACCAGTCCGAGCTGCTTTGTCAGGCTTATATTACGGTGTTACTAAAACTGTGTTGTACTGTATAGCCAATTTAAAATAGTACTATTAATTCATTAAGCAAGTCCTTATTTACGTGAAGCAGTTTTTTGTGAACATAGCTCTATCAATACTTAACTAATTTTAACATTTTATGTTTCAAAGTAATGGCTCCAATTTTTAGTTATGCGATGAGGTCTTGGGTTTTAGAAATTTATTTAATAAAGTTAAAATTGAGTAGTCAAAATAGTATAAGACTGTATTATTTTTACAAAACATCGCCCTATAATTTCTCTGCAGTGACATCCGGTGAGATGCCGAGTTAAAAAGCTATGCATTGTTATTTTTCAAGATGGTCCTCGTTCGCTCACTTGCCGGGCAAGTAGGTGCGGCACTCTGGTAACATTTGTTGAATCACATGGTGAATATGTAATTTTTGGGTTATTTACACTGTAATCACCTGTACACCGTTCAAAATAAATGTTCGGTCGAAAGACAGAATTTTATTTCTCGTCACAATGAAAATTCCCTCAATATCTTCTGTTATTCTAATCTTATTCTGTTTAATCTCAAATTCCCTCATGGGATCTGACTTTATTTATATTTTTGTATTCATTGGTAAAATTATTAAACGACTAACCAAATTGTAGCTTTGCAATTGAACTGAAAAACAAAAGACTAGTAAAAATTATGAAATCACCTATAACAATGTGAATGTATACAGAACCAAATAAGTAGGGACATCCTTATGGGGAAGTGAGAAGGCCGCCCCTGAAACACAGATAGCACCACCAAGATGGTAAGGATTATGCTGATTGGTTGAATGGGAACAGATGACTAGAATAATTTTAGAGAAGTTTGTTATTGTTTTGATTTTTTGTAAACAAATATGCTCATTTTGACATTTGAGAGGTAGAAAGAGCGCTTCCCGTGACAGTAGGGAGAAGTAATCCTAGCATCAGCGCCTTATTTTCCTCTGGTTTTCGGGGGCAAAACTAAATTTTTTTAGCATGGGATGTCCCTACTTATTCGGTTCTGTATACATTGCCTATAATAACCAAATAATTAGAATTCACGTGTTACAGATCAATGTATTAATCATTCTTAATCATTTTTTAATACCTACTTTAACTAATTTACTACTAAAAACTGACTTTAACGCTACCTTAATTTATTTTTAGCGAATTTCCCATAGGGAATAAGCTATTACCGTAGGTCTCATGGTAAGACCTAAGCCCGGGACCATGTTACTTTTTCGTTTTGAGGTGCCCAGAGACCAAAAATAATAGTCATTAAAATTTATATATATATATATATATATGTATATATATATATATATATATATATATATATATATATATATATATATATATATATATATATATATATATATGTGTGTCCCTAGACACAATAACTCTTGTAAAAATGGTCCGATTGACACCAAATTTGGTAGAGATGTGTAATCCTACGTTTATTCGGATGAGTTCGAAAACCAGACATATCGACCTACTTGAAGGGGTAGTTTTGGGGGGTTTTGTACCCCAAAAATGGGTTTTTTGCATTTTTCATATGTAAATTTGAAAAATTTTAAACTTTTATCTTGACCATTGGATTTAGCTCAAAAAAACACACAATTTAGTATTTTGAAGCTTTGTTCTATCTCTATTGGTTACCGAGATATTACAAAGTCTAAAGACAGTACATTGTCTTTTGGGGCTCCAATGTTAATCTTATGGAGGATAATGATGTGTTAATATTTCACTTATTAACCAATATCTTTGGATGAAACTTGGTATTTAGCTTCGTTTTGTTGAGATTCATCCATTTAAAGTAAAAAATCTCGTTTTTTTACTTATCATGGCAGCAAACCTGCATACTCTTTCCCCATGTTAATCTTATGGAGAATAGGCAAACTCTTTTATTTATGGACAGATATTGATGAAACTTACTATATAGCTTTATATGGTCGAAATAATTTTTTTCTATGCTAAAAACCTACTTTTAGTGTCCCCCATGGCAGCATACCTGCATACTCTATCCCTATAATTATCTTAAGGAGAATAGACATTTATTTCCCTATTTATGAGCACGTGATGTAATTTTGTTTACATGTTTAGCTGGTCAAAATTAATATTACTAATTTGGAAATTCGCTGAGTACGCAGGTCTGCTGCGACGGGGGGTATTTTTATTTTGAGTGTATCTACGCCAGTGGCATTTTTTAACGTTTTGAGGGGGAACGGTCCAAACCCCAGTCTTGTTACTATCTAACATCGACCAGTTGTTAGAAAGCATCATTAATTAATAGCCCAATGACAAATGGCAACCGGGTCCGGAATCAAACCTTTAAGGTTGCGGTCTACCCCTGCCAAAACAACAACAATGCCGAATGCCGTCTTGCGGCCGTAGCGCTAGGCGAGTTTGATGGCTGCAGAGGTTTACGGGGATCGTGTTTCAGAATTAACCGATTAAGATAGAGATTGGCTGTTAATTTTTTCTAAAAGTAGAAAAAAGGATCTAGTTGGCTATCTTTTTAGAATTTTTGAATAAAATTTCTAATTTCAGTAATAACTGTCTAAAATCATCTGTTTTTTAGTTTTATAAATGCAGAGGTTTACGGGGATCGTATTTTAAAACTAACCTCTTAAGATAGAGATTGGCTGTTAACTTTTTTTTAAAGTAGAAGAAACAATCTAGTCGGCTACCTTTTTAGAATTTTTGAATAAAATTTCTAATTTTAGCTATAACTGTCTAAAATCATCTGTTTTTTATCGATTTTTAACTGAAGTTTTTTATTGGTTTTAATGAACTAACTACAAAAGTGTAACAGAGGGAAATAAGTACCGTTATTCTTCTTTAATATGACACTTTATTTATAGCTCTAGGTTTAAAGGTAGACCGGGGTGGTCCCGGGCTCCGGTCTACCCCTGGCGCGCACCCAAATGCAAGGGGTTTTTTTTTAGAATCGTGTTATCTTCTGCCAAATGAAGCCTAGAGCTATAAATAAAGTGTCATATTAAAGAAGAATAACGGTACTAATTTCCCTCTGCTACACTTTTGTAGTTTGTTCATTAAAACCAATAGAAAACTTAAGTTAAGTTTGTTAGGACTAAATTTTAATCATTTAATGTGATTATTCACTTCCTTATTTAAGTTAATAGCATTTAAAATACTCGGCGTCAAAAAATATAAGTTTACAATTTTGTAGTTTTATAAATCACTTATATTTGTTATTTTACAGATTTTACAAGTTTTCATTTTTGGATGACATTTCGTAGGCTACGTTTCCTTTCAAACCATACAATAATGTGTTCGAAAGTCTAGTTTAAAACCTAGTATGTCGAATGATCAACTGGCAACCGAGTTTCAGTGGTTAAAAGTAACTTTATAACTAAGTTAAATTGGATCAGAAGAAATTATACCTTATATTTTTTGGGAAGCAATAATATTAAGACGCCATCTGCAGGCCTACAACTACAATTCCTTTGTATTTTTATTCTTTATGGAAGTGACATACGATGGTAGGAGGCTTGTTAAATTGCTTTTGGATAAATTATCTTTGTATTGGCACTCCAGATAAATAAGTTACTCGTAAAAGAATTAATTTGGCTAAAAAGCGTTTTATTATTGCTATATACTTCACAATGGGACATGGTGCATGCATATTGTTCATAAAATTGCTTTTAAGATTAGTTTTATTGCGAAATACAGTGAAAATTATTAGAATACACGAATATGTTAACTAAATATATAACTAAAAATATATTTCTAGCCTCAGTTAATCCAATGTAGAGTAAGAATAACATCTTGAAACGAAACGTTCATTCAAAATGAATGTCCAGTAGGCCTACGTAGTCGGGGACTGATCTGGGCGGCCCGACGACGGCGCGACCTCGCTGGGCTCATTAACAATGCGATTGTGAAAAACACTAAAAATCAAAATCAAAATCAACTTTATTTGCACATAACATTTACATGATTACAATGTAACCTTAAAAACAGGTGCATCGTCAGTACTTAACATTACAGATAAACATACTTACAATGATACATTTAACAAACAGTAAAACTTCAGTCAAGATGGCGTCTACTTAAAGAGTCCCAGTATTCATTAAATTCAGAAACTTTGTACATGGATAGATTTAACAAAAACTGTTTTAAAAATTCCTTAAACTTATTTAGATTAAGATTCTTTACATGTTCAGGCAGTCTGTTAAACATTCTTTTACCAACCTCTAAAGTTGAATTTATAGTTCTATGGAAATTACATTGTTTGATTCTTAGATGAGTGCTTTGTCTTGTTGAATAACTATGAACTGCACTATTGGTTTGAAACTGATCTAAATTAACTTTAATATAAACTAAACATTCTAATGCATACAATGATGGAACAGTCAGTATTTTAAGTTTCCTAAAAAGGGGTTTACAATGAGATCTACGGTTAACATTTAACATTAGTCTTAATGCTCTCTTCTGTAACAACAATAACTTTTTTATGTTACTATCACAGCCCCAGGCCAATATACCATATGACAAATGACTCTGTATATGTGCAAAATATATAGCCGATAAAACCTCTATACTAACAATTAACCTAAGTCTTCTGATAATAAAGATTGCTTTGGAGATTTTATTACACAAGTACCTTATGTGGTTGTCCCATTTTACATTTGACTGTAATACAACACCCAAAAATTTCACAACAGACATTTCATTACTGCTATTTGCAAGGCAAAATTCAAGACTCTGCATTTTTTCTTTATTTAAACATAACATA
Organism: Neoaliturus tenellus; assembly: GCA_030545055.2. Taxonomy (NCBI): domain Eukaryota; kingdom Metazoa; phylum Arthropoda; class Insecta; order Hemiptera; family Cicadellidae; genus Neoaliturus; species Neoaliturus tenellus. Next base: position 91,262,000 of record CM061534.1, read on the forward strand.
TTGGCAGCGGCCCAATCTTCAATTATCCTATTAAAACTAAGAAACAGTCGATCAGCTAAAATTCTACTACTATGAATCTGTAAAGCTAGGTCATCTGCATACATATACGGTGTTACATGTTCATTAAACAGAGCAGCAGGTAAGTCATTCACATACACAATGAAGATAGTAGGGCCTAAAATTATAAGTATTTTATCATAATTTTCTCTACCAAGTATTACGAATCAACTCATTACCTACAACTTTCCCGCTTTAAGTTTGTTTCTGACCCAAAAACAAAAAAAGTTTATGCTTAGTAACTTTTTCAAGTTCACATTATTAGGTTTCGTTGTATTTTGTGTTATTAAAATCGTAATTCTACACTAATCTTAAATTAATTTACATCGTTGTAATTCTTAGTTCTTACAGATTGCAAATATATACTTTGTTTACGTGTTTATCGAACGCCTGTACGCCGGCATGAATCGCCTGTTTGCGTCTGTATAGTCGACGTCAAACGTAGATGACCACCTCCCAGCAGGTAGAAACCCTTCCTAATCCCCTATTGTCCAAACAATGTCACTGTTCGGGGCGGCCGGGCGGCCGGCCGGCTTCCGCCCAGCTATTCCAAGAAATTTCCCTCCCCACTATAACTTTCAATTAATCGAAGTACTAGTCCTACATTATTAAAATATGGCTCACGTTTTTCGTCTTATACTTAGACGAATAAAACAAAACTTGAATTACAGTTCTATGACCTACCGTTTGCGAACGAACAGTTTTCACGCAACTTGCAATTGTTCCAATCTGAAGAATGTTTCTGGCCGTATGCAAACATATCGAATAAACTGTCCCAGTCAAATATTCAAACAGCTTTATAGATATTGTGTTTGTATCAACGAGATTAAATAGATATAGAGTGCTCACCAGATAGGGAAAAGTGTCCCTTTTTGACTGGCGCCACTTTACCCACGATTCCCGCCGTTTCCTTGGTGACCAGTCCTTTGTTTACACTTTCCCCACGTGTATTTTGCCATATTACCCACAGCTATCCGACGTTTCTATGGTAACCAATCTCAATAGCCTGTTCACAGACCATCAAATCAAATTGGTTTTAAAAACAAACAATAAAACCACAAATAATCAGATGTTTTAAGAGTATAAGCTGTGATTTTTTAAGCTTATAGCGAACAAATAGAATAGCTAAAACTAGTAACCAAGGAAACGAGAGTAAAGTGTGGGATGGTTGCCAAGGAAACGGCGGGAATTATGGGTAAAATGGCGCAAATCAAAAAGGGACACAAAATTAACATGTGGTGAGCACTCTATATCTATTTAATCTCGTTGGTTTGTATATATATTTTGTATGTAGAATTCAATATTGTAGGACAGAGTTTAATTTGCATTATCATTGATTGTATTTTTCTTGTATTGATTGGTGTTACTGACAGATATTGTTGATTTTAGCGAATTTCCCTATAGGGAATACGCTATTACGGTAGTAGTCACGGTAAGACCTAAGCCCGGGACCATGATACTTTTTTGTTTTGAGGTCCCTAGAAGCCAAAAACACTGTTCGTTCAAATTGATATATATGTATATATATATATATATATCTATATATATATCTATATATATATATATATATCTATGTGTCCGTTAACACGATAACTTTTGAACGGAACCTCCGATTTTGATGAAATTTGGTACAGGGGTGTAAGCCAGCATCTACTAGGTTGAGTTCGCGAACCAGAATGATCGGACCATTGGAACGGGGTTTTATGGGGTTTCAAAAGGGTTAAAAATGGGTTTTTGGCATTTTTCGACCTTATTTTTTAAAATTCAACAATTTTAACTGAAACCATTTAAAAGAGCTTAAAAAAACAAACAATTTGGTATTTTGAATTTTTATCTTAGCATAACTGGTTACGGGGAAAATAAAAAAATGTGTTTTCCATGTTATTCTTATGGGAAATCAAGAAAAGCCTATATCTTGCTTATTTATTGACATAACTTAATCAAATTTGGTATGTACATTATCTAGATAAGGTTTAACTTATACTTGCTTACAAAACCCATATGGCGGCAAACCTACATACTCACCCCCATGGGGTTTATGGGGAAAATAAACAGAACACCATAACCTTATAAAATTTGGTATGTACAATCACTAGGTAGGATTTAACTTATATTTACCAACTAAACCCATATTATGGCGGCAAACCTACATATTCTCATCCCCATGGATTTTATGGGGAAATAGAGAATATACCAAAATTCCATTGGAAATTCGCTGAGTACGCAGGTCTGCTGCGATGGGGGTATTTATATTAATAGGCCTATATAAAAAATAAAATTAGACAGGCCAAATCTCATATCGATTAAGCTGTTCTGTATATTTGACTGGGACAGTTTATTCGATATGTTTGCATACGGCCAGAAACATTATTCAGATTGGAACAATTGCAAGTTGCGTGAAAACTGTTCATTCGCAAACGGTAGGTCATAGAACTGTAATTCAAGTTTTGTTTTATTCGTCTAAGTAAGACGAAAAACGTGAGCCATATTTTAATAATGTAGGACTAGCACTTCGATTAATTGAAAGTTATAGTAGGGAAGGGAAATTTCTTGGAATAGCGGGGCGGAAGCCGGCCGGCCGCCCGGCCGCCCCGAACGGTGCAGTCCTACTAGATCCGAGTCCCACTAGATCCGAGTCCCACTAGATCCAAATTCCAAAGTAACCCTAATTAGTCCGGTCGCTACCTCGGGGGAGAGTCCGAGTAGATCCGCGCTCTCCGTGAGGGTGATTAGACCCCTCCCTCCTTCTCGGAAAACCGCTCAGCAGCAGAGTAGTCGTGTAAAATAAAACTTTCCTTTTTCACTGGTAGGCATAAACCTTAAAATAGTTGACGATACTGTAATTGAACATGAAATTGTTTAAAATTTTTTACACTTAGAAACATAAGGGATGAGGAAAATTAAAGAAGTACGATAAGTTCATTGTTAGCACCACCCGAGATTGCGTGCCCCTTTGTGAAAATGGTACCTCAATGAGGCGGGCCTGTCGTATAGTCTCGCACAAACATACACAACAGGGGGTATAAGACCCATGGACGCCATGAACCCGCACGGATAACCGCACTCGGCCTTTTAGGGTGTAATCACATTGCTTGCTTGCACTATTGTTATTTCAATGATTGTTCACGAATCATCAGACCAAATATATCAACCATCTCGACAGTATACAAGCAAAGTTATGCACCCTAAAGCCTATCTCATTTTTTTTTTTTTTTTTTTTTTTTTGCTATTCTATTTACACTATGTACAATACAATAAAATGTAGTCAATTCGTTTCGCATTCCATTTGTCAGTCCGTCCAGTTATTTAATCCATTTTAAGGATGTATGCCATGTTCTTTAGAAAACGCCAGATATTTCCATTTTCCTCATATTTTGCCGTGGACCTTTGTATTCTGCCATCAAGCAGGCTATATTTTTTCCGGCGTTTGGTACCTGAAAATGAGACTATATTACTTCATGTAGGTAAAAGATAAATTTTTAACAAAGCCATCAGCTCATTATGCTTGTTTTCGATCATTCTGGTATTTTGTTTTACATTATCCATTTAAATTTATTGCATTTCCTTAAGAGGTACCTTCGTGTATAAGTTTATACAGGCGCGTTTGTTGATAGTTTTTACAGATATGTCAATGAAAGAGGTGTTAATTAATATATATTTTTTTACAAAACAAAAGAATATTATTGTCTATGGTTTTCCGTTATTACTGTACTAAGCTTGCTGTCATCCCATTTGGTCACAGAGTTTCTTGAAACTGTGTGTTAGTCTTAAAAATAATTTGTACCATTTCTTAAGAAGTGTTACGTGTCAATAGCAAATGGTGAAATTGACTGAACCATATCCTAAGCCTACATACCGAACCTAATAATAATAATAGTAACAGAAAAAACATTAAAGAAAAAATTGACTGAACAATTAATTAATGAAGAAAGTACCATACAAAATTGAAGAATGCATATCTTTAAACTTTGGGATTTCTGAGATTTTTGTTGACTTATTGCTATGTATATAATTTATACTGATGCAATAAAATATTATTAAGTTAAAAAAATGGTTGATACAACGAAGCCGAAATAAAAAATTTGGTGAACATTTTCCATTTATTTTACTTTGTAGAATGGAAATACGAATAGCGAGTCACATAGTTTTGTGACTCTCTTTATAAAAAAGTTTAATTATTTAAATTAATTTACTGTATTTATTTTCATGATGTCTAACTTAAAAAAATAATGCCAACAACAAAATTATACTGGATTATCGGAAAATAACTAAAGAATTAAGATACTATGGCATTGTTGTACCCTAGGGAATGTATTCACATAGGGGGAATGTGTTTTGTTTGCGTCAATAATTGTATATTAACCGATTGATATCAAACTTGGTATCAAAATAATTGAAATTTTAAGAACAAATTAGTTATGCTAACGAAATTTATTCATATTGAGTTGTATTTAAAGCGATACAACAACACTGTGTTTCTAGCGCTTGTTGCTACCGAATGCAGTCAAGCAATAGTAATAAGAAGGGTTGCCCTCGCCGCCGCGCGGATCCAGTGGGAATCGGTAATCCCCTCATTAGGACCACATATTTGTCGCGGATCTAGTGGGACAGTTTGCTGTCAATTTCATGTCCGGATCTAGTGGGACTCGGATCTAGTGGGACGACACGGCCCCGAACAGTGACATTGTTTGGACAACAGGGGATTAGGAAGGGTTTCTACCTGCTGGGAGGTGGTCGTCTACGTTTGATGTCGACTATACCCCGGGTAGTGGTGGGGGCCGCCGTGGAGCCGCCTGACTCTCGCCCGTTTTCCGCCACTCTTCGCTATATTTTTATTCTTTCTTTTTTTTTACCCGGCGTTCCATGTTTATAGTTCTATGATAAGCACTGGCCGAACATGTTTGCCGAACAAAGTTCTTCCGAACTTTTGTTTGTTCGTTGCTAACCTTTTAGAATGTAAATCATATGGCCGGTAATTGTTTGTTAGGAATATTTGTTGATTTTTTTGTGTTCGCCGAACAAGTTCGCCACGAATGTTCGGCCAGTGCGGACGCGGCTTAATAATCTTTAATCACAATTTATAAATTTTTAACATTGGTCTTATGGAGTTAAAAATCAAAACAAAGAAATAGTGAAATATAGACCACGTTACAGTAAGTGGTTTTGCATTGAAACCAGTTAGTAAATTATGAAATTGTAATAAAATAAGTTTATAATTTTTAAATTGTACTTTATACTGCTGATTATGAATGTTGAGATAAACGAAAGCAATGTAAAAGTATACATAGCTAATAAAAGAAAACTTTTTCAACAAAATGGTTCCAGTTATTACATGGTAGGTCTACATGTTCGGTTGTATACATGTTTTTATATTGTAGTGTAATCATATGGTCTGTCAAAACATATTTTCCATAATAATAATAATACAACTAACATGGCCTTTGGGTCAGAGCCCTAATGAATTAAAAAAAATTAAATAAGTCTATTTTCCTTCCAAGTATTTAAATTTCTTTGATATAAACATTAATATGACAAATGCAGAAAGTACCAGGCCGTTGCACGAGACGTGAGACAGTCCGCGCATGGGGGAGGGGAACAAGAGGGCTGGGAGGGGTATGGAGTAGGAGTGGGAGGGGCAGCCAACTGTGTACTAGCCTGGCTGCGCACATTCGCCAAATTGTCCTAGCTTTGATTTCCGTAACATATAACCATTAAACATGTTAGAAAAACCACAAAATAATAATACAATACAGCTGAACCATAATTAAGAATAACGATAAACAGTTATTGATATTCAGTTGATTCAAATTCAATGTTTCACTGACTATTATTGAGTCAATGTTTTTAGCGAACGGCAACTGACAATAGCTAACAGCTGACTGACGGTGCTGCACTCTTGCGGCGAGTGGGCGCGCATGCGCAATTGCCTCTTTTGCTCCCGCGCATCTGGTACACTGTCTCACGTCTCATGCAACCACCTGTAAGCTAATCAGCTGATGATGTTCAGATACCTCAATCTATTCCTTCTTCAATTATTCAGTTATTTTACATTAAAATGACATGGGATTTAATAAACAGCTTTGCTACCATCTGGGGTTTTGAACAAATATTAGTTACTCTTAGCCTAATAAAGTTATATACCAAATGTTATTTAAAAATGTTAGTAAATAAGCGAGAGATAAAAATTTATATTCGTTTATTAATTTCATTCGGGCTTAAAGTATGAGTAAAGAAACTGCCAATCAGTCTATGAACTTGCTTTGGAAGAATTTACAACAGCGTCAGGCGGAGGCGTTGTTGTTCTCTTAAAATTTTTTCTGTCAAAACCTTCCTAGTATAATGAGGTCTGAATACAGTACAGGCCAAATATCTGGACTTTGCACTTCCCACCCTATTAGGCCACCTTATTCCACCTTATTAGGCTTCTTGACTTGTCTTTAATAGGTTTTTAAGAACTGGGGACGGGGACTACTACGTAAGGAATGTTAGACCTGTTTCCCGGTATGGTTAGGAGAGGGGTTTTGTGCAACAGAATATGCACGCTGCCAGGCAACCACCCATACATTTGGCTGTAACATATTTGAGAATTACCAAGTCCCCTTTTTCAAGTGATTATTAAAATGCATTCAAGCTGACTTAAGAGAATAAAATTAACTTGGTCTGATTAAACACACCATACGATAGAACAACTAACTTCATCATACTGAAGAACTGCTCCGCCGGAACACGATTGCTTAAAATATTTAAATATATACAATTATACACATTTATTAATATTGTGGCATAAACAAATAGGGTAACAAATTAGGTGTGGGGATAGTGGCCTAGGAAGACAGCAATTTAAAAAATTGGGAGTAAACGGGAGGTGAGAGGAATGATTCCTTATTCGACGGGAGTGTGAGTTGTCGTAAATAATAATGGAGGTTTGGCCTAGTAGGGGCGTGGCCTAAGAGGACAGACAAGTTAAACTGTACAGTCAGGTGCATAAAGAGGGGTGAGAGAGAATCGTCAGGTTTTGACGGGTGCGTCAGGCGTCAAAGTAGGACGTTTTAAATCCGTCAGGTTTTGGCGGGTACGTCAGGCGTCAAAATAGGACGTTTTTAAATCCGTCAGGTTTTGACGGGTGCGTGAGGCGACAAGCCCTGACGTTTTTAAAAACCGTCGAGGCTTGACGCCTGACGTACCCGTCAAAACCTGACGAAAAAAGTGGTAGGTTTTGTCGCCGTCAGACTTCGTCGCCGTCAGACCTTGGCGCGGTCCCGTCAGTTAAACTGATACAGTTTATTTTTTTTTTAAGTGTTTACATAAACAAAACTCAAAATTTTTTAATGCATGTAAATCAGCTGTGTTTCATTTTGTGTTTCATATTTTGTTGCTTGTGTTGTTGATCAGCTGTTTACTGGCATCCGCTGTTCCCAGCAAGAAACAATGGTGTAAAGCCAGTGGCGTACCCAGGATTTTTTTTCGGGGGGGGATATTATCAGTTCATAATTCCATGAAGATATATAAGTATGTGTATGACAATATATACATATGCATGTGTATTAGTACATATATGTGCGTGTATGTGTAACATATATGAAATAAAATACAATTTATTACCATTGACTATATACATAGGTGTTAAAACTAAATTAAACCATGTATACGTTGGTAGAAAACTTTATTTTTAATACCAGGATAGACTTTTATACACATGGAAAAATTTATACAGTTGTATACAACCTACACCGCAATTATATACAAGTTACCTACAATAATACATGCCCTCTTACACCAGCATATGACACTTAATTTAACAAAATATGGAGTCTTCTTGGCTTCTTAGCCATGTCGTCCAAGACCTCTTCAGGTAACTTATAATGTCTTTGTGAATTAGAGAGGTGGGCTGTACGTTTTTTTCTGTACGTTTTGCTTTCCTTTACAAGGATAAACCTCGTATTGGCTCCCCCTACCCTCACGGGTAGTCCGTACCTAGCGTGAGCCTTAACCGGACCAGTCTTGCGACCAGGGGAGTTATGGAACAATTTGTCCCAAATCACATTGAGGCGGATTAGACCCCCACAAAACCCGGAATTCACTAGGCCTGTGGTACTCAACCGGCGGTGAACCCAAATCGACCATCCGCTGTGAGTGACAGTGGCAGCACTACCCATGCTACTTCTCAGCTTTCGTTTGTGAGCAACGCCCCCAGATGAGGCTGGAGGGCCCCCCACAGCCGAAGCTGTGTGCCGAGCATACCGACAACCTCTGCCCCCTCGAGTCCAACCCAATATCCGGACTGGCCAAAGCCAGGGGCTTGAACCGGATCCCGAGGTACCCATTTTAGGTTTTACTTGGGTCATGGGTGGTTCCCAAGCGGAATAACTAGGTCACTGGAAACCCGCACGCCAAAGGCGCCGGCTGCACTGCAACCGCACCCGAAGGCACGGAAGCCCCAGATCCCCGACATCCTGACTCATTACCTCCCTTTTGGGGGGAGCTGGAGTGAGACACCCAGTAAGCGCGCGATTGACACAAGGCCACCTCCGCCAGGGCTCGGAACAGCCGAAGCTGCCCTACTTCAGTTTGTAAAGGGAGTCACGCCCGTTACCCAACTCGGTACTTTGAGCTGGGATTGGGTAGTGAACTTCCCAGTTCTAGGGGTGGGCTAGACCATTTAACCAAGTTTGAGACGTCGAATTGCGCAGGAATGATTTCAGACGACGGAAAGTGGAGAATGGTCGTTCTGCTGTCGCCGTTGTGATGGGCAACGTGACGCTCACCTTTGCCGGAATTTGGCAATTGACGATTTTCGCAAAAATTAATTGCCGGATATCCGGCAATGGCCGCTTCTAGGGTTAAAATTAATAAATCACAGATAAACCACAATAAGTCTTACTAAGAGTTATTTATTTGTAAACTTCTATTTTGTATGGTAATCATTACAAAAGATTATTTATTACTTCAATAGTTGTAAAAATCGTAGTAGAAATGTCTGTAAGCCAACTTTACAGTTATAACAAAACTTTTAAATAGGCACGGAAAGAATAAAAAATTATTTAATGTATACCAGACGTGATACTGACACAATGGCTTTCTTGATAAACATTTTCAAAAAATTAAACATGAAGTATTTACAAGTTAACCAATACTTTAAATTTACTATTTGGCCAATGTTGTTGAACAGAGATCTAAGTCTGTATTCTCAGATTTAATTAAACTAGTAAACGTGTTGCTCGAAATCGGGAGATTTATTTTAATACAATACAAATGTTACTTTTAGCTTTAAATCAATGAGATCCGACCAATCCAATATTGTGAGTATCTGTAATCACCAAAACACGTATTTTACAGCTGATTATCAACACATGTTTAAAATACTTTATTCAATCCCAATGTTACTTTGTTCAATCCCAATGTATTTAAATGGGAAATTTTGGGATTTCAATGGTGGATAGCGCCTTTATTTTCAGTCCGATTCTCATCAATTTTTGGCGGAAACAACTACAGACCAAGCCCTATCCAACGACACCAAAAACTTGAAAATCGGTTGAAAATTAATTGTAGGAGGAGTTCTCAAGACAAAAAAAAACCCCTTAGCGTATTAAATAAGTATAGATTCTGCGACAAGAGGAGGGATATTTTTTGAAGAACATCCCGATGTTTCAAAAATCTTTGCGTCATTTCACTAAGGAAATGGTCGAGGAAGGGAATGAAAACGCGCAAAAAAGGGATGAGTGAGCAGGCGCATGCGCGTGTCGCACCAAATGGGTGTTGTGCGGGTATAGCGTTTCGTTGTGACAAGGTGTTGATCCCGCTACCACTACACCCTATCTAGCATCCCATTTGAAACTTAAATTATGAACATATTAATATTAAAAACCATTCAAGTTTAAGAGTAGAAAAATGTTTACATCGGAAAATAAATTATATAATGTTTTACTTGAAAAATTTAAATAAAAATAAATTAAAAATCCCCTTTAGAATTTCGGGGGGGGATATATCCCGATATCCCCCCCCCTGGGTACGCCCCTGTGTAAAGCGGCTGTTTCATGTGAGCAGCAGATGTCGGTAAACAGCTGATCAACAATATAAGCAACAAATATGAAACACAAAATGAAACACAGCTGATTCATACCATTGTTGCAACGCACGCTAGAAGCATCCTCATATTAGCATTTCAGGGTTGCTTATTAATCGCATTTTTAAAAATTAAATAATTGTTATGATAAATAAATACGCCGTAATTTGGTATTTTTGTGATCAGAAAAATATTTCTTTTTTTATGATGATGAAAAAAATACATACTTGAATTACAAATAATCAACTTGTCTAAAATATCTCAAAAACGATTTGAAGTAAAAATTTTTATTGAAATATTCAGAATTTACGTAAAATTTCAGTAAGTTTTATAAACAAAGTTTTTTTATTTTATTTTAACAAATAACAAAGTTATAGGCCAAAGAAGTTTTGACCAAAAAACAGTTTTTCTAGCACAGCGAACGAACCAGTAGGAATTTATGGGATTTTTACACATGATTTTGTTTGTCTTATAATTCCGTACTTTGCTAATTTGACCTTTCCTGTAACTTTTATAGTTTGAGAGATCCCAATGGTGAGCATTAAAATACCCCCCGTCGCAGCAGACCTGCGTACTCAGCGAATTTCCAAATTAATAATATTAATTTTCACCACATAAAACCGTAAACCAAATAAAATCACATGCTCATAAATAGGGGAATAAATGCCTAATCTCCTTATGATAAATGTAGGGAGAGTATGCAGGTATGCTGCCATGGGGAACACTAAAAGTAGGTTTTTAACATAAAAAAATATATATTTCAACCATATGAAGCCATTTACTAAGTTTCATCAATATCTGTCCATTGCTAAAGAAGTTTGACTATTCTCCATATGATTAACATGGGAAAAGAGTATGCAGGTTTGCTGCCATGATAAGCACAAAAACCAAATTTTTTTTTACCATAAATGGATGAATCCTCAATCAAATGAAGCTGAATTCCGAGTTTCATCGAAAAATATTGGTTAACACATCCCAAATCTCCATAAGATTAACATCGGAGCTCCAAAATACAATGTACTGTCTTTAGACTTTGTAATATCTCGGTAATCAAAGGAGATAGAGCAAAGCTTTAAAATACTAAATTGTGTGCTAAATCCAATGGTCAAAATAAAAATTTAAAATTTTTTAAATTTACATATGAAAAATGCAAAAAACCCATTTTTGGGGTACAAAACCCCCCAAAACTACACACACACATATATATATATATATATATATATATATATATATATATATATATATATATATATATATATATATATATATATATATATATATATATATATATATATATATATATATGTATGTATGTATGTGTGTGTATGTATATATGTATGTGTCCCTAGACACGATAACTCTCGTAAAAATGGTCCGATCGAGACCAAATTTGGTAGAGATGTGTAATCCTACGTTTATTCGGATGAGTTCGTAAACCAGACATATCGACCTACCGGAAGGGGTAGTTTTGGGGGGTTTTGTACCCCAAAAATGGGTTTTTGCATTTTTCATATGTAAATTTAAAAATTTTAAATTTTTATTTTGACCATTGGATTTAGTGAATTTAGTGATTTGAATGTTATATATATATATATATATATATATATATATATATATATATATATATATATATATATATATATTATATATATAATATTATATTATATTATATATATATATATGTATATACATATATATATATATATATATATATATATAATTTTTAATGACTATTATTTTTGGTGTCTGGGCACCTAAAAACGAAAAAGTAACATGGTCCCGGGCTTAGGTCTTACCATGAGACCTACGGTAATAGCTTATTCCCTATGGGAAATTCGCTAAAATGAACACACTGTATATACCGGGTGTACCAGACCACCCGTACACCCCTTTTAAAATCTACATAATTGATTATTCACAAAAACATGATGAAATTTGGTACGTTGTGTAGGGGAGCATTTATCAGGTTAAGTTTGAAATAACCAGCATGATCGGACCATGGGAACGGGTTTTTATGGGGTTCCAAAAGGATCAAAAATGGGTTTTTGGCATTTTTGGATATCAATTTTCTAAATTAAACAATTTGAACTAAAACCATTCAAAAGAGCTTAAAAAACAAACAATTTCGTATTTTGAATTTTTAACCTGGCTTAAGAGACTACGGAGAAAATCCCAAAATATGTTTCCATATGTTATTCTTACGGGAAATCAACAAATCGCTCTATCTCACTTATTTATTGACACAACTTAATAAAATTTTGTATGTACATTCACTAGGTAGAGTGTAACTTATATTTGCTTATAACACCCATATGGTGGCACACAGTGCCGCCCAAGGGTAATATGCGCCCGGGGCGAGGTTTTGATCGTCGCCCTATAAATTTAATTAATTGGCCTATCTTGTGAATTTGAATGTTAAAAATTACAGTCGGAAAAATAATTAGGTGCATGACCTACTTTTCAATACTGTTAGTTTAAATAAACTAATTATTAAAAAATTCACTTAATAAAATTTTTTGACACAACAAGCGAGCACTGAAAGCATTGGAATAGCCTGACTTAGCATTAGTCAGTCTATATCGTAGTTTTAAATATAAGTCTATTAGGTCATAAGTGTTGGATATCATTGTAATCCTCATTAAGTTTCGGAATAAAATGTTACTAATAACGTTCTGCTTTACAAAACTTAAAACTTACTTTTTAGGTAAATAAAAATTTGAATTTCTACCTCAATACAGGCAGTACTGTATTGTTTGTAAACAGTTTTCCTCCTATAGTTTTAGAGATATTTCTAAGGCATGAAATAAACATCTTAAAAAGTAGTTTGCCAGTTAGACTTTTTATTTTCGACAAACAAGAAATTAAATTTAACTCTTTAGCTTCTATAAGTTTGTTATTTGCGATGAAATATTTTTTTCATGCTGATGGAAAAGGTAAACAAAATTAAAAAAAGAAAAAAAGTTTTGACTTCATCTCGTAGTAAAAAATATTAGAATATTTTTTTAACTAATGCTATTAATTTGCTTCCTATTTTATCCAGATTACAATATTTAAGTCTTGTCAAAAAAACCTATAATGTATTCCCTAAGAGATGGAAAATAAGGGATGAATAGCATGCTTTCTCAATTAGGGAGCAATGCCACGTTATCTTATGGACCTTGTGCTACAGATCGACCGTATGTAGTCTGCTGGGATGGGGGTTTTTATACAAATTTGTATGTATAAAATTACACTGGTTGTGTATTATTTTAATGCTGGAAAAAAAACTCTGTGAGTCACCTAGGTTTTTAAATCAAAGGAATCCATGAAGGGTTAAAGTTCCTTTACTTATTTGATATCTGTGGCCTATTCACTCATGTGGTTTGATTATCAGAAATAGCATGGAGGGACAACGGCCGTGTTTGCTTTGCTTAGACCCAAGGAACAGAAGCTGTACGTCACTTGGCTCGGAGATTCTCGCAGGCAGTGTTGGTGAGGCAGGGGCAGCTGATCCAGATTGTACGAACCGCACAAGCCAGACAGACCGGTGAGTGGTGAACACTTTATTATTACACAAAAACTTTATAGCTTACAACTTTTTGTTGTAAAAATTGTAGAAATTCAACCTGATTTAGCAACACAGAATCTGTGTGGCATTCACAGTTTGGTCTTAAAACTAAGTTTTTGAGCTCCATTGTAAACTGTCTCCTCTACACATTTGATGAACTCCTCAGGACCATCCAGTAATAATCAAACAATAACTAGTTTTTTTTGTCAAAATATTTTAGGTATTACAATTAATTGACACTTCAGTATTTGTTATCTCAATGATGGTACACAGAGATGATTTTGACTTTTTTAATGTAAAGCAAAGATTGTTCAGTTGTAATAAGACTAATGATGAACTTTGTGCCTCCTTCAGACTGATTTAATCTTTTATAAATGTAAGAGTTGTGCATTTGATTTCGTCCTGTGTAGTAAACCAACACATATAACTCTAATCATTAGAGTGCTTAAAAACAATCACTCAGATTTAGGATCGAGCATACTAGACTGAGATTAAGGCTTTAGATTTAAAGCGAGGTTACTTTTGTTATTAAAAAAGCCCTAAACTATCAGCTTGGAATATTTAATAGGAATTAGAAACTATTAATAAAAACCCCCCATCGCAGCAGACCTGCGTACTCAGCGAATTTCCAAATTAGTAATATTAATTTTGACCACAAAAAACTGTAAACCAAATAAAATCACATGCTCATAAATAGGGAAATAAATGTCTATTCTCCTTATGATAAATATAGGGAGAGTATGCAGGTATGCATGAGGAACACTGAAAGTAGGTTTTTATCATAAAAAAAAAATTATTTCGACCATAAGCCATGTACTAAGTTTCATCAATATCTGCCCATTGATAAAGGAGTTTGCCTATTCTCCATATGATTAACATGGGAAAAGAGTATGCAGGTTTGCTATCATGATAAGCACAAAAACCAAGATTTTTACCATAAATGGATGAATCTCAACCAAATGAAGCTGAATTCCAAGTTTCATCGAAAAATATTGGTTAATAAGTGAAATATTAATACATCCCAATTCTCCATAAGATTAACATTGGAGCCCCAAAATACAATGTACTGTCGTTAGACTTTTTAATATCTCGGTAACCAATGGAGATAGAGCAAAGCTTCAAAATACTAAATTGTGTGTTTTTTTTTAGCTAAATCCAATGGTCAAAATAAAAATTTTAAATTTTTAAAATTTACATATGAAAAATGCAAAAAACCCATTTTTGGGGTACAAAACCCCTCCCCTCCTATGGCGTTGGGGCGTCTGTTGAGTTTCTTGTATACATGTAGACCGGTGGTACAGTAGGGACTCCCTTGGCGTTGGGGCGTCTGTTGAGTTTCTTGTATACATGTAGACCGGTGGTACAGCAGGGACTCCCTTGGCGTTGGGGCGTCTGTTGAGTTTCTTGTATACATGTCGACCGGTGGTACAGCAGGGACTCCCTTGGCGTTGGGGCGTCTGTTGAGTTTCTTGTATACATGTCGACCGGTGGTACAGAAGGGACTCCCTTGGCGTTGGGGCGTCTGTTGAGTTTCTTGTATACATGTCGACCGGTGGTACAGCAGGGACTCCCTTGGCGTTGGGGCGTCTGTTGAGTTTCTTGTATACATGTCGACCGGTGGTACAGCAGGGACTCCCTTGGCGTTGGGGCGTCTGTTGAGTTTCTTGTATACATGTCGACCGGTGGTACAGCAGGGACTCCCTTGGCGTTGGGGCGTCTGTTGAGTTTCTTGTATACATGTCGACCGGTGGTACAGCAGGGACTCCCTTGGCGTTGGGGCGTCTGTTGAGTTTCTTGTATACATGTCGACCGGTGGTACAGCAGGGACTCCCTTGGCGTTGGGGCGTCTGTTGAGTTTCTTGTATACATGTCGACCGGTGGTACAGCAGGGACTCCCTTGGCGTTGGGGCGTCTGTTGAGTTTCTTGTATACATGTCGACCGGTGGTACAGCAGGGACTCCCTTGGCGTTGGGGCGTCTGTTGAGTTTCTTGTATACATGTCGACCGGTGGTACAGCAGGGACTCCCTTGGCGTTGGGGCGTCTGTTGAGTTTCTTGTATACATGTCGACCGGTGGTACAGCAGGGACTCCCTTGGCGTTGGGGCGTCTGTTGAGTTTCTTGTATACATGTCGACCGGTGGTACAGCAGGGACTCCCTTGGCGTTGGGGCGTCTGTTGAGTTTCTTGTATACATGTCGACCGGTGGTACAGCAGGGACTCCCTTGGCGTTGGGGCGTCTGTTGAGTTTCTTGTATACATGTCGACCGGTGGTACAGCAGGGACTCCCTTGGCGTTGGGGCGTCTGTTGAGTTTCTTGTATACATGTCGACCGGTGGTACAGCAGGGACTCCCTTGGCGTTGGGGCGTCTGTTGAGTTTCTTGTATACATGTCGACCGGTGGTACAGCAGGGACTCCCTTGGCGTTGGGGCGTCTGTTGAGTTTCTTGTATACATGTCGACCGGTGGTACAGCAGGGACTCCCTTGGCGTTGGGGCGTCTGTTGAGTTTCTTGTATACATGTCGACCGGTGGTACAGCAGGGACTCCCTTGGCGTTGGGGCGTCTGTTGAGTTTCTTGTATACATGTCGACCGGTGGTACAGCAGGGACTCCCTTGGCGTTGGGGCGTCTGTTGAGTTTCTTGTATACATGTCGACCGGTGGTACAGCAGGGACTCCCTTGGCGTTGGGGCGTCTGTTGAGTTTCTTGTATACATGTCGACCGGTGGTACAGCAGGGACTCCCTTGGCGTTGGGGCGTCTGTTGAGTTTCTTGTATACATGTCGACCGGTGGTACAGCAGGGACTCCCTTGGCGTTGGGGCGTCTGTTGAGTTTCTTGTATACATGTCGACCGGTGGTACAGCAGGGACTCCCTTGGCGTTGGGGCGTCTGTTGAGTTTCTTGTATACATGTCGACCGGTGGTACAGAAGGGATTCCCTTGGCGTTGAGGCGTCTGTAGTTTTTCTTATATACATGTCAAAATGTTTTATAATGATCCTCCTGTAAAGTCTGTATTTTTTTATTAAATCTTGATATTTTTAATTATTTACATTTAATTTTTACAATGTAAATTTCAATAGTAAAATTTTGGTACAAAAATGTTGTTGTGCTACAAATTTTAACTTGATAATCAACTTACAACTATTATAGCTTAATATAGATTCAAAATATATAACAAATTAAAAAGGGAATCAAATAGCCCAAGTCTTTATCTTTCATTTAACCCGGGACAACTCGCGCTATCAAAAGTCCCGCGGTCACTCGCGCCGTTAGAGCGCTCCTAACATTTGACAGCATCTTACACTTCAAAGTAAATATCATATATTTGTTTGGTAGATGAAATAAATAAATCGTTACACATTGAAAATGAAATAATAACATATTTATTGTAATTTACAATATTTTTTTACTCAAAAAGTAAGACTCAGGCAGTTCCGCGATCACTCGCGCCGTTAGAACTATTTTAACAAGGAGAGTCACGCGAATGCTCGCGCAGTTAGGCGGGCGCTAACAAGGGTGGAGGTGCGAGCCTTCTCCCCTCCAAAACTACCCTCCTCAACACACTACCCACCCCAAACTGCTGTAGCGGGTGGACAGAATACTGAGGAAAGCATTCTTAAAAGCATCATTCACAAGAAATCATTATTAAAAAAATTTTCTTCAGAGGAACTAAAAATGTTAGAATCAATCTAATAGCGCGAGTGATCCCGGGTTAAAACCTCTCTCACTTTTATTGTACTTTAAACAAAGGCACTACATATGGGAGCAGGCGAAGCATTGCTTAATGTTCTGAAAGGAGCCCTTTCATCCCCTCTAAAAGAATGGTATGTTTACTTAAAAAAAAATCCAATAGGTTTCTTATTAAGCTTATCTATCTTCTATATATTAAAATCCAAGCATACTGTTTTCTTTTCCTCCTCTTTTCTCAGCTTGTTCATGCGCATAGGAGAAAACGTAGGAGTTGTAGGAGCGCATACTGTTACAAAGCAGAAATGGTCCTGTAGATGAGCAGAATCCCATTATAATTTTCATCGACTCCCAAGACCACGAACTAAGTTTCAATGTTAATCTTATGGGAGAAGGATAATTGATTGAATCATTTTACAGCTGTTTTAAAAACAAATGCTAGCAAATCAGGAAGAACAGGTGATTATTCAGTCATGAGTGAGTCACGACAGCAGACAAACGTGTATTGCAGCGCTCTCTAACATAACCTCAAATGTTACTTATCAACTGTTAACTGTGCAATATTTTGTTGGAGTTAATTATTACTGTTTTCATTTCAAAAGCTTATTCTTCACGCTACAGTGTTTTTCAATCGATCAAAGTAATTACGCAATACTAAGTAATATGTCTGACTGTGCCCGTTGTACAAAATCAATACCCAAGACCTGGAAAAACTCTTACAAAGTGGAATGTATTGGTTGCAAACTGTCTTTTCATGGAAAGTGCGTGAATCTCACCCCTGAAGATATTAAATTCTATGAAGATAATGATACTATCTGGAGGTGTGAAGCCTGCGCAAAAGAACGGCGCAAAAGCATGGCCATAGAGACTATCTCTGAGTCATCATCAAAAATTACTTATGATGATATTTATAATTTAATATCAGAACTAAGAAAAGACCTGAAGGAGGTTGAAACAAATTTAGGCAAGTCTATCAATACAGCATTCGAGGAGATACATGAAACAAAACAATTGGTAACCAAACAAAACGAAGAGATGTCGGCATTACTGGAGACTGTAAGCAGGTTATCATCCGAAAATGCTCAGTTAAAGAACAAGGTGTCTGAGCTTGAAAGTCGAATGGATGACATCGAGCAGTACTCCAGGAGAGAAACTATTGAAATACACGGGATCCCAGTTGAAGGTGGAGAGCAGGTAGTCGAGGTGGTCAAGTCAGTTGGTCGGGCTCTGGATGTGCCTATTGACGAGTCCATGATAAGTGCTTGCCACAGACTACGTACCCGTGAAGGCACCAAAAATCCTCCAGAAATAATAGTCAAGATGACCCGGCGAACAGATGCTGAAGCCATTCTGCAAAAACGTCGAGTAAAAAGAAACCTATCAACACACGACATTGGCTTGACAACAGCTCCTGCTAAGCCAATATACATCAATGAAAGCCTGTGCCCTGGAAGGCGGAAACTACTGAACGCAGCCCGCGAGAAGAAAAACGAAAAGAACTACACCTATCTGTGGATTCGTAGTGGCAAGATTCTAATGAGGAAAGCTGATGGCGCACAAGTGAAGGTTGTCACTAAACATTCGGACCTGGACACTTTGTAGATAAGTAATATTTCCTAGACATAAGGTTTGAACATGCATATTTTTATTTCTTTTCTATTCTTTTAGTTCGTGATAGTTTCAGTGGTTTTGTAACATCTTATCTTAAATGATTTGTTATGTTAAATAATATTTTTTTACATACTTTTTTTTAAATGAATATTAATAATTTTGTTGTTTTAAATCAGAACATTAGAAGTATGAGGCAAAATTTCAATTTATTCATTTCTGATTTAGAATCTGCTAAACTAGCCCCTGATTTCATTGTTTTAACTGAAACATGGATTAGTAGGATTGAATTAAATCATTTCAAAATCGATGGCTATAACACTTTTGCTAAATGTAATGAAGAGTACAGAGCAGGAGGTACAGTGGTTTTCGTTCGAGATTGTTATCAGTGTAGTGCAATCAGAGAAAGAGTTGATATTAGATCAGCTGATGTTTTACAGCTTGATCTTAAAGTCTGTGAAATTGAGCGCTTTACATTGTTTGCTGTGTATCGTTTTCACTCTACTTTACGCTCAGATTTTATTAATGATATTGATGCAATGTTAACAGGGTCGGAATATTGTATTTGTAGGTGATATGAATATTGATATTTTAAGCCAATCACCAGATGTTGATAATTATTTATGTATGTTAAATAGTAAGGGAATGTTAAGCTTAGTAAATGAACCTACTAGGATTACTGAAAATTCGGCCACTTGTATAGATCATGTCTTTGTGCGTTTTTTTAACAAGGGTAGTGTGCAAATTGATTTTAAAGCCAATGTATTTCATTACAACATCACTGACCATTCCACTGTCGTGTTTTCAATTAATTGTATAAAACAAAATAAGAAAATTAACCTTGAAAGTTACAGTAAAATAGACATGCAAAGACTGATTGATGAGCTCAATAATTTTGACTGGACTGTTGTTTATGAACAAAATTCAGTGTCAAACGCTTTTCAATGCTTTTTCAATATTTTAGAAACTAAAATAAATAGTTGTAAGATTAATCTGGTATTTAATAAAAACAAGAAATTAACAAAGTTAAAGCTGTGGACTACGGACGGGTTATCTGGAAGAATAGAAAAAAGGAAGAAAATTTTTAAGTTGCTTATGAAAAATCCAAATAATGCTAAAATTAAACAGTATTATACTAAGTACAGAAATAGGTTGAACGAAGATATTAATACTGCAAAGGAATTTTACTATAGAAGTTTGAATTTTACTATAGAAGTTTGAAAATTCGTCAACTGATATAAAGTCCCAATGGAGAGTGTTAAATGAATTAATTGGTGAGAGCAATAAAAAGAACGAAATTAATGAAATAATTGGTAAAAATGGTATTTTGTCTGATCATGTACAGATTGCTAATGAATTTAATACACATTTTTTAACTGCTCCTCGCAGACTAAGAGCGCAGATAAAAAATTCATATTTAGATCAGGTCAACGACTACAATATTGTATTTCCTCAAAATATTACTTATCAGTCTTCTTTTTTTATGCAACCTACTTCAACTTACGAAGTTTTAGATATCATCCATGGTTTAAAAAATAACAAAGCACCGGGTTTTGACAAAGTAAGCTCAACAATGTTAAAAAATATAGCTCCCAATATTATTAATGTGCTAACACACCTTTATAACATGAGTCTATCAACAGGGGAGTTTCCGAAGTGTTTGAAAAATGCTGTTGTCGTTCCAATTTTTAAACGTGGAGATTCTATGCAACCTAACTGTTACCGCCCAATCTCTCTGCTTTCTATATTTTCAAAAATATTAGAAAAAATAGTAAAAAAACAATTACTTTGTTTTTTAAATAAAAATAATTATTTTAGTAAAAATCAGTTTGGTTTTCGTGAGGGTATGTCCACTGAGGATGCTTTACTTTCATTTATGGAATCAATATACAATCCAATTAACAACAGTAAAAAGGTATCTGCATTGTTTATTGATATAACCAAAGCTTTTGACACGATTGATCATGGGATACTTTTGGACAAGCTTTGGTGGGCTGGTGTAAGGGGGCTTCCTCTTAACTGGTTCTCCAGTTACCTCTCTGGGCGAGAACAAAGTGTCAGTATTAGTAGAGTCTTGGGTGACCCATGCCCAATTGAGTTTGGCGTTCCCCAGGGATCTGTGTTGGGTCCTATTTTATTTTTAGTTTATATAAATGATTTATGTAGTGGTCACTTTGATGGTAAATTGGTTGCTTTTGCTGATGATACTGCTTTTATATACGAAAATAAAAATATCAACACACTTCATAATTTAATGTCTAGAGATTTATACTTCTTAAGGTTATGGTTTGATACTAATTATATGATTTTAAGTGAGAAAACTAAATTTATGATTTTCAATCTCAGAAATGAATCAAAGTTTGATGTAGCTTTGAAGTTTCATGAAACTCGTTGCTTTATTTCACCCAAGAATGATTGTGATTGTTTGGAAATAGAGGAGGTTAACAATATTAAGTACTTAGGCTTAGTAATTGATAATCGTCTGTCTTGGAAAAGTCATATCTCAAAGTTGAAAAAAGAACTATTCATTGGCTTAAGAAAGTTTTATATGCTAAGTAAAATGTGTCCAAATAGTCAAACTTTAGTAAATATCTATAATGCTCTCATTACTTCTAGACTGAGCTATGGTATAACATGCTGGGGAGGATCTTATAGTTCAACCATATATAATAATAATAATAATAATAAATTTTATTCCGCTGACAAATTTACATTGTATGGGAATTTACAAAAGTCTTTCTATGTGTTTCACAATTTAAAACTCACAATTCCAGATTTTTCAACAAGATAATTCATTGTTAATTCATTTCATACTCAAAACTTTTTTAGTCTTTCAATTATTTTTAATTGTTTTTTTTTTGTTTCTTCTTTTTTTCTTTCTTCTACTTCTTCTTCTTTCTTCCTTCTTCTTTCTTCTTTATTTACTTCTAAATCATATCCTTTAGTTATTTTGCAAAAAAGATTTGTAAGACTTATTGGCAGTAAGAATAGGTTTGAACATGCATGGCCAATTTTTGTAGACTTGAAAATTCTCCCATTACGCCATTTATATATTTTCAAAGTATTAAGAATGTTTTTTATCAGAAGCTCTGCCTTTTCAATAGTTCGTGAACCAAATTACACTTAAGACAGTTTGGAGCTGTTTATGTACCTAAATCATATCTAACAGTGCACCAGATGTTCTATAGTAGTGTAGCACCAAGAGTATTTAATATTATAAAGTCTAAAATTGGCAACTTTTCAACCAATGTCCAATTTCTGAGGAATTTAAAGGATTGGCTCTTTAAACAAGAAAAAATTGATGATTTGTTAAAAATTTTAACTTAGCATGTAATGTATTTTATTGGTTTCATTGTAGTTATGTTTAAGTACATGAAGTCCTTTGTTTTGGCCATAAGTACTTTTTACATTTTATTTCAATACCTTTATCAAGTTTCATATTTTTGAGTAAAATAATTTTTATATTTAATTTTGTATTGTTTTAGCACAGAGAAATTGTCATTTTTGTTTGTAGATTTATTTGTGATTTAAGAAAAGAGAGTCTGATACCGTCACTGCTAGACCAGATATTTTTATGCTTAAAACATGTGATGGAGATCCCAATTCAGGTTTTCCTAGGGGATCCCTATTTATTTTGCCAATAACAATAAAACTTATTATTAAGTTACAAAACATTCTAAAACTAATTGGCTCAAGATCAACTACATTTTTTGTTGAATTTTGACCAGTAGGCGATCCCTAGTACTATAAGGCTTTGTTAAGAGAACTCCTCTTACAATTTTCAATCGATTTTCAAGTTTTTGGTGTCGTTGGATAAGGCTTGGTCTGTCGTTGTTTCCACAAAAAATTTGTGAAAATCGGACTTGAAATAAAGATGCTATACATAATAAAAAATTGAAATTTTCCCATAAGAATGGAATTAGGATTGAGTTGAGAATTTAACAAATCTATTAATGTACAGCTGTAAATAAGTGTAGTTTTGTGTAATGATAATTACAGTATTGGATTGGACGGGAGTAATTGAGTTAGGACTAAATGTAACATTTTTAGCAAAGAGTCTAAATTAAACTGCTCGATATTGTGCAACAAGTATACTAGTATTTTTTGGTATGTTTAAGGAAATAGTAAACCAAACAGCGTGGTTACCAATAAAAATCCAACAATATTGTAATTAAACACTATATTTGGAAGAACAACTTATTATAACAGAGTAATTATTGTATAATACAACTAAATTACATTAATATATTAATCAATTTGACTTAGGACTTAATTATTATTTAGATCCAGGAGTATACCTTGATCTTCCCCCTCTAATCCACCAGAATTAAAAATAAATTAATAATAAATAAAATTAAAGTTCATCCAGAAATAAATATTGGTTATAAAAACCACACATCGTAAAAGAAAAAATAATACAGTAGTAAGGATACTGACTGATCAAATACACAGTATACTATTTGCAAGTTAAAATTCATATAAAAGAAAACTGTATTTCCTGTAAAGTAGTACAAGCAGTATCATTTTAATGTTTCACCAATAAGTTCACAAATTTATAGGTTGTTCATGAACCAGTAAAGATTGCAAAATAAATTGGGATAAAAACCGATAAAGGATAAAAAAATCTGTTTGAGGAGAATATCTAAATATATAAAAAAGAGGAATTGACATGCAATCATTATAATCAATTTAAAAATTGTTTTAGTTGAATATGGGCAATTCTCCTTTTATAGGCCTACAACAAGTTGGTTGAGATGATTAAAAAAGAAAGGTGAAGACAATGCTGATTCTGGGTAAATTTATTTTTCCATTAAATTACAAATTATATCCGAGCAATGGTGCTAGTTAGCCAGTAGAGCAAGCCAAATGAATGAATTGCAGAGGTACCAGAAATCATTGCTTCTCTATCAATTCATACATTTGTAAATAATATCATAAAAGGTAAAAAACTATGTTTTACATATATTATGAACTTTTTATTTTTTGGATACACCAGTCACATTGTTTATGGTGAAAAAAATGCAACGCACCATTCTACTGAAGTCAAACCCTGTAACTCTAGACTCAACACGAGCTTCAGTACACAGCTTTAGTAATGATTGTAAACCAGTTGTGAAACTGTTTAGGCATAAATTAGCAAAACGGGAAAAAGCTCCAAATTTTAAATTTATTTTTATCTCCCAACCAACTTAATAAGCAAATAATAATTTAAGCAAAATTTTCGCTTCAACAATATTAGTAAACCAATAACCTAGCGACAAATTTCCTTTTATTAATTTGTGTTTGATTAGAAACTACAAACAACTAACTATGCCTGTATATAATTTGTTCTACAACTTATTGAACACATTAATTATTTAATTGTTTTACATTTGGGGGTGATGTAAAGAAAAAAATTATCCAGTAAATAAACAATACTACAAAATAAAATAAACATTAAAACATAACATTTACTTTTAAATGATTATCAATGTATACTATCTGTACATTTCAGAATTTTTATACTTATACTTTTCAAATCCTTACGGCTAAAATTAATTAACAATAAAATACAACAATAAAAGAACACATGTTAATTTACAAATATAAAGGTGAGCTTACAAACTTGTTAAAATGATGTTTTTGGTCCATGAGACCAAAGATTAAAGATTGTTACTACACAGTAGTTATGGTGTGCGTTGGAACCATTAGTGTTCTGTGTAAATTCTACACCAAACTTTCATTTAACACTTAACATTTCATTCTTAATTAATAGTTGAATTCCTTTAGTTTGAAAAGGACGTATTTTACTATCAAAGTAAAACAGTATGAAAGCACACTTTAATTCCACATACTATTTTTAAATCTGTTAAGTTTATATTCAAGACTCACCCTTTAGCTGTGTATGTTGTACAACTTTGAAACTAGGTATTAGTAAATACCTATTAAAAATGAAATAGAACACTAATAATTCTATGAATGGTTCCCGAAATAATTTATGTTAACCTGGTTTCCTACATTTAAGCAAGGTTGTATGGTTCTTGAATTAAACTTAAAAATTAAGACTGCAATTGGCTTCAACCAAAAAGTTTTTCAAAACAAGAATGGCAATAGGGCTTATCATTCTGTTCCTTGAATGTACCCTTGTTCAGCTGCTTTAAGCAAAATGCGCATACGAAATGCTCAGGATGAAACTTTCTGAACATGGCAGTGATGCATCGACCTGCAACCCAAAACAAAACAGCGTCAATATAATGGAAAATGGTAATTTCATTACAACTTTGGAAAGTAATATTGAAGAAATAACCAAAGTTTAATTAATCAATTTTGGAAATAAGATTTTCTTCATTGCAGTAAAATCAAGGTTGCCAAAAACAAAAAAAGGTTTGCATCTATCTATACAATAAAATCATTTCTTGTTCAACATAATAGGTGTTGGAACAATAATTTGTATTTCTATTTTATAATGTGTATCGAATGATTTAATTTCAAGGGATTTAAATTAGTTTTGTGGACCTTATTTAGTGTTAAGAACTCTACAGAAAAACACATCATTGTCATCAAACAGTATTGTCGGGAGATGACTTGTTGGCCACTGAGGGGGTTGGGGGGCGAGGGGAAATTTACATTCGAAACCTACTGGTCTTTTGGTTAACTAAGGAATAAAAACAAACTTAGAGTGTAATATTCTACATAAAAAATTTTGCTAAAAAAAATAAACAATTATCTTTGTTGACAAACCAGCTAGCCTAATTCAATGTAGTGAAAGACAGCTGACTGCAAAATAAAAGAAAACATCGTAGGGAAGCTGTATGTTTTTGTTTTGTTGATAGCTCAACATATGGTGGAATGAAAAAAACCAAAAACAAAAAGCAAATTGTTTTAGCCAATGGCATGCTTCAGCTTCCTCCTCGCCCCGCAACCGCCTCACTGGCCAACAAGTCATCTCCGTACAATAACCTTCTTTTAACTTCACCCCTCACAGAGATTAAAAATCAACAGAAAATCACATGAAAAAACTAATGTGTTTAGACTACAAGACAAAACATCGTGTGATACATAGTATTATGTTTTGATTGTGATGATTAAAAGAGTCTTTAAGTTTCCACAAATATTAATAGTTTAATCAAGAAGTCAATGAGAGAGTGGAATAGGCAAGACATATTAATGTTTCCAGTGTTAAAAATCTTTTTACCTGTGATAGGTTTGTGACAACCGGCACAAAGTGAACCCCTCTTGGCATGATAATGTGTCTCGCAGTATGGCAAACCTTCGTGGTCAAAGAAAGAACCTCCGTGGAAGGGTTGTCTACAGTCCTGCGGACAGAAAACCAGACATTACGACAAGGAAACTTAAACCAAGATAAAATTTTGTTTATGGAATCACACACACACAACCATAGCATAAGGCCGATCTTCCAAAAATAGAATTTGGATCAGCTCAGCTTCTGAAAATCAAGGAAGTTTGAAAAATGCTCAACATCTGTGTAACGGAAAATAAAACAGATCAAAGAGAAGAGTGTGAAGTCATCATTACCTTGCAATAACAACCTAGAGCTTTCAACCCAGGTCACTAAGTGATGAAAGATGGCTCTTTGCTGTTAGTATTGATAGAGAGTCTCGAGTTTATGTTTAAACCTGGTCAACCTAGGCATAATTTCATAAGCATTAGAGGGTGTTATTGTTTGGTAAATTATTGCGGACATTTTCCATCACTGATTAGTAAAAACAAATTCATGACGTGTGGTTGGCTCCAGTGTGCTGTCTTCGATTAGTGCAGTGTATTTTAATTTATTGTGCTTTTTTGACAGCTTTCACAGTTTTCTGTCTTAGCTTTGTGCATTTATTAGTGTTTTATTTAATTTTTGTGACTGCCTTTTCTGATTTTAGGTTTGGCTATGGACTTCTTCAGGCTCATCTGATGTGTTTTTACAACTTTGTTATGTTGTAGGTATCTCTTCCACCTGAAGACGGGGTCAGATTCCAGATCCTGCAACGTTGTGAACTTTTTTACTAATCAGTGATTGAAAATTTCCGCAATAATTTACCAAACAATAACATACACTCACCATCACCAACAATAAACTTTAAAAAAGCATTATAGAGTGTTAGTTATTCATTGATTAAAACTGAAATAATTTGTTGCAAACATAGTAGTGCTTTAATTGTATACAAAGATTACAAATTCTGGTTGTATATACTGTTGAAGTTTATACAACCAAAGTTCACGAGATTAGTAAAATATATTTAAAAATGTAGGTTTAAATTTTCAATTGAATATTTTTTATAAATCTCCAAAACATCCATGATTTATTCAGACTAGAGTGTCATCAATGTTTTTCAAGACATTCGTCCCTTCATCATGTGATCTCAAAAGTAATTTTCAACCTCATGATGTGTATATTACTATAATAATAGTTTGATTATTATAATAAAAGAGTTTTCGAACTAAAATATTAGCTGCTCTGGCCGAAACACAGCAAATCACACTGTGCCATTTTAAATTGTTGGGCGTATATCATCAATATCTTATTACTTTCATGTCATTTATGGTAAAATACTAACTGTTCCAGAAAATTTTACAAATACAACATTAGTGAAAATAAATCAAACGTTTTAAATTTGAACCTTAAATCTATAGATTGAAAATTTAACATGTGTTTATCAATTTTTTTTAGTTATAGATGAAAGTTAGCAGCCCTGGTTGAAGCAATAAGTCAACCAAGAACGTACAGTCTATCAAGAACGATGGGAGTTAAATTTTTTACCACTAGGTTGTTCCAAATCGATAAACTTATTTGTAAGCCTAGTATTTGCCAGTTTAATGGTTTGAATGGACCACAGTGCCAATTAAAAACGATCGTTCTGGTTCAATCGGATTTATGTAGTAGATAACGTGTTAACAATAGACTGAGTCTGAATTGGTAGTCTTCAATTTGTCTGAGAAACAAAATCCGAGTATTGCTTTATTAGCCAAGTGTTAGTTTTTGTTTGGTATTTTTTTAAGTAATGGCTTTCAAGAATAAGTAGTTTTTGTAGCCTATATTGTATTTTGCATTATTGTAAGTTAAAATTTTGTGTAAATTGATTTTTGGGAGCTGTTAAAAACCCTTAAGTTATTTTCAATTGTGTTACCTCTATAACTGAATTTCTAGAATGAGCAAGCTAAAAAAGATTAATATCTCTATCACCGAAAGAGTAATTTTTTCAACACCCATCGCATCTGGTATAGTAATAATAATATTAAGAATTTTATTGCTATCACAACATGTGGACAGTAGCAATGTAAAAAACATTAATTTGCATATTACATTAAAAACTTGGATTTAAGTTACATTTAAAATAGGTCTTAAATTACTGTTTTTTGTAACCTAGTTTTAAGCCATGATTCCTAAATGTCATAGAGTTGAATTCAAAATGAATTAGTTTATGTATTTTGGCAATGATCCATTAATTCACAAACATTACAAAAGGTGTTTTCAACTAAACATAAAAAATTATTAGCCACCTTTTTCATTTTCATAAATTCAGGTAACAAATTTAAATATTTATCACCAGCATTAGATAGAGTAGAAGCCCTCTAGTCCGGCCTTAAATGGTTTGGCTGCTGGGTAGTTCAGCCGTGGTCTTCCAGAAATGAAATGTTCAGCCGCGGGCGTTTCCCACATCCAAAATAGACACGAGTCTACTTGTCCCATGTTATATAATTCAAATATATCTGTTCAATTGCCGGTTTCCTGTTCAATTGCAGACTGGTTTTGGATGTCTTCTAAAACTCATGTTCGTGTTCTAATTTCGATTGTTATCTTTTTTTGGGTGTTTCGCAGCCCTATCGTCAATGTAACATTGAAGTTGATCACTAAACGGATTCCGTCGCTATAACAATCCATTTATATCTTGGGGCCTTTGTTGACAGAAGACCAGTATTACTGTCCATTAAACGCAGTCCCTCGCTAGTGACCGCTTGTCCGTTGTTCGATTATCATTTTGGTTGCATAACAAGCAAATCATGATTGTTACAAAGTCGATATACAGCATTGATTGGGCAAGCATGATATCCTTTATTGTTAAATACACTCGATTAGTTTATTGTTGGAACATACATATAATACAGGTCTGTGTTCAAATCGTTTAATAAACCGCCGGTTAATCCGGCCATTTTGGAATTCGGCTGGTGGTCCAGTACCGAGGTAGCCGGATTTGAGGGCTTCCACTGTGGTAAATTTTGATGGATATTTAGATATATATATATTTTTTTAAGACAAATATTTTTTAGATGTGATTGTGGGCTATATGTTTAATAGATACTTAAATTATGGTTACTATAATTTGTATCCATACCCCTATGAAGTAAATTTGTCATATAAATTGCTCCCTGAATTTTCTAGAGTAATTATAAAAAAGTATCTAACCTTACAACTTTATAATTTAATCAAACAAACAATAAACCATTGTTGTATACATTGCACACTCCCTCTGAGACTACCAGTGTCAGATTAATTCATCAATATATATACAATTAGAATGACATGGTGATTAAATTTAATCTAGTGGCTCTCCATATTGTGTTGGAAAATTTTAGTAATTTTCCATAATAGGTATTTTTACCTACAAAATTTATAACAAAAATTTGTAAATATACTTTAATTAACAAATGGATTATTCTAGTTTGAATTTATGGCTTATTTTAAAACACTTTTAAATTGAATACTTTTGAATGTATCTTTTAAAAGTATCAATGGGGGTTCATCAAAGAAGTAGTTGAGACGGTTAACAACCATTCAGGAAAATGAGATTATACTTCAGAGGATAAAGTTTATACACCTGTTTTAGTGCCAAAACATTTCCTAATTTATCAATGTACCCGATGAAATTAATGTTTTCCTTCTAATAACTGGGAGAGTAAAGCGTCTAACTACTAATGTGATAGTTAAAATTTTGATATTTTTATTTTATCCTTTACTACTAATACAGATAACTTGAAAATTCTTCATGAATAACAGTTGATATTTTTCAACCAGCATTAAATAAACCATTTGACTTCCATTAAAATCATTACTGTTCTTGATGGTGTACAACTAGCTCGATAAACTCATATTTGTATTGCTTTCAATTACAGAGAATAATTTACGTTTCTAATTGGTGCACCATTTACCATTACAACTCTTGTTAAAACTAGTATTTTATGTACAAGCTTCTTCTTTAAGAAAGTTTCAAAGGTACTAATGCAAATAACACTTCTAGGGGAGACCCAAGCCATTATAAAAGAAAGAAGACAACCAAGTGTTATCATTGCAAATATTTGGCTCTGTTGTTACGCATCACAGAAGCCAGCCATCTTTATCTCATACACCAAAAAAATTGTGCTTTACTAAGGCCTCAGTAACTCTGAAATCTGTTTTCAAAAATGTTATCAGAAACGTTGAATGTTTGGAATACACAGTGGAATAATGGATCTTGCTGTTTTCAACATTTAAAAAATCACGTTTCTAACCAATGTTATACTTTTTACAACTCTGCTGCCCAAAACTCAATAAGATTGTAATTTTTAGGGAGATATCATGTGTTGTCAACCTGGTAGATTAAATTAATTTCAACATTTTGAGATTTAATTTTTTTAACTATTGTGTTTAATAAATATCAACAAATCTTTTCCAGAATTTTATTTTATTTTATTTGTGCATTATAATTATTTGGGTCATGTCATAAATATTTTAAGCATGGATAATTCAAAATGGTAATAGCCCCAGTGATGAAAGAATACCAATTTAAACATAAAACATACAATAAATAATATTTACTCAAACTGTAAAAATATTTATTTTTCTATAAACAACAATACAAATAATAGAAATATTAACAATAAGTGAAAGTGAGGGAGAAGCGAAGATTGGATATAAATATTTGGTGATTGGGCCGGGCGGGGGGAGGTAGAGGTGAAAGGAAAAGTACAATAATTTAAATTCAGTCTTCTTCATCTTCATCTACGCCGACGCATTTGGGGCAAACTGGTTTCCCCTCCATCGCGTAGAAACTCTTCCCGGTGACTGGCTTCTTACAATCCTGAGGATTATATATATCATAAGACACAATTATAACACTCCCTCATCGGCACTCGTAGGAGTTAGTCAAACTCAACACAAGGGGTTTTGTTATGTGATCCTCAGTTCCTTGACAACTTCACACTCTGTTCTGATTTAGATTAGTTATTTTTACGTGAATGTATGCAATGGACTCTTCACTTTACACAAACTAAAATGGTTTAATTATTTTTCACACATTGGATGATAACAATGGAATAATGTGATGGAAAAAATTAAAACACTGGACATTGCACATTCACAATCACTCGTACTTACCTTTTGATAAAACAAGCAGAATATTCTATATAATAGTTTCATAACAGCAAATTACATATTGAGACATTTCAAAGTAGATAACAACATTTGGACAACAATTAAATGTGTTTTTAAAGGAAATTTAATATTAAATTTCAAATTCGTCACAGTAAAATTTTAAATTATAATGATGATTTTCCATTTCAATTTGCACTTTACAATGTTTTAGAATATATATATGAACTGACATTGGATAAAATTGCAAACAATATTCCGTTGTTAAATCTCTGAGGTGAAAAACAAAGTTGAATTACTTATGGGTTAAACTAAACCCCTAGTTTTTAAAAAAAGTAACCCTCTGCTGCAAAAAGATTCATTAAGCATGTAAACCTTTAAAGTATTTTTGGAGTACATATGGAGTGTACGTACCCGACAGACGAAGCAGTCGGCGTGCCACTGGGAGCTGAGCGCACTCACGTAGTTCTCCATGATTGGCCGGTTGCAGCCACCGCACTTGGGTGCGAACAGGTCGAAGTAGTCGTCGCGGCAGTACGGCTTGCCCTCCCGCTCGTGGAAGCCCTCCTCGCCGAACTGCTTGCCGCACTGCGCGCAGAAGAAGTGCTCCGTGTGCCACGTCTTCTCCAACGCCGTCACACATTTCTGCAAATTAAACGTTCAACATGCTGTTTGACGAATCAGTGTGGTTGAGATAATATCAAAAGTATG
The DNA here is from genome assembly GCA_030545055.2 of Neoaliturus tenellus. NCBI lineage: Eukaryota > Metazoa > Arthropoda > Insecta > Hemiptera > Cicadellidae > Neoaliturus > Neoaliturus tenellus. Next base: position 91,294,003 of record CM061534.1, read on the forward strand.
AGTTTTTAAGCTGGTTTGTAATTTGTACAACTTACAAATATTATTTAGGCATATGAAAGTGTGTGCAGATTAAAATGAACTCATTTGGGCTTAAACTAGCATATTCTGGTTAAATATTTATTCTAGTGCATTTTGAGGGAAAATATAATCAGAAAATGTAGAATAAGAGCTTGATCATTCACAAAAATATTATTGTTAAAAATTGTAGGGTAAGGAGATGTGAAAAACTTTCGAATTTGAGTTTATAAGAAAAAATAAGAGTATCCTTAATTGAATTTAGTGCCCAGAAAAATACACACATCTCTCTCTCTCTCAAAAAAAAAAATAAATAAATAAAAATAAAAAAAAAATAGTCCTTTTCTTTGCTTTTCACTTTCACCTATTGCACTGCACTAAACTTGAAATTTTTTCCGAAAGATTCAGCAGTACAAAATCTCCTGCAATGCACTTCCTTCTAAAACCACTTTTATACAACATGGAACACAATTTTCCGCCACTTGACCACTTCTTACATCAAGGATGGGGCCGTTACAGTAGGCGCACCGCGGCGAGAACAGGTTGTGATAGTCGGGCTCGCAGTATGGGTGGCCATCCCTCTCAAAGAAGTTACGAGTGCCGAGCTCCTGCTGACAGTGGGTGCAGACAAAGTGTTCCGGGTGCCAGGTCTTGCCCAGCGCGGTGATCACCTGTCCGACGATCGGCTTGTCGCAGGCACTGCAGCAGCCCTTCTGTGTCGTGTTCACTCCCTGGAAACAAACAACTCTCTTGTGGACAGTGGAAACAGACATTGGGAGGCACTCGGTGATTTTCGAAGTGGCCTAAATGGTTTCAAATTGTCTTTAGTTTGATTTTTTACAACTTATCCAAAATCGTTCAAAAAGGTTCAAATACATGGAATGTTGGAAAAACAATATCGTACTAGGGGAAAATATATGGTTGAATATTAATTTGGAATTCAATATTATAAGGTGTGCCACATAAATTACATTTCAACAGTAGTTGAAAATACTTAAAAATTTAAGAAAATTTAATGGAATAAAAAAAATAAAACTTCAAGATATGATTTGATTTTCTTTACAGGTGCTCGAAGTATTTTTGAGCTAGAAATTAATAATTAAGTACCTGTCTGCTCATGTCTGCTTGAAGACTACCAAGCATACAATCCAACTGTGCAGCTTGCTTCTGTTTGCTGCGTGAGGGCTTGGCGTAGGCGGACTCTGTTATGTGTGTGGTGGTGGTCTCTGTGTACCTGGCTGCGGGGGACGATGAAACCTGCAGAAACAATAGCGATTAATCATGGTTTTGTACAGCAGCCAACGTAAAGGTGAAATGAAAGTATGTAACTGTTAAAGATTAACTAGTAGATAAAACAAAGACATGATTACTTTCACTTATAGGCATTAGAAAATCCGATAAAAATGTAAAATTATTTGATTATGTACAGCGAGTAAAAGTTACTATCTAGATTAAAAAGAAAAAGTACTCAAATTAAATTGTTAATAAGAACAAATATAAATAGTCTTAAAACATTTTATAAAATAATAATTTTGAAATTTATTTTAAAAGAAATCTAATAAATGTAGGTTTAAAAAAATACTATTAAGAAAATTATTTAGTACTTTATAAACAAAAAGTAAATACAATTTAATTGGCAATCTTTTCAATTGAAATACTGACTAAACAAAACAAAAACAATAACAAAATACAAAATAAGAAAGCATCAATACATGTGAGTAGCAGGTGGCTGAAGCGCTAAGAATGATAACGGTATGTTAGTGTCGTAAGGAGCGTAAGTAGGCATTACGTGTTCCTTCACAAGCGTCAGGCCCAACAGTGAAACGTTAGCAGTTGCGGCCAGTCTCTAAGTTCCCTCCGCCCACACCGCTTCCCCGCCCCGCCACCCCCCTCACCCCGACCAAAATAACTCCCCTCCAGCCTCCCTCCCCCCAGCTATTTTCAGAAGTCCCAAGAAAGGCGACGCGGTTCTACTGGCAGAATTACAATCAACCCTGCCCCCGTTTCTAAATATTGAAAAATTACTATGTTGGCACAATTTTTTATGGTAGTTTTCAGCCTGGAATTGTTTGTAGGTCAGACGTCATTAAGGTTAAGCATTACCCGGTGGTTTCAATGAACCAAAGAATCTAAATACAATTCCCTCAGTTACTGTCAATAAGTTTAATAATCTAATAAACTATCAATTTAATATTTTGATTTAACTAAAAAAAAAATACATTTACAAATCATTTTTTTGGCCATTTTATTTCAGCTTCAACAAATCACTGAAAAACTCATGGGATAGTGTTACAATCCAAAATACAAAATATGGCTAAACGAGTTATTGGTAATTTAGGTTTTTATACCTCCAAATTTTAGTATCTGTACAGCTCTACTATTGCACTCTTTAACGATTTAAAGAAGCGGGACAAAAATAATGGAGGTGATGACTGCAGACGCAGCGTCCACTAGATCAGGTCAAGAGATGTAAACAATGATCACTAAAGAACAAAAATAACTCAGAGAAACTGTTTATTATCAGACCAGACGAAGAAAACAAACCGACGAGCAGCACATGGCTCTGAAATGATGGAATGGCAGCCTTAAGCTTTTATGCATACCCTTGCATTTTGTAAAAATTAGTTTTTAAAGTAGAAGCTCTCTAATTTAAATATTATATGCAACAATTTTGTGCAGATATTGCTGGAATCAAAAGAAGGATTTTATTCTTGTAGACTGTTGTGGCTAAAAATACAATAAAGAGGAAAAACTCCCACTACGATTCCAATTAAACCATTTTAATTGGTAATTTTGTATTTAGGTCCCTAATGCTAAAAATAAACAGCCTTCTATAGGATATTATCGTAAAAACCGTTCACCATATTTTAAACTTATTTTAAATGTAATTTTTCAAGTTTCAAAGTATTTAAATTTAATAAGTTAAACATAATCTGGTATATTATAAGGCGTTTCAGGACTTATGCTTTTAAAGACAGGAGTTTAAAAGATTAACAAGTATTTCCATAATGGTATAATTATAATTACTTACCGTACAGGATTTCATTCCGTTGACTTTGATATTTTTAGAAATAGAACTATGAATGGATTTAAAAAAATAGATAATGTTTTGAAACCACGAGGAAGAGATGCAGATATAGTGTTGTGTTGGGTGGGGCCTCATTCTCCATGTTAACTTGGCTTTGGTGTTTTGTTTTTTATTGTTTTTAGTTTAATTTTTTACTTATGGTGTTTGGTTCACAAAATTTACTTTTATCATTATAAACATTGTTTAATCGTAAATGTATAGGTTCAGTTCTGATATTTGGTGCAGCTTTACAAATAGTAGCTGATAATTACACTTGCTCTATGGAATTAAAAAGTTGGCCCGGCAATAAATTCAAGATTTAGCCGCTGTTTTCAATCAATAGACATTTCTCATTTCTTAATGTTTATATTTAATATTAACATTCAACAAAGGTCGTTAATGGGGAGCATTTCTGAAAATATCTATAAGGAGAGATTTAGTGAAGGTATAACTAGGTTTCTATGCCAGCTACCGTAACACTGACAGGTTTTCGACAGCGATGAACAGCATCATCAATATCTGTCACATTAATGGTAGAATAAATAGAAATTTTGTCTTACAAAACGTTCATTTCTTAACTGGCTTGTTTCATGAAACAAAAAGTTAAATGGATAAGGTTTAATAACTGTATAACTGTATTAGGTTTTTAGAAGTGTTTTTTTCATGGGAACAACACATCTCAAGATGACAAACAAGTCTATGAAAGTGAGGAAATACATAGAAAATCAATGATTTATGCACAGCAGAGATCCTACTAGATATATGAGACAAAAACTGCAACAATCTGTCTGGACAATTTGTCAATATGTCTGACAGCTAGTGTGCATTTTTTTTTAAACATAGCAAGAGTGTTAATAGAGACAAGTGGCCATCGAATGAGAGACGAGAACAGCTGTGGACGTGGCCTAGAAATCTTGAATGGCTTCTTGACAGGCCAACAGATATACAGCTGTGATCAAACCTTCAACGCATTGTTACCACAAAAAATATTGTGGAATGAAATCACCATTAATATTACCATCTAATCGCAATTGAGGGAATCTAACATTCAACACTCTCCAAGGATATGATTTTAGGTGTCTTCCGTTTTTCTTCTTTAAGTCCTAAAAAACCATCGTCACAGCCAAAGCATGGCTGAATCTTGCAAAAGGTTTTAAAAATATACAGTATTCTTAGAGACAAACTTTATTCTTAGTCCCATGGTCCGTCGGAGAGCTTCAGCTGGTTGATATACTCCACGGTAAAACAAGTGCGATTATATTTGTCTTAAAGCACTAGAAACTTTGAGGAATATAAAATTTTATTTTCCACTAAGCCCCAGAGAATGAAATCACAACCTGTCAGGGGATGCAGTAACTGTGAGGGCACTTCCTGACCTTATACACGGTTTCAAGCAGACGACATCTGCCTTTATGTTAGAGTAGAACTCTTTAAAATTACAAAATCACTGAACAACATTCCCATCCTTCAAACGCAAAGAGTGTGTTGTTATCAATGACTTTACCTTGAAGTCGGACAGAGAAGCCATGAGGTCATCGAGTTCCTTTGTGGCAGAAGACGCGGTTGGTCGACTTGTGGTGGTGGTCGTCTCTTTGATGATCACCTCTTGGACGTAGTGGTCAGCACTGAAACACAGACACACGATGTTCAGGACACAAAGTGACAGAGTAAGTGAGGGAACAAAATACGTAAGAGTGACAGGCGAGAATCTGGAGTGCATCTCCACGTCCATAAAAGTGACCTTATTTTTGGTAAGCTCGCTTCTTTGTATTATGTAGACAAAACCAGTATATCTACCAACCAAACAAAATTATTTAAACCCAGATGATATATGTAGAATGGTATCTAGCTTTAATAAAAACTACAGCCTATGGACTATTAAAAAAACAAGAAAAACTTGCTAAAAAAGGGGTAGTAAGTTATATCTGCTCAACATTCCAGATGTTTCTACTTGCCAAAAGCCCAAATGAGGAAATGAAGGAAGTAAAATTGTGAAACTTATGGTAAGTGATTAAATACGTCTAATGCTTGGGCAATAAACACATTTACAACTCCGAAGAATTGCTTCCATAAGGAAATTTTGCTTAGAACAAAATCTTGCCAAGATGTAAAGTCAAGTAAACTAATTTAGCTCTTTAATGGATTTTTTCAGTTAATTATGCCACCCAACATATGGGCTATTTGGCACTTCTTCTAATGGGTCTTGCCTAGTCCCCAGGTGAGCTAGAAGCTCTAATTTTCTTGCTAATGAAAATGAAACAATTAGGAAATAGTATAACGAGTAAGTTAACTAGCAGATATTTACACTGCGCACACACTCAAATTATAAATGATTAGAATATGAGAAATTATATTTTAAATTAAATAATAGATGCTTAAAAAATATAAATAAACCTAATAAAACCTTATTTTTAAATATCTTATTTCTTATACTCTAAAACAAGCAATGTTTGTACGGTCAAAATTTTTTTTCTCTCCAAGGATTTTTGATTTTTTTGGTTGATTAACGGGGTTTTGGCCACCAGGAATTGAGTGGAGTTGGTCCCATGGCTGGGAAAAATCCGGTTTTCGTCCTAGAGCCCTTCAAAGTTCCCAAGTTATCCTTATGGAGATTTTTATATTGAACACAAATCAACTGATAAGTGTAGATAAAAGCCAATGCGTTACTTCTTTAACCTGTGGTTCAGGAAAATTATACCAAAGTGCAGCACCCTTTAGCCTGACAAGTGAGTGAAGGGAACGAGATTAGTGTGATAAACAAAAGTAATAATTTTTATTGCAAGCTCGGTTCCCCTGGTTCTGTTTATATTAAACATCAGTTAATGTTTTTAAATAATTATTCTTTACAGCATGTAAAAATTAAAATAACATAAATTTAGCTCTAAAAAACGAAAAGGTTTGGTTAGGTTTTCCACTGATGCTACATGTTTCACAATTAATTATTTTTTATTGATGTCCAGCCAATAAATAACTTGTACTTTTGAAGTTGTAAAATACAGGCACATTTAATAAGCTTGATAAAATTGAAACATTAGGATTCTCAGCAGTAACAAACTATTCTGCCTGGTCAACTGCTAAACTGTGAATTGTTTTACTCAAGTTACGTTTAATTTGCGACTTAAAGTAGCCCGAAGCATCTTTTAACACCTGTTTATTTCTACTCTGGCACACGGTTAATGGAGGGAAAGCTACACACAAGATTGATGGTGTTTGAGAACAAAAGTGCCAGGAGTGAACTATTTCTGCACTATGTTCTCACACAGCTAGCCAAAGTCACTGGAAACAGTTCAACTTACAAGTTAGTGTCACATTTAGCATAGGCGTCATTTGGGGGGGGCAAGGGGGGGCAGTTGCCCCCCCAATAATTTCGGTGATTTTTTTTTTAATTGGAAATTAAAATGTTAGGTTATGTAATACAGTATGGTGAAATATTTGTATATAATTATAAACTTCTGAATCAGACTTTAACAAAATGTCTACTTTGTATTATTTACACAAAACTCTTAAATTGACTCATTTTGCAATCGTCATCTGTAGCAGGAAGTCCCATCTCACGTCTGTTGAGTTGTTAAGGCTCCGGTCTACCTACACGAACGACTTACCGAATCGTGCCGAATCTCGGCCGTAGCGCTAGGCGAGTTCCGCGCGAGTTTGATGGCTGCAGAGGTTTACGGGAATCGTGTTTTAAAATTAACTAATTATGATAGAGATTGACTCTTAACTTTTTGTTAAAGTAAAAAGAAGGATCTCGTCTTCTCTGGTTTTAGAATTTTTTTATAAAATTTATAATTTCAGTTATAACTGTCTAAAATCGTCTGTTTCTTCTAGGGGCAATTTTTATAGATTCAGAGGTTTACGGGGATCGTGTTTAAAAACTAACCAATTAAGATAGAGATTGGCTCTTAACTTTTTCTAAAAAAAAAAAAAAAAAAAAAAAAAAAAAAAAAACGAATCTCGTCGGCTCTGTTTTTAGAATTTTAAAATACAATTTCTAATTCTAGCTATAACTGTCTAAAATCATCTGTTTTTCTCGATTTTTAACTTAAGTTTTCCATTAGTTTTGATGACACTACCAAAGTGAGATTACCAAAGAGTAAGAAAGGAAATTTAGCACCGTTATTCTTCTTTAATATGACACATTAGTTGTAGCTCTAGGCTAAATTTAGCAAAAGATAACAGGATTCTAAAAACCCTTTCATTTGCATCGAGAAAAACAGATGATTTTAGACAGTTAAAGCTGAAATTAAAAATTTTATTTAAAAACTCTAAAAACAGAGCCGAAGAGACCCGTCTCTTTAATTTTAGAAAAGTTAATATCCAATCTCTATCTCAATTGGTTAGTTTTAAAACACGATCCCCGTAAACCTCTGCATCTATAAAACTTTTTGCCACTAAAAACAGATGATTTTGGACAGTTGTAACTGAAACTAGAAATTGGATTTAAAAATTCTAAAACCAGAGAAGACGAGATCAGTCTCTCTACTTTTAGAAAAAGATAAGTCAATCTCTATCTTAATTAGTTAACTTTAAAACGCGAATCCCGTAAATCTCTGCACTGTCTGCAGCCATCAAACTCGCCTAGCGCTACGGCCTCGAGGCGGCATTTGATAACGTCGTTCGGGCTCAGGTAGACCGGAGCCTTGCCTTGGTTAAACATAACCTCTTTCGTGTGAAAAGGTACTTTCGCTGATGTCCGAAGTTTACACTTTACTGTTGTTTACTTGAAAATCAATCAATTTCCTTACTGATGGGTAATCAAATGGAAAAATTACAAACTTTAAGGACTTGTAGGTCCCCTCTTTTTAATGGACAATTTACCAATTCACTTTAGAAACAACTTCGCGCCGAGCTCTATCCAATGGCAACACAATCATCATTAAAATCTATTGCAAATTGTGGGAGGAGTTTCTTGTACAAAAACGCGTATCACGTATTAAATATGTATAGATGTTTTTGTAAATCATTATTTATCTTTTTTTTAATCACTTAGTAATTTTTTATCTTTCTTGTCCTCAATAACAATTTAATTTTTTTAGGTAATGTAATGGGCAATATACCGTAGCTGTACTGATCTTAACCAACAATAGTTAAATGTTAAATGATTTTTTGTCCCTTTTACGGCAGACTGCAAAGGTGCTTTGTCAAAAACTAATTTTTGATAAAGATAAAACAATGTGTTTTACCATACAAACCTATGGAGTTTTAGTCTATGTATCCGACTGTAAAACTTTAGAGTTGTAAATAATATACAATAAAAATTACTAAATAGTTATAAAATGATGTTTTTTTTATTTTAACGATTTAGCATCCATTAACCAATTAAAACCATTAAATTTTTTTAAGGTGTTTTACATAACAGTAACCACTGGCAGTTCCAGAAGAATAATGACTTTCTACAAATAGAAACATGTTATATAATCAAATTTTACATGCATTAGGGGATGGTTTTCATGGGTTTGTGAGATTATATTATAAGTTCATATTTTATGGACAGCTTAGTGTCACAATGTAAACTTAATTAGCTTTTATTGACAGTTTTTAGCGAAATTTAAGAGGTTTGGCGTATTTGTGGGGAGGGGGGAGGGGGTATGACCTTATGAAAATCTTGCCCCCCCCAATCGGAATGCTGAAATGACGCCTATGACATTTAGGTCATAAGTAGATTAAGCAATATTTTTTTAGGCATTAAAAACTTTTTAAACTCAAAGACTAAATGACTTCAATAACCAAGTCATTCGGCTTAGATAGTGAGCAGGATTGTACAAAGAAATGATTGGAATTATTTCCTCTCCACAGCTATGGTGTCATTTGCATCTTACATGTCTGTTGTAGGCCTAAAGTGAAACCACGACTAATGGACTAATGTGATTATTACAATAACTTCTTTGTGCTTATTCTAGGGAATGAAAAACTCACTAGTTAAAGTAAAAAATATTGTCTATAGCATGAAAATTTAAACTATGACATAGGGAGCAAAATCAATTGTCTATTTTGAACATTTATCTAAATATTAAACTTTTCATATAATTTGGCACGAAAAAACTTGACCTAACCATGTAAACATATGTCTACAATATTCCACATTTGAACAATTATAACTGTGGAAGTTGTAGAAAATAAACTCAATTTCATGCTCGACGGTAGTAAACTTTTCATATAATTTGGCACGAAAAAACTTGACCTAACCATGTAAACATATGTCTACAATATTCCACATTTGAACAATTATAACTGTGGAAGTTGTAGAAAATAAACTCAATTTCATGCTCGACGGTAGTAATGACCAGAACCATGTCAAGAATCATAAAGCTGGCAGCATTCCCAAAATGTTTTGCAACTGAGGCTTTGCTCCTGTGACGTCATCCCATTTTATAGTGTACTTAAACTATTTTTGTTTTGGCTTTATAATCTTCAAGTTACAGCGTTGATTACAATACACAGAATTATATTTGGCAACATCGGGAGCAGTGCCATAATTAGGGTAAGGAAATGGTGTTAAGGGTGATGATTATTGTTTTAAGTATTAGTTCTCCAATAGCGTACAAGTCAATACTGTACAATTAAAATTTAGCTCGTACAAAATCAAGCATTTAAAATTTTCCCAACCTTTACTAAGGTTCTTTTTGGTTAAACACAAACCACGCAAGATCCCCACAACCATATATTTGAAGTTCAAAATAAGAACAGGATTCAACACATTGGTATGTTATAAAAAATTGCAGGGACCGGCCAAGGAGAATAAACTTGAATAATATAATCACATGGATCATGATTGGTTAATTATCCAGAGTTATCTCGTTCCTTTGATTTTGATTTTTTGTATCAAATAAGCACTATAAATTGTTAAAATTCAAAATAAATTATTTTTTAGCTTTACTTTTTTTGTACATTTGTTTTGGTTCATTAACACCTAAGGAATTTTTATCGTGATGTTGTTTATATGCCAACACATAGGATTGCTGGACTATTCAATGGGTTTGTGTGAATTAATATTCCACTAGTGCACGTGTTGCTCGACATCGAGCAATTTATTTTGATACAATACGAAAGTTACACTTAGTTCTAAATCAATGACATCTGACCAATCCAATATTATGAATATCAGTGATCACCAAAAACTACAGCTGTGCGTTAACAGATGTTTAAAATGCTTTAATGGAAAAAATTTAAATTTAATTTGTGAATAGCGCCCTTATTTTACCTCCGATTGTCATAAATTTTTGGCAGAAACAACTACATACTAAGCCCTATTCAACAACACAAAAAACTTGAAAATCGGTGGAGAATTGTAGGAGGAGTTCTCAACACAAAAAAAAAAAAAAAACAAAAAAACCCTAAGCGTACTAAATAAGTATAGATATGATTTTTTCACTCAATCAAAACAAAATCTTTGAAAATTTTGTGTTAATTCTGTGAAAAGAATTATGAGATCATGCGTTTATTTAAATGCATTTTATTTAATATGAACTAATTTTAAAGGTTTCCTTCAGAATGTTATATATTTCAGCACTATAAGTATGCAAGTTAAAAATAAATTGTATAAAAACACAAATCAACATGACTAAAATATGATTTTGTAATTATGTTGAACAACAATATCAATGGAACAGTGAATAAACAAACACACATTAGAGTCCAGTGACAAAATTACAACAACAAACAAGCAGTGCCAACTGTGTCAGCAAGAATTAAACACTGCTATGTTCTGTTTGAATTTATTGGTATGTAGGAAATGTGATATCATATCTGTATGCAGAAGATCTTGCTTCTTATAAAACATCGTCAGTGTTTTATTTTATATTTTTGTATGGGGTTTTTGTACTGTGTACAGAATATTCTACAGTTACCGAACATCTGCAGACGACTCATCGAAAGTGATGCCAGTGACTTCATCTTTATTATCTGTATTGAAATTGACAGATGAGTTGGTTTGCTGTGGTTAAAACAGCTGGCAGTGCCAGTGACGTTTCTAGGGTATGTTGATGTCCGGCACCTGGTAGAATATTCTAAATAAAAAATCAATTATATAATTTCATTCAAAATTCAATATGTTAGCTTCAGTGGTTTTTTGCTACTGTATCTATACGTCCCCTCAAATAACTCAACAAATGAATTTGCACTACTATTCATTTTAAAGTATGCTATAATCAGCTGTTCCATGAATACTATCATATTACATGAGCCCGATGTTTTTGAAAAAAAGCTGGCAGGTTAAACACTTGTTATTGCTTTTCTTTTTGGTAAAAATATATTTATTTCAACTCAGAAATTATTTCTGGTACATGTTCAATGGTTTTTGTTACAATTAGGTTATACCATTGACTATGTAAACTAAAGTGAGTAGACTTCTCATAGCATAGGTGTGTTTGAAGCCAATATACGACAGCACGATTTCCAGCGACGTACATGGAAGTACAGGAGTCATATGATAGGCAAATCAATACTACCACTCTTCTCAATCAAGGATTAAACATTTTGTAATGGAGGTTTTTGTGTACGTTGTGATGAAATGTTTTTGCAGCATTGTAAATCCAGCTGAATAATAACAACATCGATGGCAGCGACTCGATTTGGAAGTAAATTTGGTTCCAAAAAATACACAAAACTTCCAAATGTTTGCCCCAAACTAAATGCATTGGATGAGAGGTTTATTCACGTTAGTGTACATAGTCAATGGTTATACACTTGACATTTGTAGTGTTTACCTTTATTGTTATGTAAAAAAACTATTATTCATAGAATGTTAATAAAAACTCAGAAATTGGCAAAAGGATTCCAGTTTTTATAAAATATAATACTGAAACATTGTATTGATGTGATAATAACATTACCAAATCCAATAAGCCTCATCCCTTCATACCTCATTCCTAACAAAAAGAAATACCCAAACTCAAACAAACTAACACTATGCCTGTCAGTATTAGCCACTGCACCAGTGCGGTTTTGTTTATAAGGAGCTAGAGCTTAGGCCTTACATTAACTTAAGTACAAGGTTAACCGAGCCTTGCTCATTGGTTTTAATTCACTTTTGTTATAGTGTCATGGTAATAAAGCTATTAAATTTCCATCAACAACCAGCAATACCTCTTCACAGTTAACAGCTGTTTCAAAAAGTCTGCTTAAAATTAATGTTCCGTTATTTTTGTATACCTTTCGTTGTTATTTCGTTACCAAAATAGCAACCCAAAAGACAAATGTTAAAAATTACGGTATTTAAACTTAAATTTACACCAAATTTGATTTTTGCTGGGATTGAGGCTGTTTCTAAACATATTTTTGGGCCAAAACAATCTTAAATGGAAAGTTTAAGCAAAATCTACCCGCTAGATTTCGAGATCGTGGAACACACATCCCTTCAGACAGTGCTCGTATTATACTATTGAGTTTGTTTACATCAGCTTTACTTTTTATTTATAGACGCATATAAAAAACTTGTCTAAATTAGTATATTTAAAAAAATTCTGATTGAGCTTTATGTCCATGTAAAACCATTCCTGACCAAATGGAACTTCAGTATAATACATAGTTTACTGCCCAGAATATACCTGGATTGATGGAGAGGTTTGAACTATTTTGTTTTGTGAAACACAGTACCTCTTTTTGCAGGAACATGTAATGAAAACTAAATTGAGTGAGAACTAGAATTAGTTTGCTATAACAATTGAATAATATGTTAAGAATTAAATAATGGGTTGCTAAAGCACCCTTTATATTCAGTAAAGGAATTTTTTGAATTAAGTACAGATGATTTTAAATATTTTAAAATCTATTGTAAGATTTTGTTGTTGTTTCAAATATATATTTAGCCTAGTCTTTCATGAACTGTATGCCTGTTTTGTTACCAAGTTTGAAGTCATGTCCGACTTATTTTTTGACAATGTCTATTGCACAACTGTGTTTAACAACAATAAGCGATTCTTATTCTCATTCTTAACAAATGTAGTTCTTTAATAACATCACTACTAACTTTGGTATTCACACCACTCTAGTTTAAGACAGAAACAATTCGAGAAGATCAAGTATAGCCGTTTCCATGTGAAAAGCAGACAAAGTAGAGCCCACAAGTATCACAGACAGACAGAAAGACAGAAATTTAGATGATAACTATTTTGAATTCTGTGATAAATGAAACCTAAATTTTTGAAAATTAACGATTGTAAATGATGTACGGACAAAACTAATTTTATCATCATAGATGCATATACTTAAGTAAAAAGTACTAAGAAACTCAAGCATGGTACCCGCCCTCTCCACATATAACTACTATGCTTATACTATACAGTTCATGGCTATAAGTGTTGTACTCTTTACACCCCCATTTCCAACAGTGTTCATTCTGATTAATATAAATTTGTCTAATGTGGTTTTTGACAAATAAGAACCTTCTGACAAATAGATAAGCTATGAAACCCTACATACAAAATTAATAGCTTACGTTTATTGTTATTATTACTATTAATACAACCAATTGACTGGAAATCCTAATCTGAAGTGTGTAATATTTATTTTTTTCCCAAAATAAACTTAAAATTAGGGTAAGCTTTAATTATTTTATCTTTTTTAAATTCATTCCAATTTCTATATCAAGCCGCGTCCGCACTGACCGAAGATGTTCGCCGAACAAAATTCTTCCGAACTTTTGTTTGTTCGTTGCTAACCTTTTATTATGTAAATCATATGGCCAGTAATTGTTCGTTAGGAATGTTTGTTGATTTTTTGTGTTCGCCGAACAAGTTCATCACGAATGTTCGGCCAGTGCGGACGCGGCTTTACTAGTCTAACTATCCAACTGACTTGTCATAAATTATACCACTAAGTTAATATGTTTAGCTTGGTTTAGTTAGTTTTTTAACTGACTATTTAGGTTATTTAAACTAGACTCCGTTCTTTAATGGGTTTAAGCATGTCCCTTAAAAGGAGTAGTTCTACTTTATCATCAACGATTCGTTTGCAGTAAACACATATCATTAACATTAATATTATATCCATGTTTCCTCCCTGTGCTTTCCATCTTCAATCCGATAATTATTTAGTAATAGTAGAATGTACAATTTTAGGAGGAATCCTACCCACTAGGTGTCAACCCAATATTTGATAATGGGATGAAATAAAAAGGTTGGCAGAGTGAGTGTAACACTTTAGCCAAGAAATGCAAGTGTTAGATCTGGAGACGCACCAACTATGTGAACTTCACATTGTTTGGGGCTTCAAACTTCATCCTCACCTGCAGGTGTACGACCAGAAACACACTGGACGTCATTCCTAAATAAACAACAGGCACTTTGGAGTCCCGATAATCTGAAATGATTGGTACTGGGCCTATTAGCGAATTTCCCATAGGGAATAAGCTATTACCGTAGGTCTCATGGTAAGACCTAAGCCCGGGACCATGTTACTTTTTTGTTTTGAGGTGCCCAGAGACCAAAAATAATAGTCATTAAAATTTATATATATATATATATATATATATATATGTATATATATATATGTGTGTATATATATATATATATATATATATATATATGTGTCCCTAGACACGATAACTCTCGTAAAAATGGTCCGATCGACACCAAATTTGGTAGAGATGTGTAATCCTACGTTTATTCGGATGAGTTCGTAAACCAGACATATCGACCTATCGGAAGGGGTAGTTTTGGGGGGTTTTGTACCCCAAAAATGGGTTTTTTGCATTTTTCATATGTAAATTTTTAAAATTTTAAATTTTTATTTTGACCATTGGATTTAGCTAAAAAAAAAACACACAATTTAGTATTTTGAAGCTTTGCTCTATCTCCATTGGTTACCGAGATATTACAAAGTCTAAAGACAGTACATTGTCTTTTGGTGCTCCAATGTTAATCTTATGGAGAATAAGGATGTGTTAATATTTCACTTATTAACCAGTATTTTTGGATGAAACTTGGTATTTAGCTTCATTTGGTTGAGATTCATCCATTTAAGGTAAAAAATCTTGGTTTTTGTACTTATCATGGCAGCAAACCTGCACACTCTTTTCCCATGTTAATCATGAAGGATAGGCAAACTCTTTTATTTATGGACAGATATTGATGAAACTTACTATATGGCTTTATATGGTCGAAATAAATTTTTTCTATGCTAAAAACCTACTTTTAGTGTCCCCCATGGCAGCACACCTGCATACTCTTTCCCTATATTTATCTTAAGGAGAATAGACATTTATTTCCCTATTTACGAGCACGTGATGAAATTTTGTTTACAAGTTTAGCTGGTCAAAATTAATATTACTAATTTGTAAATTCGCTGAGTACGCAGGTCTGCTGCGACGGGGGTATTTTTAATTAGCAAATATTTCAGATTAAACTAAACCATTACTAGTATAAACATAATATTAAGTATGGTGTGGAATTATATAACCTGGTAAAAAATAACATAATTTGACTCCAGTTGTTAACAATTAACAGTCCGAAATGCTCGCTCTGTGGTAGGATCCATATATTACACACCATGAGAGTCATCAGTGAAGATGTTTATACTATGTTTTTCATTGTTCTCTTTTCAAAGAATCATTTCTTACTTTGAAGTCCATAAAAAATGTCAAAAAACTGATTTTTCGCTGAGTTTTTATTTAATTTGTAGAAATCAGACAAAAAGTGGGCATCACCTATTTTGTATTCATTCTCTGGTTTGCATTTTACCAAACTGTAATATGTAATGGGTTTTCTAGTCTCAAGAATAAATAACTTTGGCCGGATAGCTCAATAATAAATACATTGTCACTCAAGTTCAAGAAGTTATTGTCGTTTTATCTCAAAAGTGAGACAACTCAGTGCCAGAAATAAAGAATATTGGAATTCTGTTTGTTAGTAACAGTTATAACTCTGTTTTTTCTTAATTTTAGATTTTCTTTTTAATCTTAATTTCGGTTTTGGATTAAGCGGCCTTTCGGATTACCGAAGTTCAGATTATCGAGACCCCACTTTAGTAAAAGTCACTGACAGATTATTCAAATGGTGTGGGCACAACGTTAAGGATTATGTTAACAAAGTAGTAAAAGCCATAGGATTGTGTTAAAATGTCACCATTACTTTAAGAGAAATTATACAACTAAAAGATATAAGAACCTTTAAAAAACGAAGTATACACATAATTAAAATAGGTCTCATAAGTTTAACAAAAGTATAATTTTTTTATTTATAAAAAAAGCTTACATCTCAATACCATCACAATGTCATTACATTGATTCAAATTAAAACTGTGGGGTTAATAGAATATAATCAGTGTCACTATCAATTAAGAGTGATTTTTAATACCTGTTATGTGTTCAGGTATTAAAAACTAGGTAAGTAGGTTCATGCGGTCCTGAAGCTCCAGAAAGCTGCCCTTCGCGTAATAACATCTAGTGCCCACCTGGAGCATTGCAAAAAAATCATTAGAAACCTAGGAATTTTCACAATTTATAGCCAAAACATCTTTTCATCGGTCATCCATGTCAAAAAGAATTATCAGGATCTTAGAACAAGAGGGGATATTCACACCTACAATACCCGCACCAGGACAAACATTGACATTCCTCGTTTTCGTCTTCGGAGTACTCAGTGCCGTTTTCCAGCTTTGGCCTGGAGGTTGTACAACGAATTGAAACTCAACATCAGAGACATGGAGAATAAAACCTTCATCAGGGTCACACGGGAGAAGATCACTCAAGGGGCTTACTACTCCATTAAGGAATATTTAGAATCAGACTTAGAATAACCAGCTCCACTCCACCACATTCTTACCGCCGCCATCTATTTGTAAGTTATTGAAATTATGTTTATTTTACTTGACCAGTTGTAAAGTTTTTCTTTATTAATATTAAGACACAGTCTATCCACCAAAAAAGGTCAAAGACGAAGTGATGGTATTTCAAGGTATTTTATACCATTGTAATTTATGCTTAAAATATTTAAAAAATTAAAACATTATAACTGGTTTGTACAAAACTTTCTAAAACGAGAGACTTTGCGGCCTGACTAATTTCAACTGATTCGTATCCACTTTTATACGATACTTATGTGCATTTAAAGAAATCAGCATTTACAGCTGGGCCAGCTTTAAACATAATTTAGGACTGATAAATTTCAAGGAACAATAACACCTACTGTATAATTTCATATACCACCCACTCATCATCACATCATCACAAACCCAAAATACTTGACTAAAATGCTTTGACAGTTTTATGGATGATCGCTTTTAAGTAAGATACAAAGAGGTTTCTTAAACCTGCAACTACGTTCTAGATCTGCAATCGGTGTATACCACGGGCAATGTCACAACGACTGACACCAACACCACTCCTACAGCTCACACTACTGCCAGTCACCGTTCAGTAACAAACTGGTGAATTCCTGGGTGTGGACTGAATAAGCTCTTTCTTAAATAATTAATAAACATTCAAGTGTTTTCTTTTTTACCTCTTTCTGTGTTGAAGCAAAGGTGATACATCTAGTCTAACGTAAAGTTTTATGTCATAGGTTGATTTATATTCAAGTTTAATATTATTCAAACTTTATCCTTTTTAGTGTGATTTTAAAGCATGAGTTTATCTTCAAAAAAATTACAACCAAAAATATTTATTATTACGTGACCAATTTACTTAATACTCTGGACAGTTATTCATTTAAAATTACACCATCGTGCTTTATTCAAACCGAGAGAACAAGTAAATCAGGTCACTTGTTTGCAGACAAAACCACATAAACAACCATGATGAGTGTTTTATAGAAAACAGGTGAGAACTAGGTAAATTTGTGACCAGCACTGGCGGCCAGCCCATTCTAGAATATCCGCGCCACATTCACCCATTTCTCACTTCTCCAATGCATTCGTGCGGTAAAATCATGCGAGGAATACATTATAGAGCAATCCACTCATTGTGCCATTTGGCAAATTTTGCTTGCTCTACAAGTAAATTACCCGAAACTAGAACAGCATTGGGTGTATTTAAAAAGTGTTCTGATTTATCAAAGGGGATGAACAGCTCAACACAGATATAGTTTCTTGAAACATTTCCGTCCCATATTGGTTACTACTTTCTATTCTTAAACGAAAATAAGTAATTATAATGAAGCCAGATAATAAAAATGTTTTTGTGATTTTTTTGCTTCATCCCTAATTTAACATTTTTTAAATAGTTTTCTCTAAATATTTCCTCTTCGGTCTCTAACTTACAAAAGTTTGATACACAATTTTGTTGTATTATTTAAAATAATTCCAAAAATTTTGGGCCATAAAAAATTAGAACAAATATAAAAATACCCCTGTTGCAGCAGACCTGCGTACTCAGCGAATTTTCAAAGAATTATTGTTTGAACATCAAAGTACTTTGTGGCCATCTTAAATAATTAATGCAAGGAAATATAATATATTGAATGGCATTATATTTCAGAGTTAATTATTTTTATTTAATAATTTGTATAATAATATTTGTATTGCAATAAATTAATTTTTTAATGGTAATAAAAGTGCATATCCAAAGCTTCTATGCAAAAGAAATGATTTGTTTACAAATTCCAAAACATAAACATTCCAAATTTGACAAATGCAGAAGACAGCTATAGTCAGGGGCAATAGAACAGGCGTGTCAAGGTCAAATCTTCCAATAAGCCAGCTGATTTTTTCTCAGTTAACTACATGTTAATTAGCTTGACCTTCACCTGCCCGTTCTATTGCCCCCGACTATAATCAGCTAATTAGGAACAGACACCTTATTATCTCCATCTCTCTTGCTCCCATCATGCACTTATTTTCCATGAGAATACCGTGGGATTTAACATGTAGGTTTGCTGACATGCGGGTTTTTGATCAAATCTTAGTTACTCACCACCTAGGAAAGGTTCATAAAAAAGTTTAACAAGATATGTTGATGAATAAACGATATCTAACTTATAAAAGATTTACCGATAAGATTAACATAGAAAACTTGATTTGAACTTTCTCCATAACCAGTTAAGCTATTTTAATGATTCAAAATACTAAATTGTTTGTTTTTAAAGTTATTTTTAATAATTTACGTTAAAATAGTCAAATATTAAAAAATAAGGGAGAAAAATTCCAAAAACCCATTTTTGACCCTATTGGAACCCCAAATACCCCGTTCCCATGGTCCGATCAAGCTGGTTTTCGAACTTAACTTGATGAATGCTTACATACAACTCTGCACCAAATTTCATCAAAATCGGAGCTTTCTTTCAAAAGTTATCGTGTAAACGGAGGACACACACATACACACACATATATATTATATATATATTTCGAAATATGTAAAGAATAACCATAAGTACCCTTTTTGAAACATTAATTTTTTTTTAATTAATGTCTCAAAAAGGGTACTTATGGTTATTTTTTACATATTTCAAAATAATTACAGTAGCCCTTATCTCCGAAATCCGTGTAATATATATACGTTTTGGGCTTCTAGGGACCTCAAAACAAAAAGTAACATGGTCCCGGACTTAGGTCTTACCATGAGAACTACCATAATAGCGTATTCCCTATATGGAAATTCGCTAATAAAAACCATAAATAAACAGATTCAACTAATTGAAAATTTTGGGACCACACAGCTTTGTACATAAAAAAAACAAAAAAAAAACAGTAACTTCATTTCTGCACTATTAGGTATTATAATATAACCAAATGACAGCCGTAAAGAAACAGTGTCTCTGTACGACTAGCAGATTTGGCTGGTGGGTGGCGTGTCACACTGTACGATTCCAAGAAATTGATCATAAACCGAGAGTTGAGCCAACTCGCCGGGATCTAGATCTCAATCATCACTCACCAACTCTGGCCACCATTCAAGCCCCCACTTTCCTAGGTGGCTTTTTAGATGCTGATGTTTTTTACTTATCACAGGTGGTAAAATTGATTGGTTGTTAATTTTTGTTTAGTAAACTAAATTTGTTAATTTTCCCGAAATACGTCCTGTTCTCTACGTAATAGTACAAAACTTTTCAACCTCCAAAATAACGGTTTTTAATCTTACTCTTGAATAACCAAAGAATGCCATTTGCAAAAGACATAATTTCAGTTAGTCAATGTTAAATTACGTTTATTAAAACCTTACAAATTTGACTCCTAATATCTGGACACTTTGGAAAATTCAACAACTCCGTAGGCGCCTACAATGTATGACTGTGCGTCGGGTGACTCGATAATCACTGATTGTTATCATGCAAAAGACGTACTGTATGAAATATTAGTATGGAAATATTAATGTAAAGTAAAATATTAATATGGAAGTCTAAGTTAACCAATACAATTAAATTGTTGACATATTAAGTGAAGTATGTACTCCTTATAATTTTGATTGGGTGGGTTAATTTTGATAAAAGTATGAAGAAAAAAATAATTGGTATAAAAATATAAAAATAAATCAAGATATTTTGGATTTTAGTGTTTGTTTTATAAATGGGCTAAATATATATATACAATAAAACCCCACAAACTAAGCTCATTGAGTAGAGTCGCATTTGGTGACAGTCAAAGAGACCATTTTACTCCCACCGTTCATTTGTTCAAATCATGTAATATCAGCTTTCAATTATAATTTGACAGCAGAAAATTAATTGTTGACGATAAAACCTCATTATAAGGTAACGATGGGAAATTGTGTTCGCAGCTATCAACAACTTTCAAAACACAGAAAAATGGCCATAAATGCAAGATAATAATGTCAAACAAATGTAAATTCTCTCTATTGTCAACGAGCAGAGATTATTGAGTCATACGATGCAGTCACAAATTATAGGCTCCTATGGAGGTCTCGAGTTTTCCAAAGTGTTCTGTTATTGGGAGTCAAATTTGTAAGGTTTTGCTAAACATGATAAGACATTGACTGGCTCAAATTAATAAACAACTTGTTTTCATATTGATTTTACTCGTGTACAGGTTATCTGACTTTGTTTTGAGGTGTTTGACACCTTGAAGCGGTATAAATCTTTGATAATGCACCTAAAATTTTGTTCCACATATTTTGAGCATACATTAAATGGAAGTAGTATTTTTTAACTTCCTTTCCAATTTAATGTTTTTGGGAATTGAGCTTGGGTTGCTGAATTTCCAGTTCTCTGCCTTACAAGATTTAACTTGATTGGATTTAACTTGATAATATACACTTAACCAATTTAAAAAATTGTTGAAATGAACAAATGGCGCGTATTTTATTTCTGTAAAAATAAATTATGTGACTGAACAAAGATTTTGGACGCATCTAGCTTCATTTACACTAAGAACAATGTTTTGTTTTATTATGTAATAGTACTTAAATGTATGTTTAACTAAACAGTCACAAATTCTGGGAAGAAATTTATATATATGAGTTAAGAAGCAAGAACCTTGCGGATAGGCTAAATGAAAGTTACAAATAGTCACAAGATGCCAGCAGACACTCTGACAAGCAAACCACTTGATTTATTTACTGTCCGAATCCACTTTCGAGCCAAGGTTAACAAGCTTCCAAAACTTTTGATATTTACAGGCACAATTTGTCTAATCTCAAAAGAATAATTATCTGGCACAAATTCCAAGCTGTTTCATTTTAGTTGGTATAATTATCCATTCCGTAAACAATAGCCAACTTTATGGCGCACCAGTAATAATCATGAAATTTCAAAAATTATTAAATTAATGATGGTTTTGACAATAATGCCATCTAATGGGTTTATATACATATCAAATTAAAGGCATAAACCAGTAAAATTATATGTCACAAACCCCATCAAAAAAGGTTGAATGACTTACAATGTCAGCCTGTCAAACTATGAATTTAATGAAAATTAAATACAATAATATTTTTAATAATTGACCTAATAAGGTCCAGTTGGTAGCAAATGTTTGCTATTGAAATACCTTTGAAGATACGGAAAACTTGGCATATGCTCATCATATGCCTTAAACCATCCTAAACATCCTAAACATCCAACACACAATTTTAAAGCTGTGCAATCTTAGGGAGGAGAGTACATATCCGCAAACCAGATCTCAAAAAGGTCAAAAATGTCGGAAGTTATTGCATTTTAAAGTTTTTATGGTATAGTTTTAATGTAAATTTTGAACATCTGCCATTTATCTTCCGCTCATAATATTGAGATCAGGTTTACAGCATTGTGATTTACTTATTGAGACCTTTAATTTGCTATGCAATAACCTACTGGATTTAATTACGTGGACGACATTCCAACTGTGTGGTTGGCTCCCCTGTGCTGTCTGATTGGTGCTGTATATTTTTCCAATTTAATTGTTTGTGTTTTGTTTTTTTGACTGCTTTCACAGTTTACTGTTTGAGCTTTTTCAATTTATTAGTGTTGTATTTAATTTTTGTGACTGCCTTTTCTGTTTTCAGGTTTGGCTATGGACTTCTTCAGGTTCGCCTGGCGTGCTTTTACTAAATTTGTTATGTTCTAGGTACTTCTTCCACCTGAAGACGGGATCAGATTCCAGATCCCGAAATGTTGTGAATTTGTAATTTACTAATCAGTGATGGAAAATGTCCGCAATAATTTACTAAATAATCTACTGGAATCTATACATATTTAATATGCGACATGTTTTTTTGTACAAGGAACTCCTCCCATGGTTTTCAACAGATTTTAATGATTTTTGTGTCATTGGATAGAGCTCGGTGTGAAGTTGTTTCTAAAGAAAATATGTTGGTGAATATCCATTTAAAGAGAAGGGCCATTAAAGAGCTCTAAAATCCCGTAAAGTTTGCCTTTTTCCCATTTGATTAACAGAATTATTTGATTAAGAAAATTGATTAATTTTAAAGTTAAGCTGTAAAGTGTAAACACTGGACATCAGTAAAACCTATTCACCTGTTTACACCAAAGAGGTTTGTTAAACCACAGAGTGTACCTGGTTAACAAACTGCATAACTGATTACGTATGCATGCGTAAAATATTTAGAGCAAAATTGCGAACGCTTCACAAATTGTACAATTATCTGAGTGGTCTCAAATGAAAGTTTTTGGCCAATGGCACTCAGTCAAAATAACGGCAAGTCAAAGAAGCTACTAGGAAATGATTAATAACGTAAAACGTCCGCCAAAACAAAAGCTAGGAGATCAAGAATACATATGCTTTGTTTCCATTAACATCACAACGTGTGTTTTGGTTTGATTTTAAAACGATAACACCAACGATTGAAGACTAGGCCTACCTTTCAACTAACTATGGCCTGGCATTACTATATTTAATGTTGATGTCGCTACTGACAAAGAAAACAGCTAGAAGCACCACTGTTTTTTCAACTTTGATTCATTATCTATGATTTTCCAATCAAGACAATTTAATACTTTTTATAATCCATAGTGTAATCGATGCTGACCTACATTGTGACATAGGTGATGGTTGCTGGGCACGTTATCTATCCCATTGCCATTATAATGGTTATATTAATAAACTATTTTCACTAAAAGATTATGATGCCATGATTTTCACTTTTTAAAACTTATGTTTTTACTTTTAGGTTCGGAGCTAAGTGGTAAAACCCAAAAAGCTCACAAAATGTTTAAACTGGAATTGAAACTATTAGACCTACATGAAATTATTGGGCAGATCATGGAATTTCAGCTAGGGTCTAAATCTTATTATTTGAATAATTTGTAAAGGCAGCTGACAGCGGGCTATGGCCTGTTTTAGCCACTAAGTATAGCCACTAAGTATGGCCTGTTTTAAGCTACTTTAATACGCGAAAACCAAGGCTATTTAGATAATGTAGATATGGCAAAATGTACGTAGGCCTACACAGAATTTTTACTAAGAGTTGTTATAGAAAAAGAAAACTTCAGTCTTATAGTAAATGAAATTTTTCATAAGTATAGAAAGTAAATTGCTAGATTTCGAGCAACGAGTACACTCAAAATCCGACTTAATTGTAACTCCTCCTGGGGCATCCCCCATTTTTGGGCATGATCCCCATTGGGGATTTCAGGGGAATTTGAGGAGGTAAATGAGTTGATGTCTTACAGCCCATTTCAAAAGAAATGGGCTGTCCAAAATTATTTAATTTTACTACACTATTGTCATTGTTTAAGTCATTTGAAGTTGTCAAAATCCTAATAACAAATAGTTTATTGTTTTGGATTTATAATATGATTTTTTAAAATTATTATTTACACAATTTTATTTCTTACTGAGAATTTACAACATGTTGTATATTGATATGTATATTGTAAGTAAGAGTATTATAAGAAAGTTTATTATAAGAGTAAAATAGAATATATTTTGCTTTTGTAGTTTTCTCTTGAGTACAAACACAAACTTTCTGAATGAATATCTGTTTTCGTTTTAATCATGGAATTATGGATCTTCATCCACCAACCTTTGCCAACCCGACACCTGCCCCACAGCTGCCAACACGAAAACAACTGTCACTTTGTGGTGCTAATTCTAGCCCTGTCAAGATGGTCAACCAAGCAATAAAGATAAATCTGACCTCAACACTTGTGGAAGGTCAGTTATTTTTGCTCAAGATGAAAGCCATAAGGAACATGAACCAGTGACAACCTAATTAAGGTAAAATAAAAAAAACTACATAACTAGTGGTATTAAAAACTACTAAAAAACTACCACTCTATATAATTTGCGTTTGACTAAAACCTGTAAAAATATTTTACCAATGTTCACTAAAATGTATATTACATTTGGTTGTAATTTTGGGATGTTTTCACGGCACTATATCTTCAAGGGCATGATTTAAAGTATAATGTCTGAGGTATTCAATAAACTTAAGCGTTTTTAAATATTTGTTTACACCTCTGTTTGATTGTGAATTGATTATCCTATCCTTCAGTAAAGTTTAAATTAAGAATAAATATCCTCTTAGAACTTCTACATTTTTTAGAATCTTTACAAATAATCATAAATACACAATAAAATAGACAAATTAATTTAGCTAGTATTATTCTCGATGGAACTTTCCTCTAGGGTGGGAACAAACGAATGTCCATGTTTTGTTTATGGTACTTAAATGAACCGAATCGAAAGTTTGGCAATAAACCGACATCATTTGGCAACACGTGTTACAAAACCTGTTGGTCCTTCATTTTGTACACTACATAATTAGAGCTGCTTTGCCACTCAAGAGGTAGTTTGGAGTTAAACGAGCTGGAATCGGCCAGTAATTGTTGAATGAAAGTGATATGACTTGGCGTGTTTGTGAGATTTGTTGGTGCGGCCTGCAGGCAGGAATAGCCGGGAGTATTGTTTATGTCATGACATCATGAGCTAGTTTAGAACATTGTACTGCAACGACTTCTTTGCCAATAATCACAGTGCTAAACTCTTTAGTGCTAATGTACATTTTTCTTACTAATTTATTTTCAGTATCTTTCAAGGAGGAAATAGATCAGCAGTAACTAAAAAATAATCAACTAATACTGCTGTAACTAGATCAGTGAAAGAATGGACTAATGATTGTAAATCAAGCTGTTTGTTTATAGTAGCATTCAAAATGGAAGTTTATTAGAAGCTATCTTTTGAAAGTGTAACGAGGTTTTACAATTTTAGTTATAATCAGGGGACCAAACACACTTGGTCCTTAAAATGAAGAGGGGATATATTTAACCTAGTTCTGATTTTTTTATTCTTTTTATTTTTGTTCTGATGCTTTTATTTACATTTTGTAGATATTCCATAGCTAATATTTCCATCCACAGGCTCAAAGATGTAAGACCAAAGTTTTATTCAATTCTGTTTTACGAATTTCAAAAGACTTCTGTAACTAAATACCTTAGCATTTCCACCAGTTCTTGAGCTTATTTTTCTATCGCTTACATTTTGGATCTTGGTTTAAGGTCACAATTACAAACGTTCATTCTTTTATAGTGTATACTGAGAACTAGTTAGGCTAGTTTAATTTATATGCAGCATAAAAGATTTTTTAACACATATTTCAAGAATAGCTTTTTAATCCATTCATCTTTTTCTAGCCTTGACTGTTGAGCTACTATTACAGCTTCACTTATGGCTCTAGTGAAGAAATACAACTTTTGCAGAATGAACCCTACTAGTCAACTTCTACAAAAAAGGGAGTCTCTGTCTTTCTTGCAATAAAAGAGCTTTCAATTTGAACACATAAACTACTGAAATCATTTAGGTGACAATTTGTACATAGAAAATTTATACACTAGACCAATTTATACTGTAGTTATGAACAGCCAATTAATTTATTAATGCTGATATCTGTGGGGCTTAAGTATTGTAATAACACTGAGTTGAGTCTGTGGGGCTTTATACAGGGTGTCCAGCTTCAACTGTCCGAAACTTTTCCATGCTGTTCAGCAAGCCAAAATAAACAAAAAAGTTGATGTAAACATATGTCCTAAAAGGCTTCGTTAACCCGCTAGCCGCCATTTTGTTTTTTACACTTAATAATTTTTATTTCCATAACGGAAAAATGGATTGGGTTCATATTTGGCATGGACTTTTACTACAACAATGTTTATTAAAAGAAAATATATAATTTTTTTCCGTAACATATTTTCAAAATGGCTTCAATTTAAAATTTTTAACCTCAAATATCTCAAAAATGGTAAATTTTATCAAAATTTTACAAGACATAAAAAAAGCTGCAAAATTAAATTATCTAACCAATAATACCAAGTTTGTAATGATCTGACAACTATTAAATAAGTTATTAAGATCTTTCTTCTAAATTAACCTAAATTTGCATGCATTATAATGGAAAATCAATGATTTTATACACAAAAGTCTCAATAACCTAATTAATTGTTGTGAGATCATTACAAACTTGGTACAGCATCATTGGTTAGATAATTTAATTTTGCGGTTTTTTTTGTGTCTTGTAAGGTTTTGATAAAAATGACCATTTTTGAGATATTTGACGTTAAAAACTGAAAATGGCCGTCATTTTGAAAATATGTGATGGAAAAAAATATTTTTTTTTCTTTTAATAACCATTGTTGTAGTAAAAGTCGATGCCAAATATGAACCCAATCCATTTATCCGTTATGGAAATAAAAATTATCAAGTGTAAAAAACAAAATGGCGGCTAGCGAGTTAACGAAGCATTTTAGGACATTTGTTTATATCAACTTTTTTGTTCATTTTGGCTTGCTAAACAACATGGAAAAGTTTTGGACAGTCGAAGCTGGACACCCTGTATATTGTGTTGACAGTGAGTTGACTCTGTGGGGCTTTATATATTGGGTTAACACTGAGTTGAGTCTGTGGGGCTTTATATATTGGGTTAACACTGAGTTGAGTCTGTGGGGCTTTATGTATTGGGTTAACACTGAGTTGAGTGTGTGGGGCTTTATGTATTGGGTTAACACTGAGTTGAGTCTGTGGGGCTTTATGTATTGGGTTAACACTGAGTTGAGTCTGTGGGGCTTTATGTATTGGGTTAACACTGAGTTGAGTATGTGGGGCTTTATGTAATGTGTTAACGCTGAGTTGAGTATGTGGGGCTTTATAATTTTATAACGGAAACATCTGTTCTTCCTGTTTTTCTAGCTGTAGTTATTATAACAGCTGCCTAACAACTTTTCAATTACCCTTCTTCCATAAGATTAATATTGAAACTTTGAAAGCCTGTAGGGTGTAGCCCTTGGGGCCAACATGAATTATAATCTGATTCTGCACATCTACAAGGGCGATACTTTTCTAATGGTATGCTCGGATTTATCCCATGATACACACATGCTGTTAAAAAAGGAGGAAAAGAAACATGCTTGCCTATTAATATATATATATATATATATATAGATTGTAATATAAAAATTTTATCATGGACACCGTTATATTGGCTAGTAGTGTTCATCATATTTAAAACCTATTTACGCCCACTGACCCTTTTTGGGACAGTTAGAATCAAGACTATTGTAAAATGTTACAAAATATTAAAATTTTATCTTGACTAGCACCATACTATTTTGTGTTAATGAAACCCAACGAATTAAAATTTGTGCCCGTCTCAGTGTACCCCCGTCTCATTTGTGCCAAGGCAGTGAACTCGGTGGTTGTACCTATGAGGACAACAGAAAGTTGCTTCAGCGCCTGTGAAGTTAGAAGCATAGGGATTGCCAGTCTAAGGTATTACTTCGTCGCTGGTTTCACATAATCACTAATGATAACATGATTAAAATATCAGTTTAAAAAGAAAATAAATAACAGTTGATAAAAAAGTTAAACCTTCTAAAAATAGGTTAAAAATAGGCTCCATCAAGATAAAAGAAAGCACATCAGTTCCCAGGTGGGAAATCTGTGCAGCTATTTCCAACTTAGATGCACTAATGATTTTCACGGATAAACACATTTGCTGAAATATAACTCCTCGCCAAAAACTTCCTCCCACAAAACTGTATTGGACTCAACCCAAACCCAGTGGGGCTCCAACGAAAATACTAGACAGAAGCTTGGCGATCGAGGCGCTAGATCACCGACAGTATCGTCCTTCAAGGTTGATTTGTTTTGCGACTCTCGATTTAGCCTCAGGTAAGACTAAGAGGCAGCTTATGTAACTATTAATTTAATATTTTCCTTAAACATTATACTCTTTTAGCATCCGGTAACAAAATTGGGAAATAATATTTTAAAATGAAATTCACATGATGAGCAAAATTGTAACTTCTCACTTCCATTTGTTCTTTTGCCAAAATCTGTATCAGTGTTTCTAGCAGGTTTTGATTTTTTATTTGTTAATAAAGACTAATTCCAGACTTTTTTGTAATTAAAGACTCTCGTTTTATAAAACTCCCTCTTTACAAAAGTGTAACTACAGTTCTATTTTTTCAGTTCAAAACAAATATACGGTATATATTTCTACACCCCATGTTGTGTTTCTATTATACATGCAATCTATAGTTAAAGAAAAACTAATTTCAATTTTAATATTGTATATACTCTGCGATAACTATATTATTAGAAGATTTGAAAAAGATTTAATTTTTGTGTTTAATGGTGTATTATTTATTATTATTAACTAGTAAATGTGTTACTCAAAATCAAGCAATAAAATCTGGACTATAACATGTATTTAATTGCTAAAAATTACTACATTTTAGTTTTAAGTCAATAACACCCTATCAATCCAATATGAAAATTAGCAGTACATAATCCCCAAAAATACACTTATTTACCTCTATATATTAAAAGATGTTTAAATTACACAATGTTATTCTTATAGAAAAATTTAAAATTTAAATACTGTAATGAATAGCACCCTCATTTTAAGTCCGATTATCATTATTTTTTCGTGAAATCAACTAGAAATCAATCCATATCCAACGACATTAGAAACTTGAAAATGGGTTAAAAATTGTAGAAGAAGTTCTCTTAAAAAAAACCCCTAACATATTTAATAAGTATAGATTAGCATCAATAAATACAGTAGAAGCCCTCTAGTCCGGATAATCCGGCCACGGTCTTCCGGAAATAAAATGTTCAGCCACGGGCATTTCCCATGGTCCAAATAGACAAGACTCAGCTTGTTCCATGTTATATCACTAAAATATATCAGTTCAATTGCCGATTTTCAGACTCTTTGTGGTCTGATGACTTCTAAAACACTTTGTTCATGTTATATTTATGTACGGCCCGATGTAACTAGGAAGTTAGGTAACTAGACGGATTTAGTCGCTATCACGGTCCCATTTATACATAGTGCCTTCATTGACAGAAGACCAGTGTTCATTAAACGCAGTTTCATCACTTGTCCGTTGTCCGATCGTCATTTCGGCGCTATTAGGCCTACAACGTCTGAGCGAGCAAATCATGATGGTTACAAAGTCGATATACTATTGATTGGACAAGTTCGAGGCCCTTCATTGTTAAATACACCCTATAGTTTATTGTTGGAACACACATATAATTAACGTCCCTGTTTAACCCAATTAATAAATCGCCAGTTAATCCAGCCATTCTGAAATCTGGACAGTGGTCTGGCCCCGAGATGGCCAGATTTGAGGGCTCCTACTGTATGCTTAGGTCTTACACATCACTGCAGTACGGTAATATTTTCTTCCCTGTGTGGGCAATTCGATCACAGACCAGAATGATAATACAGTATAATTGTATGACATTTAAAAATTTTATTTAAATTTTCAAAAAACTGAGAATATTTTTTTTGTTACCTTTAGTTGTTTACGCATCTAATATATTGAAATATTTGTCTGTAAAAAATCATATAAACTGGGTTGGATTTACTCAACCATATCTCTGTCAACAACTTATTTTTGTTGTTGCTGCAAATGTTTTGTGTACCGCAACTAACTGTGAAGACTACTTATTACTTTTGTAACCCTAACACTACTATTATTTTTGCTAATTGTTATTTAATTTTTCTTTCTTATTTGTTATCTTATCTTATTATTGTGAAAACTTTAAAAATAACCATGAGTACCCTTTCTGAAACATTAATTTTTTACTGCACTGACATGTTTCGGCTTTAAGTCTTCTTATTTTATTAATATCATATTAATTTGTTATCTACCAGCTCTACCAACAGTATTTTAAGTAGGTATATGTTGTTTTCTTTGATACAACCGTCAAAATGAATAAATGAATAGGCCTAAATAAACCTTGTTTCTCAATCAGACCATTGTTCCGTTTCAAAGGCTTAGATCTCATATGATAAACGTAGATCTTAGTTAGTACACCATCCTTGTGCGGAAGCAGTTCCAGCACCACATTTATCCACTTAGAAATTGCACCCATCACACACATATAAAGCAGATTCCACCAACAGCACACCACACGGACATTCATACCACAACCATTTATGATGCAACAACTATTTCCAAGAAAAACATAGATTAGATCATGTATAGACACAACATTGAGCATCGGCCCCGAAGCACAAAAGCGGCACCTTGACACATATAAACACGGACCAACATATAAACAACTCACTCTTTATTTGTTCCAGATGATGTTTTGGATCTGGAAAGAAATCATTTTTGTTTTCAACCATATTACAACAAATTTTTATTAAAAAAAATTAAATTAGAATGAAAAAAAATACACTAAAATAACTATTGACAGCTCTAAATAGACGAAGCTGATTAAAATCATTTAAATGAATGTATAAGCTTTTACAGTTATATGGGCCATTTCTCACAAGACGGAGAAATGATGATGTAATCCTAAAATCATTAGGAAGAAGATTGTTTAAAAAACCAACTATATTTGTTATATTAAGAAAATCCCATCTAAAGAATTACATATGGATTAAGTGCATAAGAGCTGTTTACGAAGATATCTTAAAAACCAATAGTAATATAAAAAGTTCCTTCTTACTAATAATACTGAAAATACAAAAAATAAAGTAGGCCAACCCCAATTAATGATTTACCCATAAAAGGATTTTTTAAATTAAAATTTTAATTTACAAACAATTTAACCAAGTTACTAGGTCCAAAGTATCTTTAACATTGCCAATCTAACAATAGATCTTATTTCCCAACAGTCCTATTTCAGCTTAAAAGTTTAATTTATGCTGAGGACTGTTGAGGGAGGTAAGCTTATCTATTTAGTCTGAATTTTAGTCCAGGGGCTAGCATTATGGATTTTAACAGATTATGCCTCAACTACCAGAGATAGAGTAAACTGTACTCACTGTGGGGGCACGGCCGTGTTGAGTTCATCCAGAAGACTGTCGACCGATGGACGGCCCACACCGAGGGTTCCGTTCATGTCCGTGGCTGAAAACATTCACAATCATCAACATCAGGCATGTGTGCAACATACCACATGGCAGATTAACCCTTGGCTGACAGAAGCCGATGTAATCGGCTCCGTACTTCTATGCAAGAACCGCCAGCGGCCAATCTCACTTGCCTGAAGCTGATTGATAAGTTGTCATAGCAATCGAACAAGTAATCAGTTCTTTTTCTTCCATTTAACAACACTGACTCGAAAGATGTAAGAATCAATATATCATTTGTTTGATATCATACATTCCTCATGGCCTACAAGAATATGACCATTGAAATGGAGTCAAATTGTGCCAATTAAAGGTATATGATTTCATAAATTTTGAAAAATAACATTAAATATAATTTAGTTTTTATGTGCTACTCACAGAACCAAGCAAACTGCTTTTCAATGAAGTTACTACAACCAAAACAGATAAACACATACAAAGTAATTTTCTTAATGTCTGTTAAACTAAGCAAATTTATTAATGGACGGTAATTTGTACACATTTTATCTTCTATCTGTAAAAGGTTACTTTTCAGATAAAATTATTTAATAAAATATAGATGTCAGAAAATTTCACCATAAGAAAATTTATTAAAATTAAGTAAGTAAATACTAGACAGATTTAAGAGCCTATTTATTCTGGGGTCACACAAATCTATTAGCATTGAAAGTCCTTGGGAACTACTGAGTTGTATAAAAATTTTGATTTGATAAGTTGTAATTTGGGCGTGTACTAATTTTAAAAAATAAAAGAAAGTCACCTTTTTAATTTCAGGCTAGAAAAAAAAAAAAACTATTTTCAATATTATACATTAATAATTTTGGGTGTGTTTCATACATTCAAAATGCCTTATTGTGAGTTTTTTTAAACAAGTCCCAAAAAACTATTAATCAAAATTACTCATACTACACATTTCATATCCTTTCAACAACTCACAAAATCATTGGCCACTTTTAATAAAAATGTGTAGTTCACACCTTAAAAATGATGTCTATTAAATGCAGCACAATGAATTTAATGCTTATGACAGCAAGCCTGACTATATTCCTAGACCAATTTACACACAGTTGATACCAATTTAAAGGTAAATATCTTTATATTTGCCCATATTGCTTCAATTTCAGTTATTACAAAAAACTAAATCTTCTAAAGACAGAAATTTAAATCTCTT
This sequence comes from Neoaliturus tenellus, assembly GCA_030545055.2. Lineage (NCBI taxonomy): Eukaryota > Metazoa > Arthropoda > Insecta > Hemiptera > Cicadellidae > Neoaliturus > Neoaliturus tenellus. The sequence continues at coordinate 91,326,949 of CM061534.1, forward strand.
AAAACGGCAATTTAACAAGAGGTAAAATTTTAAGCCAATTCCAAGTAAGATGTGGAGTTCTATTGGACCGATTTACCTGCAGGTTGTGTTAAATAAAAGGTAATTAACTCTATATTTGACCAAGTTTAGTATTCCTTCAATTAATATTCTAAAACAGAAATTTAAAATATTTTCTTTCTATTACTATTGTTTTTACTGATCAGCTGAACAAAACAGCAAATCAGCTGCAGGCCCGGATTATCCACTAGGCCAACCTAGGCCATGGCCTAGGGCGTCAGCCAGCAGGGGGCGTCAAAAATTCCTTTTTTATACTACGTTTCAGTCAAAAATATTTAACGCAAATATAATTTAATTCTGGGTTTATTTAAATTTAATTTATAAATTCTTTAATAACAAGAGTAAATATTCGGCAAAAGAGAAAGAAGAAAGATCAATCCAGGCGAACTAGGTAACACCTAACGTGCGCCGAGACCCGAGAGGTCCTTCGCGGGGCGAGGACGAGCACCCCTGATCTGCCATAAATAGTGTTCCTGATTAGCGGTCAAGAGCATCACTCCCGACTGGCAGTAAACATCGCCCTCTAGTCTACGGTAAATAGCACCCTTGATCAGAGTTAAATCGCGCCTCCGACAGGTGGTAAAGAGCGCCTCTGATCGACTGTAACACGTGTAAATAGCGCCTGTGATCAGCGGTAAAAAGCGCCCCAGACCAGTGGTAAACATTTCCCTAATTGACGGCAAACAGTGCCCCTTTCCCTTGCAATTATATAATATTTTATTTCAGATCCAAAACTAATATGGTGGTAAAATGGTACACTAAATTATGTAAAAGGAGTACGTCCACAGATTAAAAGTGACAAAAATGCTGATCCTCACGTTCGTTGAATAGTTCTGTGGTCTTGACAGCCAAAGTAATTGGAATTAAAATAAGCCCATAAATCGGCTTTTTTACGGGGGGTGGGGGGGGGGGGGGGGGGCGTAATTGTGATCTTTGGCCTAGGGCGTCAAAAAGTGTTAATCCGGGCCTGATCAGCTGATTATAACAAAGCACATTCTTCATTATCATAACATGGTTTGTTTATGTTGTAATTTATAGTCGGGAGATGACTGGTTGGCCACTGAGGGGATTGGGGGGCGAGGGGAAATTTACATCTGAAACCTACCGATCATTTGGTTAACTAAGGAATAAAATCAAACTTAGATTGTCCTACATGAAAAGATTTTGCTTCAAAAGTAAACTTTGTTGACAAACCAGCTAGCCTAATTCAATGTAGAGAAAGACAGCTGACTGCAAAATAAAAGAAAACATAGTAGGGATGTTGTATGTTTTTGGTTTTGTTGAGAGCTTAACATATGGTGGATTTTAAGAAACCAAAAACAAAAAGCAAATTGTTTTGGCCAATGGCATGCATCAGCTTCCCCCTCACCCCGCAACCCCCTCTCTGGCCGACAAGTAACCACCGGACAATACTTCATTTAAGTAGGTTTTAAGCTTATTACATGTAGAAACGTCTAGAATTGTGCATTAATTTATTAAAAAGTAATATAAGCAATATGAAGTCCTACTTACTATGAGCAACTAAGTAGCGCTTTACACTGTATTGGGTTGGTCACGTTAAATTATAATATTACAGCACACTCTCGTTCATCGAACTCGGTGACATCGGAACTCTGCTTGATCTGGACTGGCAATCTGAATATTATTTCCTTTTTTTCCTTAATTTTTTTTATGTAACGTGCCTTCAATATTCAATTTGTTATACCCTCAATACAGTAATGCATCACATTTTCCATCACTTGACACCAGGCACTTTTCATTATCTGCATCCCTTGTTGTGATTGACGAGGCCATGTAAGTGTTAGGAGAGAAAAAATAGGAAGGGGGGGACAGGAAGTGAACATTCACTTCTTTAAACTGTCTGTCTGTCTCGCGGGAATGCCAATTTCCTGTGTTTCGTGCGTCAATTGATTGTTGAAATAGAGTGAAAAACAGAAAAAAGGTTTGTGTGTCTATGGAGGATAATTTTAAATCTATTTTTAGATTTGATGCCGGTGACTTGGTATAAAAATTGCTATGAAAAGCAGAGTGGCGACAGTATGAGTATCCTTATCTCCTGCGTTGTTTTTAGCGAATTTCCCATAGGGAATAAGCTATTACCGTAGGTCTCATGGTAAGACCTAAGCCCGGGTCCATGTTACTTTTTCGTTTTGAGGTGCCCAGAGACCAAAAATAACAGTCATTAAAATTTATATATATATATTATGTATATATGTGTCCCTAGACACGATAACTCTCGTAAAAATGGTTTGATCGACACCAAATTTGGTAGAGATGTGTAATCCTACGTTTATTCGGATGAGTTCGAAAACCAGACATATCGACCTACAGGAAGGGGTAGTTTTGGGGGGTTTTGTACCCCAAAAATGGTTTTTTTTGCATTTTTCATATGTAAATTTAAAAAAATTTTAAATTTTTATCTTGAAAATTGGATTTAGCTAAAAAAAACACACAATTTAGTATTTGAAGCTTTGCTTTATCTCCATTGGTTACCGAGATATTACAAAGTCTAAAGACAGTACATTGTCTTTTGGGGCTCCAATGTTAATCTTATGGAGAATAAGGATGTGTAAATATTTCACTTATTAACCAATATTTTTGGATGAAACTTGGTATTTAGCTTCATTTGGTTGAGATTCATCCATTTAAGGTAAAGAATCTTGGTTTTTGTACTTATCATGACAGCAAACCTGTATACTCTTTTCCCATGTTAATCATATGGAGAATAGGCAAACTCTTTTATTTATGGACAGATATTGATGAAACTTACTATTTGGCTTTCTATGGTCGAAATAAATTTTTTCTATGCTAAAAACCTACTTTTAGTGTTCCCCATGGCAGCATACCTGCATACTCTTTCCCTATATTTATCATAAGGAGAATATACATTTATTTCCCTATTTATGAGCACGTGATGAAATTTTGTTTACAAGTTTAGCTGGTCAAAATTAATATTACTAATTTGGAAATTCACTGAGTACGCAGGTCTGCTGCGACGGGGGGTATTTAATTCTTTGTGGTTCATTGTAACTATTTTCAAATTATCAGTATCGAATTTACAGAAAATCCCTTTGTGTTATCTCACCAGCAATAGTGAATACAGTATAACCATAATTGGCCTTTGTAACCGCAAAAACAATGACTCACTATGGACTCCGTACCATCAGAATTTTTTAACATCCGAACTGGCCGTCCACCAGATTAGTTCCGATGAACGAGAGTGTACTGTATAAGATTAAAATTAATAATATTATTTTAATATTATTAAAAAATAATCAACTTAAATTGTTTTATAAATACAGTTGGTTGTCTTACTTCTGCGTTCCGAGTAGCGTGAGTTGCTGAGGTCCTGTAGCAGTGTGTCCAGTTCAGAGAGGTTGTTGTTGAGCGAAGTGGTCATCTTGCTGGGGCCCGTCACCCCTTCGTTCTGGTACATCGGCTGAAACAGGAGCAACAAACATGAGGTTCCGCCAGGGTGGTGGAGCTCTGTGTAAGCTGGAGATTCTGATTCTGCTACATAAGCCAAAAGGGAACTCTTTTCCATAGAAAACAATTACAGAATTATTTTCATTATTAATAATAGATTTTGTACAACTTTGCCCCCTATAGAGAATTAAATTTCTATCATTGTAGTTAGGTAAATTATTACAATATTTTTATCTTTCCACTTTTACATTGATAACTGATAAGCCATTCCTTCTGTGTCTTTATGATTGTGTTAATTTTTCTGATACTTCAGGTTCTTATAGGAAACCCCCTTCTAAAAGGAACAGACATCCACTGCCATAACACCAGGCATGCCACCAGGTACCAGCTACCACTTCACCACAGCGCATTGTTTGAGAGGAAGCCTTCGTACACCGGCAGAAAACTCCACAATCTGCTCCCGGAGGACATGAGAAGACAAACAGGAAAGAAACTGAAGACAGCACTCACCAACTGGCTGTCAAAGAACCCATTCTACTCCTTGGACGAATTCCTGCAATGGAGGGACACGCTTCCACCTCCACACTAATGAAGAATATGAAATTGTAAACAATTGACACTATTACAAATCTTTATGCTTTGTAAATAAAGAGATTTTGATTTTGATTTTTGATATATGTTCTTATATGTTGATTGATGTATTTTGTGCAACTTAAGCACAAAATTGCAATACAGTAGAGTATGGACAATTTGTTTGACTGATAGTATTTTCTTGCAATGTCAGAGCTCTGACCTCTTGGCTGTCAATATGAAAACTGATTAAAAAAACCCAAATACCCCCCGTCGCAGCAGACCTGCGTACTCAGCGAATTTCCAAAGGATCTTGAGATTTTGTATTTTCCCCATAAACACCATAGGAATGAGTATGTAGGTTCGCTGCCATGGGATGTTGTTAAAAATGTTAATTTTGTTAGAAAATGTAATAGTTAGGTAAGGTAAATATCAAATTGTATCAATATTCGACACTTTTAAATTTTCCCCATAAACCCCATGGGGGTGAGTATGAAGGATTGCTGCCATATGGGAGTTGTAAGCTTAAGCTAATATCAGTTAAACCCTACCTAGTGACTGTATATACAAAATTTTATCAAGTTATTTTAATAAATAAGTGAGATGCAGGGTTTTGTTAATTCCCCATAAGAATAACATGGAAAACCTATTTTTGGATTTTCTCCGTAACCTGTCAATCCATGTTAAAAATTCAAAATACTAAATTGTTTGTTTTTTAAGCTCTTTTAAATGTTTTTTGTTAAAATTGTTGAATTTTAAAAACTAAGGTCCAAAAACTAGAAAAACCCATTTTTGACCCCTTTGAAACCCCATAAAACCGCGTTCCCATAACCCGATCATGCTGGTTCGCGAACTCATGAAAATAGATCTGGTCTTACACCTCCATACCAAATTTCATCAAAATCGGAGGTCCCCTTCAAAAGTTATCAGTACCACGGACACATATATATATATATATAGATATATATTTATATATATATATGAAAATGAACGAACGGTGTTTTTGGCTTCTGGGGACCTCAAAATGAAAAAGTAACATGGTCCCGGGCTTAGGTCTTAATATGGCTACTGCCATAATAGCGTATTCCCTATAAGGAAATTCGCTAAAATGGTGGTTTTTATTTTTGTTTATTCCTACATAATGTATTAACAAAAGAAACATGGCTCTGGCTTCATATGGCCTGCAATTGTTCTTTAGGAATGTTTGAGGATCTGTTGTGTTCGCTGAACTAGTTTGCTATTAATGTTTGGCCAGTGGCATTGGCCTAACTGCACAGTAATATGGCAGAAAAAATATTTTTAACCCCTTACATTAAAAAATTTCTTAAAACACATAAATAATTTTTTATTGACCTAACCCAGAATAACTCTGAATTATTTGTTAGGACAGGTTAAGATGCCACCAATCCAAAGTAGTAATAGCCTGGCAGTGCACCAAAAAGGAACCTGACCAGTTTTCCAGATTGTATAAACTATTTGGAATGTGAGGTGTTGATAGATATACGACTCTGGGCAGTCTTGAAATCTGAATCATGACATGGAAATTGATGAATGAGCTTTGTTGTTGACGCTGTTGTAAGAGGTGGGGTTATTAGAGGTAATTTTTAAAGGGATCCTTCAAGGAAATAATTAATTTGTTACGCTGTGTTATTAAAAAGTTGAATTACTTTTGATCTTATTATAGCATAGTTAAATGCATTTATATAATTTTAACTTAGAATTAAGAAGCGGATAGTCTAGCATTTTTAAGATACAATTTCTTTTATGATAACCCATTAGGAACTAGATTAGGGACTATACTAATTGTTTGTTTTAAAGGTTAATGGCATCTATAACACCATTCGGTCAATTCATACACATAGTCCGGGGAATTTAGTGAATGACCTAGACAAAATTGGCCGGGTAACGAGACCTAGTGGAATGAGTTTGGTATGTGTCCCTGATCATTTGGTAAAAATTCCCAACTTTTCCCTCAACAGGAACATCCGCCATTTTGGAAAATGGCGGAAAAAGTTGATTACAGTGTAAGTGTTTACTAAAATGGGATTTTCATAAAGCCCACACCACTTAGATTCACCCAAAAACGTTTATATTGTTCACAATTAAATAACGTACAAGGAAATACCATATTTATTGGTATGAATCATGGTTTAAGATTCAATATGTGCACTTAAATTTAATATTTCGTCAAAAGTTTGGTAAGTTATTTTAGTTTTTTGGAATTTACGGCGTTAATATCACAGATATGATATTTTTAGTCCTTATAAGAATTGTAGCCCTTGAAATTGTGCATCGATTGCATATATAATATTCTTTGTTGATATAATAATAACGCTGATACTGTGCCTTAAATTCTGAAATATTCACGGCTTTCAAAGGGGTAAAAATGGGTTTTTTGCATTTTTGGACCTCCAATTTCAAAATTTGACAATTTTAACTGAAACCATTTGAAAGAGCTTAAAAAAACAAACAATTTCATATTTTGAATTTTTAACTTAGCTGGAACGGGTTAAGAAGAAAAGCCAAAAATAGGTTTCCCATGTTAATCTTATGGGAAATCAACTAAACCCTGTATCTCTCCTATTTATTGGCATAACTTGATAAAATTTGTTATGTACATTCACTAGGTAGGGTTTAACTGATATTTGCTTACAACACCCATATTTCGGCAAACCTACATACTCACCCCCATGGGGTTTATGGGAAAAATTAAAAGTGCCGAATATTGATATAATTTGATATTTACCTTAACTCACCATTACACTTCCTAACAACTAACATTTGATAACAACATCCCATGGCAAAAAACCTACATATGCATTTCTATGGGGTTTATGGGGAAAATATAAAATCTCAAATTCATTTGGAAATTCGCTGAGTGCGCAGGTTTTACCCATCTTTTTTTGTTTGTGAGTCGTCTGATGATGTTAGCCTTGCTAGCGAACGGCCTCACGAATCTAAATCTAAAAAATATTGGAACCTGTGTATTAATTTTAAATTTATATACCCATCTATTGTGGACTATACAAGTGGAATAAATGGCATATCGAATTTTGCGTTGTTTATATCTTAGTTTAAATATCAAGATTAAATTGGTTTATTTTATTAAATTAATTTGTTTATAGTTTTCTCGTCATATTATCAAATACCCCCGCCGCAGCAAACTTGCGTACTCAGTGAATTTCCAAATGAATTTGAGATTTTATATTTTCCCCATAAACCCCATAGAAATGCATATGTAGGTTTGTTGCCATGGGATGTTGTTATCAAATGTTAGTTGTTAGGAAGTGTAATGGTGAGTTAAGGTAAATATCAAATTATATCAATATTCGGCACTTTTAATTTTTCCCATGAACCCCATGGGGGTGAGTATGTAGGTTTGCCGAAATATGGGTGTTGTAAGCAAATATCAGTTAAACCCTACCTAGTGAATGTACATAACAAATTTTATCAAGTTATGCCAATAAATAGGCGAGATACAGGGTTTAGTTGATTTCCCATAAGATTAACATGGGAAACCTATTTTTGGCTTTTCTTCTTAACCCGTTCCAGCTAAGTTAAAAATTCAAAATATGAAATTGTTTGTTTTTTTAAGCTCTTTCAAATGGTTTCAGTTAAAATTGTCAAATTTTGAAATTGGAGGTCCAAAAATGCAAAAAACCCATTTTTACCCCCTTTGAAAGCCGTGAATATTTCAGACTTTAAGGCACCGTATCAGCGTTATTATTATATCAACAAAGAATATTATATATGCAATCGATGCACAATCTCAAGGGCTACAATTCTTATAAGGACTAAAAATATCATATCTGTGATATTAACGCCGTAAATTCCAAAAAACCAAAATAACTTCCCAAACTTTTGACGAAATATTAAATTTAAGTGCACATATTGAATCTTAAACCATGATTCATACCAATAAATATGGTATTTCCTTGTACGTTATTTAATTGTGAACAATATAAACGTTTTTGGGTGAATCTAAGTGGTGTGGGCTTTATGAAAATCCCATTTTAGTAAACACTTACACTGTAATCAACTTTTTCCGCCATTTTCCAAAATGGCGGATGTTCCTGTTGTGGGAAAAGTTGGGAATTTTTACCAAATGATCAGGGACACATACCAAACTCATTCCACTAGGTCTCGTTACCCGGCCAATTTTGTCTAGGTCAAGGCCATATTTTGGCTAAATGCCCCGGACTACACAGTAATTGGTGAGCTTTGAAAGTTACAAATCCTTACTTTTTTCTGCACAGACTAACTTAGACAAATTAAAACTTTAAAAGAAACATGAAGGGTCTTAAGTAAAATACATTTTGGGACACTTCACAACTTTTTAGCCCAATAAGGAATGGTCCACCAGGAGTCACAGAAGAATCTTAAATGTACAACAAGAGTAGTTTTGTCACACACTCAACTCAATGCACAACTGAGTAAAATTGGAAAGCAATCAAATTTTGCATTAAAATCATACTAATAAAACTTGGAAATAATTCAACTGTTGAGTTCAAGTATGCGGCAAATTAGTTACTCTACTACAAAGACGATGTGAGATATTTTATGTATGTGTCAATGAAATTTTACCTAGAAGCACTTTTGAAAAATCCTTTAGAGTTCAGTCCTGAAAAATAATTACCAGGAACACACATATTATCGTTCATCAGTTTCGGAAAAATGATCTTACATCAATTGAGATAAAGTTTTGGGCATTGTGTTACAATGTATAATCAAGACCTTTGATTTTTATTCCACATATTAACTCTGTAGGCCATCCCATGTGTGGCTTAGAGTGATGAAGTGGCCCAAAGTGTTGGAAATGGACAACAAATTACATATAAAACTAACATTTTTTTAAGTATAATACTTTGAAAATAAAAAAAGGTTTAGTTTTAATAAAACTTTCAGAGGTAGATCTACCTAAAATGTTATGAGGTCATGAAACAGATTGAGTGGACCATGAGACCAGGGTTTTAAGAAGTTACAAAAAGGTTAAAAAATAGTCTTTTATGCTTCTTTTTTAACCTAACAATTTTTAATTTTTAAATAATTTAAATTGACAAATTTAACTGATAATTGTACATATTTTCCCGTTTGTTTTGCCCCAGGCGAGGCACGTGCTGGTGAAGGGTGAAGGTGCCGTGTGCAGCTGTTATCGCTCACTAGTGCCAACTATTGAGACAATGCGACCCACTGGGCGAAACTACCTACTGGGTCAAGATTACTAACACTATACCACTCTCTTTCACCAAATAAAAACAAACAAACAAACAAAATAAAGCACACAGCGGTAACTCAGATGCAAATACAACTTGAAACTTTAGTTATGGAACTTAATTTTAAAATAAATTAGTGTATGTTGTCGAAGGTGTTGAAGATAAAGTTCATCATTTAACATTAGAATGAAAAATTATGTGCTTTTAGACTTTGCTGGAAAATACCAATGGAAATGTGTACATTGCAGTCTTATTACCGTCTTAATTGGTTGGGTACCATTATTTCAAATCTTTTTAGTACGGTAATTTATTAAACTTTGGGATATAAAGCCACACTAAGGACACCACCTTTATTTAATCTTTTGCATTTCAATAGGCCTACTAAAAAGTGGTTTGACATGGCAATTGAATACTGACTTTAAATATCTGATTAAAAAGGTCTGAAAATGCCTTTAATATCTGATCTTAATGACTGATTCTTAAAATACTTGTCAAATACAGAGATTGTCTTGTAACAGTCTTCATTCAGACTTGCACACAATACAATCCTTACTTTCCTCTACTTTCTTTACAAATGGCCCATGCCAATTACAAGGGACTGGGTGTATTCAAACTAAATTTAAATGATTCTTCCCTTGCAATTATTTACAGTAGAAGTAATTTTAATGTTTGTACCCTTCTAAATTTTAAATCAACTGCCTTGGGTAGCCAAGAGATTATAGAGCTCACACACAACCTCCGTTGGCTCAACTCACAATCCAGAGGTTTCCAGTTCAATGAAAGAAACTTTTTTTCTTTTTATTTCAATCTCTTTGGAATCTTAATCAGCTGTTTATTAACAAGTTAATTTAACTATCTGAAGAGCTAAAAAATTATCAAGGTGGTGTTGGATTGTGTTTTACTTATCATTATCAAGAACATCCCTCATTCATTTGGATTCCACTTTCCTTTTAAATATTAGGTTAATCCTTCCCCCCCCCCCCCAACACCCTTCCCTCACAGAATCCCACCTATTGTAGCTAAAACAGAATTATAATAGTGTTTAAAATGTTTAATAGTAAATCACTTGAATCACGTTTCAGATGAAACTTGCTACTACTGCTTATTTTCAGAATATGGTTATACTAGCTGACTTACCCGTGCTTCGCAACGGTAGAGCCTGCTCAAATTGCAATGCCAACCTGAGAAATTTTTACACTTCAGGTGAGCTCGTTCGCTACGCTCACTCGCCGTTAGGTTCAGCTCGTTCGCTGCGTTCACTCGCCATTACGTTTAGATCGTTCGCTACGCTCACTCGCCTCTAGTCTATAATATAATTTATAGTCGGCGTCAGTAGAACGGGCGGGTCAAGGTCATGACTTTTAATAAGCCAGCTGATTTTTTTCTCATTTAGATACATGTTAAATTAATTAATTTAGCTTGACCTTCACCCGCCTGTTCTATTGCCACCGACTATAGTTGTTTATTACTAATCTTCCCTTAATACTTAAAATTAGAACAGCTGTTTATGATTAAATAAGAAGCAGACAACTACTGTAATTTCAAATAGTTCTCATCTGCGATAGTGTAAACAAAAACCCAAAACAAATTATTCTTCTTATACGAACTCCATGCTAACTTTCACCTTCTGTAGGGCGGGGACCATTGGGAATTTTGTAAAATCGCTTCTTATTGTCTGCCTACGCTATGCGAGGAATATGTATGCAAAATCTCATGCTTCTAGGTGCTGTGGTTTGGCCTGTGCATTGATCGGAATTTCGCATTTATATATAGAGATTAATAGTTGTCATAAAATAATCACGATGTCAACGGGACTAGTTAATGTGTGTTTACCTGACTCCCGGTGGCCTGGGATGACCCACTTGGAGACGCTTCTATTTAGAGACCCTATGACTCACACTTGATCGCTGTCAAGAGATTTTTAATTTTAGTTAATCCAATCCTTTAGAGAGTTATGTGGATCACTTAATCAGGTAAGCGCAGCATCCTCGGTACATCACATTAATCTATGTTGATATACAATGTTTATTAGCTTGATTTTATTACTAACATACATATGATCTTAAGCTTGTTATGGAAGTGGCTGTTCAGTGGGAGAGCTCTGGCCTCACAAGCCAGAGGTCCCCGGTTCAATCCCGGGAAAAGACATTGCACACACAATGACATTGGGATGGGAAACATGAGTGGGCACCTCTGGCTAGCCTATGTGACTTAATGTTGTAAAGGTAGCTTACTGTGTTTAGAATACCATAGGCTTATTGAGTTATGGTGACCGACAGTGGAGGTTTTAGTATTTAAAAAATCAAAACCTAATCTAAAACTATAAAGTATACATTTTAGTTGTTTAAATTACAAGCTTTAATAAGCTTCAGACATCCTCTCATTTATAGTAACCATGTCAATCTCTTTTAGTATTGAAAGTTTAAAAATTTGCTGTTTTCCTCAAATGTGGTTTTACATCCCATTTAATTATCAACCATACTGAAATTATTTACAAATAATTGTAACCAACTGATTAAGACTAGACAATTTATCTTCTTATTTCTATAAGGTTTTTGTCCGTTACATCCCTTTTTCTCTCGACCTACTGAACCGATTTTTAAGATTGAAGTATCATTTTAAAGCTTAGGATATACCGCAGTGACGAATCGTAATTAAACAGGTGATATTGTTTCGGGCTTCGCCCCCCTCACCTTTGATTTATTTCTAGAGGGCGCTTTAAAATGTTGACCAGCTTTTATTGCAAGTTCTTTTTTTTCTCTTTATTATGGCTTGAGTTTCAACCCAAGAAGCCATCAAACATTACAAGTTATAACAGTACAAACAGTTACAAAGAACAAAAACACATACAAAAGAAAGTCATTGTAAATAGCACATTAAATCTACTCTTGCATTTCCACTATAAATTTAGAACTTTTGAATATTAAATTTTCTTTGGATTTGGAACAAAAAATCAACTATATGAGGCCAAAAAACCTGTCTCTCCACATTTAGAATCACTCTTAAATATGCAGGAACTGGTAATTTTGCTTTATTGAACATCTTTAATAAAAAAGCCCTCTCTTCAGAAAATTGAGAGCAGTCCATGACAATATGTTGAATCGTTTCCAATACATCTTGATCGCAAAAACGACACTGCGGAGATTCAATCCTTTTAATTTGGAACAACTTAGAGGCTGTAAATACATGACCAAATCGTAAACGGCACATCAAGGAAGTTTGGTAGCTGTTCATATGAATGAGGTAAAACCAGGGAAATTTTGATGGTACGCTTTGAACAATTTTGTACCAAGCCCCTTTATTACATTGTTCAAATTCAGTTTCGGATTTTTTAAGGATGTTTTTCTTAATTACGTAGACAAAGTCCAATTTTAGGATATAGCGTCTTTTAACTTCAGTCAGCGTATAATTAGTAGTGGCTTCTTTGGCAATTTTATCAACTCTTTCATTACCCAAAATCCCGATATGTCCTGGAATCCACTGTAAGATAATTTCTTTAGAGTTTTTCAAAGCAATCAATCTTTCAATAATACTTAACACCAAAAATTCGTCAGACTTTCCTTGAAGGGCATTCAATATAATTTGTATAGAGGATTTTGAATCAGTCAGAATTATAAATTTAGAACTTGCACATTCTGAAATGTAATTTAGAGCCTCGAAAATTGCATATAATTCCGCCGACATGTTAGTTCTTTAATTGCAAGTTCTTTAATGTGAATTATAATTTAACAGCTGATTACCTTCAGATGAATTTTAAAAGCCAGATAGTAAACAAAAATAGATCTCTGTCACTTTATAATCAGCATTCACGTACTGTAGGTGAGTTTCACTCATACAGAATCATAAAATGCGCAATTTGCGCACGGGCCACCTCGTAAACTTCAATTGTTATTTTTTCAGCTGTGTTTAAGGGCACATAATTTTAATTCTGATGTTAAATTATGAGTTTTATCTTCAACATTTTACAACATGCATCAATTTATTTTGCAATTAAATTTTATAACTTAAGTTTGAAGTTTTATTTTCATATGAGTTTTCCACAGCATGCTACATTTTGTTTGTTTGTTTCTATTGAATGAAATAAAGTGGTTTAGTGTTAATAATTTTGAGCCAGTAGATATAATTTATGACAGGTCATTCATAAAGTAAACAAAAGTTAGCAAATCAAGCTATGATGAGTGAGGAGCGTGAATCGCAAACGTTATTTACTTTCTAGACAGACCATTAGTTTATTAGTGGAATTAATTTGGGGTATATACATTTTGAAATAACAAATAGTTTTTTATTGTAATTGTGTCACACTAAAGATGTGTTGTTTTTGTTAATATATTTAGGATTAAAGGTCAGTTACATCAAAAGATCTTGAATAGGCCGACCAACAAAAGGGCCACAAAGGATCCAACATTGACAAGCCATAAAAGGAAACCATGTGGGCACTCCTATCAGTAATAGTTTAAGCAAGGTTTAAAGACTAATTTTGTATTACTTTGAGGCAAATTCCCTTAAGCTTAAAAGCCCTTAATCGAGCTACAGGGTATAGTAACGTCATATTGATAGACACACTTAAGTTACACCGCAAGTGTCAACAGTAGCGGGAATGTTTACTTGCGTTTAAACCCACCAGGTTGTATCATTATTTACCTATAAATAATAATTGTAAAAAATAAGATGTGCGCCGATTGTAGGGTCACACCTTACACTTCACACCCTGTGAGATCAGTTGCAGTATTTAACGTTAGTGAATCCCAAATGTTTTTTTTTCTTGTTTCTGAATGACATCGTACATTTTATATTTTCAAATAGTTTTTTTAAATTATTTTATTAAAAGGTTTGGGAAGAAATTAAGCACTGTACAAGTAAATAAATATAAAATTATGAAAATAAAATTATAAAAATTAGATGAGAGCGGGTAATTAACGAATGATACATTAAAAGTAGCAAATGTGCACTTGTGACGGATAACAGAGAATGACGGTTTAAAGAGTGATGGTTGATTGAGATTTTACTGTATTAAAGTGTATTTTTATATTATCCTTATATTTGTATTATCCTTATAAAGTGTATTTTTATATTATTGAGCACATTTTGGATAAAGTACTTTTATGAAAAACTATAAAATAGTAGATTTTATTCACAATCTTGCAGTAATCTGCAAATTCTTTTTACAATTTTTAATATATGGCGGTCAACTTGCAATTCAATACAAACACTTCATTTCTATGTCATTATGGCTTTAACCTTTAGGTCTTTTATTCTTTGACATTTATCTCTAAACATATTGGTTAGGGAACTAGGGGCAATTGAAATTTATTTGTTTTCCTATAAAAATAAGGGCAAATTTACATTGCCTGTATTTATAAAACTATTTAGTAAAATAAAAAATTCTCAAGAATGAAAATGTATTACAATGATATAAAATTATTATTCCAAAAGGATATTTTTTTAAAATACCTATACAAGAATTAAATACAAATGATTGGCTAGAAATACTGAAAATTATAAATAGGAAAGAAGAAATAGAGATCAAGAGAGATAGTTGAGGAACAGTTTCAACAGAGAGTTGAAATGATGAGCAGGAATCTAAATATAGCTCTGAGAGCAGACTGGACACTCATGCCATCTACCAGTAAATGATGAAACTACGTTTGCCGTGGCCATTTCTCGGACTATTTTGTGACCGAGCTAAACGCAGTACTCTTGCTTTAATCCAACCATAATTTCGCCTTGAATAATTTAGTTAAAATTATACTAAAATATGTGAAACATGTACTCTAATCCGGCTACCTTAATTGATTTTCTCTCTTAGCAAGCTGCTTTTGAAGTAGGCCTATTTTAAGAATAAACTGCTAGTAATAAACTAAAAATATTTTAGGGATAACATTAAAATATGTTAAAAATTAACTGAATTTGTTAATTAAATATTTGAAATAACTGTATATGTCAAAAACAATTATTTTGTTCCATTTTATTCCATTTGATTTTAAGCCATTTTATTCTTTACTGAAACAACTTCAATAAATGTTTATTTGAAATCTGTTTGTTCAATTAAAAGTAAAAATCTTAAAACGTACAATTTAGGTAATAGTAACAAACTATGTTATCTGTTGAATGAAGAGAAACTACCACACCACATAAAACTTGAATATTGTAGTGTACAGTAGTACAGTGAACTTTGATAGTTCAAACCTTTTATAAGAACCATTGAAAATGTTCAACCTACTATGTCCATGAATTTGAATAAGTTATTTTATACAATGTGTTATATGTTCTAGACAGAACGACAGATTCAAATTCCAGACTGTGAGTGTCTACCAGTGAACACAATTTATTAAATTTTTATTATTTTAAAGTTTTATGACAAGAAGCTAAAACGCTAATTCTACTCTGAGTAAAGCGACAATAATCTCAAGTGAGTGCAGTTTTATCCTCAGCTAACAATAACGGCTGTCGCTGTACTCACCGACATGGGTCGCGCGGAGGGGCTGCGTGTGACCATCCGCTCGGTCGTGCGGCTGTTGACGGTGGCGTACTCGGAGCGTGCGGGGTGGCCGTTGAGCGACCCATAGCCCGACCCGCTCGGCGATATTGTGTTCTGCAGGTCCGCCAACAGGGCATCTGAAACATCAACGTTGATCCATGTACAAATACAGTAAATTTTATACTGTAATATCATGCATTTCAATCTCTAGAGGGGAAACTACTGAATTTCTATGGTAATTTTTAATGAATATTTTATTAATTTTTTCCTTAGTCTTTTTTTGTTAATAATAGTCACTTAAAAGTAAATTACAGCAGTCAATTATTGTCTCTTGGATAATGAGGTTTGTAGGATATTGCAGGTCAAACTTTTAATAACTCTTAAAGAATATAAAATACTTCCTTGAGCTCTTGAAATCTTTATGGGTTAATTTTTTTACTGTTCAAATATCTTCATCTCCTACATAAAAATAAAATAACGACTAATCAAACCTATCTTTGCAAACCAAGCAGTCCACACATTTTGTAACCATTATAGCATTTTTACGCACTAATAAATAGCATCTGAAAATTTCAAAGTGCTACAATTAAAAACAAGGCAGTAAATTAAATTTTAAAATACTTTTAAACTGTAATTTTGTCGGAACAACATGTAAGCATAGATAGTGATGGCAAAATTTCTTGAAAAATCTATTTCTAGATATATTGATGTATTAAAAGAGTCAAATCGATTTCAATTAAAAAATCGTGGACAAAAAATCGATGAATTAAGAAAATTTATTTTTTTATCGATGCTATAAATTTTAATATAGTAAGTTATACCAGGAAATAAAAAAATAACCAACAAACATTTAAATTAATACTATTTATGGTCAATGGTCACACTTTGATAATATCATTGATTTTGTAGAAGATAGAATCAATGGTTATATATCCTACGCACTTCCAAAGAATACGCTATATTATTTGGTTTAAAACAAAATAGAGTTATGAAAATAAATCATTATCTGTTTATTAAGAAGGTATATTAGATTGTAGACTAAAACAAAATGATTTAAATTACTTCAAATGCTTTAAGAGCTAAGTTGCGTATAATATCGCAAGACTTGAATGCATTTTAACACAGTTTTAATTAGTTTATTTGAAGTCTAGAATCTATTGGAAAGCTAGATTAAACACAAAATTCATATAAGATCAATGGAGTCGGAAATTTATACATGTTTTAAAATCATTCAAGGACTATTCCATTATTTTTATTTTATAAAGCAAAAATAATTTTAATATGGTTGGTTGCAGATTTTAAACAGAACCGTAACAGTCCAACCTTTAGCAACCAAGCCTTTATTTTTCAATTACATTTCAATAACAGCAAATTCTAACAAAATAAAAGGATAAACCGTACTTTTAATTAATTTGTATAAAACAGTGTGATAAAGTATACATGATACGATATTTGCGTGTAGCAACTTCATTGTTACTTACTGTTACTTATAGCAACAATCATGGCCATCTCTAGTAAATTTGTCTGTTACCAGAGATGGCCTTGCACCAATGGTACAGCCAATACTAAGTTATTTGACTGTGATAATTGGCTGTAATGCAATAGATTTTGAAAATTTAAATCAAAACTAAGGTTAGGATCTTAAAATATTTCTTTTAAAGAACTAAAAGACCGCCATGCTTTGTCTTTTACCCAACCAATTTAAAATCTATATTTTTAGGGAGAAAATATTGATTTTCTCAGAAAAATAATTTTTTTAAAGAATTGATGTCAAAAATCAATGTATCGAATCGTAAAAATAAATTTTTCCGAAAAATCTATTTTATTTTGACATCACTAAGCATAGAGTTTTTTTTTTTTTTTTTTTTTTTTTTTTACTTGGATTTTAATCATGTGCATTTTATCATATAAGCCTAAGTCAGAGCACAATTATAATCATCTTTAAATAAATCATTTAATAAAGCTTTTATACACTATTATTTAAATTGTTAATCATATTATAAAAGTTTAGCTAGTTTCTTATGGCAAGTGCACCCTCCTAAACTATCAATTTTACGTCGTAGACACAACAGTCAATGTCAAAATGCCTTTTAATATCATGGCCTCATAGCTATGATCCTACAGAGTTCTTTTAATAAAATCATCAAGTTCTACACCTGCAGTGCACATTTAGTCTAACAAGAGAAAATAGGACTAAGCTGGATTCAATTTTTCTTATTTTTATGTCTCACGAGGGGCTATCATTATTGCATAAAAATTATTAAACAAAACAATGAAATAGACGTATTGGAAAGAACAAAATATTGAATAAAACTCATTGCACTTTGAAGCAACACGCCCGGTGATTTTCTCAGTATCTTGACTTTAACATGCCATTAAATTTCTATAACGAAGTACACTGAAGAGGGTGTGGTAATTATAGACTATAGTGGACTTATTACCATAAACATCTCCCAGAGCGTAGCAAATAAGCATTATTTCTAACTGGTTAGCAAACTTTCACCTAAATCATCAACTAATAAGTCCTTCATATCGTAGAATTACAAGGTAAATTTACATAATAAGTATGGTAATATTATTAACACATCTGATACTTTGAAATTCGCAAATTGTAGTGCGGCTTAAGGCAGAAAAGGCGTAATCACAAGGTGTTTAATCATTTCTGAACAAAAATTAATGGGTCTACTCTTAAGAAAGCATAAAGTTGATTTGTAGAAAATTCAAAATTGGATTGTAACCAAACAACTTAAACTCTTCCACAGAACTTGGATTTATTTTACTCCTCTCACTGTTTCCTACAAAGTTAGTTTTTATTTTGTGAGTTTCAATGCCAGTGGCATTTTATAACATTTTGAAGACGAATGTTTCAAACCTTGGTCTTGTTACTGTCTAACGTCGACCTGTTGTTAGATAACATCATTAATTAACTGTTCATATTACAATCAAGGTTTGAATCCTATTTTATTGAGATCCTGTGCCCTATATAAAATTTTGTACTGTTACCTATACGTTCAAGATAGTGAAAATGGAACAAAAATATAATTTTAACGAATTGCATTAACGTTAAAGTTATACGCATTAATTAGCATAAAGTGAGTCTTTATGAGTGAAAATCACTGAGAAAATATGTAATGTTTGACAGTTGGTAATGTTCAAAAGGCTTTAAAAAATTGTAATGATTACAATATAATTCACATGTAAATTTGTGCAGTATTAATAAAAAGGATTAAAGGCCAAGGAGAGTAAGGGGGTTCAAATCTATTGCTTTTTACAAGACATAAGGCTTACTGCAGGTGGCAATCGGCTGAAAACCAACCATTAATTTTAAATACAAAAATACCCCTGTCGCAGCAGACCTGTGTACTCAGCGAATTTCCAATGAAATTTTAGTATATTTTCTATTTCTCCATAAAACCAATGGGGATGAGAGTATATAGGTTTGCTGCCATATGGGTTTCGTTGGTAAATATAAGTTAAACAATAATTAGTGAATGTACATACCAAATTTTATCAAGTTATGGTGTTCTTTTTATTTTCCCCATAAACACCATAGGAGTGAGTACGTAGGTTTGCCACCATTGTGGGTTTTGTAAGCAACTATAAGTTAAACACTTCGTAATGAATGTACATACCAAATTTTATCAAGATATGTCAATGAATAAGCAAGCTAGAAGGTTTTGTTGATTTCCCATAGTGAGAATAATATGAAAAACATAGCTTTTGGATTTTATCCATAACCATTTAAGCTAAGTTAAAAATTAAAAATACTAAATTGCTTAATAAATTTTAAATTGAAAACTCACATCCAATAAATAAAATTTTATTGTGGTAAGGCCTTTCGCATTCAAGGAATGCAACCTCAGACCATAACAACCAAAACAAAAAATATAATTTTAACGAATTGCATTAACGTTAAAGTTATACGCATTAATTAGCATAAAGTGAGTCTTTATGAGTGAAAATCACTGAGGAAATATGTAATGTTTGACAGTTGGTAATGTTCAAAAGGCTTTAAAAAATTGTAATGATTACAATAAAATTCACATGTAAATTTGTGCAGTATTAAAATTTTAATAAAATTTTATTTATTGGATGTGAGTTTTCAATTTAAAATTTATTAATTGTTCCAATAAGAAGAGCTACAGAAATGACTAAATTGTTTGTTTTTTTAAGCTCTTTTAAATGGTTTAAGTTAAAATTGTTGAATTTTATAAATGAAAGTAAAAAAAGTCAAAAACCCATTTTTACCATTTTGAAACCCCATAAAACCCCGTTCCCATGGTCCGATCATTCTGGTTCGCGAACTCAACCAAGTAGATGCTGGCTTACACCCTTGTACCAAATTTTATCAAAATCGGGGGTTTCATTAAAAAGTTATTGTGTTCAAGGACATATCAATTTAAACGAACGGTCTTTTTGGCTTCTAGGGACCTCAAAATGAAAAAGTATCATGGTCCGGGCTTAAGTCTTACCGTGACTACTACCATAATAGCGTATTCCCTATAGGGAAATTTGCTAATAGGTACTCTGAATCTAAAATATATCGTGACAACACAATTTCACATAAAAGTTATGCAGGATATAGTACTCGTAGTTTTCATCACAGGCAGCAAAAGTGGCTCTTTTTGCTCCGAGTTATGAACAAAGTTTTTAATTATAATGAGGAATTACACTTTTAGTAATTAAAAATATTAACTATACAGTTGTATTTTTGAGGTTATATTTACAAAGTAAGTAATATACAGTGTTTATATTTCTGTTATATACAAACAATGCTTTTTATAAAGTTTACCATATACGCAAAAACTATCTAATATCGTATAATACCCCCGTCGCAGCATACCTGCGTACTCAGCAAATTTCCAAAGAATTATTGTTTCAACATCAAAGAATTTTATAATTAATAATCTTTACAAGGAAATATAATATATTTAATGGCATTATTTCTGAGTAAATTATTTTTATTTAATAATTTATATATTAAAATTTATATTGCAATAAATGACTTTTTTAAACAGTAATAAAAGTGCATACCAAAGCTTTCATGCAAAAGGAATGATTTATTTACAAATAACAAAACATAAACATTTCAAATTTGACAAATATGCAAAAGACAGCTGATCAGTTGATTAGGAACCGATACCTTATTATTTCCATCTCTCTTGCTCCCATTATACACTTAGTACCAGGTGGACCGAGCTTAAGCTCGGTAAAATTATTACTTTCGTTTCTCACACAAAGCTCGTTCGCTCCGCTCACTCGCCAGGCGGAAGGTTTGCTGCACATTGGTATGATTTTCCTAAAACCACAGGTTAAAGATGTAACACATTGGTTTATTTTATCTACAGTTATCAGCTGATTTTTGTTCAGTTAAAAAATTTCCATAAGGATAACATGGGATCTTTGAAGGGCTCTAGCGCGAAAACCGGATTTTTCCCAGCTATGGGACCAGCTCCAATCGATTTCTGGTGGCCAAAACCCCCATATTCCAAAATTTGAAGGAAATCGTCGGAGCCGTTTTTGAGATAATTGTGCAAGCAAGCAAGCAAGCAAACAAGCAAACATTGCTCGTATAAGAGTATAGGATTTTCCATGAGAATACCATGGGATTTAGCATGTATTTTTGCTGCCATGTGGGGTTTTGATCAAATCTTAATTACTCACCACCTAGTGAAGGTTCATAAAATTTTTTAGTAAGATATGTTGATAAATAGGCGATATATAAGTTTTTAAAGATTTACCCATAAGAATAACATGGGAAACTTGATTTGAATTTTCTCTATAACCAGTTAAGCTATTTTCAAAGATTCAAAATACTAAATTGTTTGTTTTTTAAGCTCTTTTAAATGGTTTTAGATAGAATTGATGAATTTTGAAAATTTAGTTCCAAAAGTGCCATAAACCCCTTTGAAACCCCATAAAACCCCGTTCCCATAACCCGATCATGCTGGTTCGCGAACTCATGAAAATAGACCTGGTCTTACACCTTCATACCAAATTTGATCAAAATCGGAGGTCCCCTTCATAAGTTATCGGTACCATGGACACATTTATATATATATATATATATATATATATATATATATATATATATATATATATATATATATATATATATATATATATATATATATATATATATATATATATATATATATAAGTAGATAGTATCATGTTACTTCTAGGACACTTTTGGAGACAATCAAAAATCAAACAAATTTCATAGTTTTTCAATACAATTATGCAATATTTTTGCCACTTTTTGGCCAATTTTCAGCTTTTGTCAAATTGTCTGAAAAAATATGCAATTTTAATGAAATTTTTAACAAATATGCCTAAAATTTTCTACAAAATAAATTTTTTTTAAAAACAAGTAAAATTATCACATTTTATAAGTATTTTTTAAATAAAATCAATAGTTGACTTTTCATAAGGTAATTTAAAATTTTAATAGTATTTTTTCAATAAAATTTGAATTTTTTTAAAACAAGTAAAATTAAGGTTTAGTATCAATAATATTGTAATAATTATTCAAATTTAACTAAAGCAGTTTCTTTATCATCAAAAGTCTTAATATCAGTGACAATTAAATGTAAATCTTTTTTATTTAATTCTTTAATTGATTTATCATCAATTACATTAGTAAATCTTTTTGGTAAATGTACTTTACATTTTTCTAATTCAACAATAATTGTATATCCATATTTATCTTTAATTCTTTCAAATTTTTCAATTTTATATTTTTTATTTAAATTTAAACTTTTTAATGGTTTATATTCTTTAAATCTTAATTCTCCAACATTATTAATTTCTTCTAGCAGATCCATTTATATAGGAAAAAATATCACAAACTTGTTTGTGATAGATATGTTAAAAAGTCATTATCATAATTAGGTTTTATACAAAAATCCATATTTAAGTATTTAAAAATCATAAGTAATAATTTTTTGTATGATATATTACTTTTCTTAAAACATAAATATTTATTAAAAAATAGTGTAATTTTTTCTTTATCTTCATTATTCAATTCAAAATCAATATTGTATATTTTGTTTAAAAATTGATAGTAAAATATCCAATTTGTACAATTCTTTTGTTTTAAAAATAATTTTATATTCTTAGGTGTTATTTCAAAATGATTGGAAATACATAAAATATATAATTCATTAATTAATTGTTGTGTTTTATATGGTTGAAAATGGTTAAATTCTCTTAAAATATGTTTAAGATGTTTATTCTTATTACTTTTTCTCTTAATCTTTTTTTCATAAATAATTCTTTTACATATATTACATCCTACACAATTTCCAATAATAGTAAAATTAGTTTGATTATGACATCTATAACACATATCCATTTATTTAAAAAAAAATTATACATAAATGAATGAACCAATTCATTGTCACAAATGTAAGAAAAAAACTAAAAATATTAATCCACAAATCGTTGAAATGAAAAATGGATTATATAGAATTGCTACTAAATGTTCAATTTGTAAAACAAATAAAAGTAAAATTTTGAAAAAAGAAGTTAAACCTATAATTAAAAAAGAATTAACTAAAAATGAACAAATAATTGAAGCAAATGAAATTCATGCTCCAATTAGAAAGAAATTTCTAAAAAGAAAAATAATTACATTAGGTATTGATGATTTATGGGCAGCAGATTTAATTATAATGAAAAATTATGAAAAAGAAAATGATGGTTATAAATATATGTTAAATGTGATAGATACTTTCTCAAAATATGTTTGGTCAAAACCATTAAAGAAAAAAGATGGAAAAACAGTTTCTAGAGCATTTGAAGAAATAATTAAGGATGCAATTAAAATTAATCATAAATCACCTAATCTTTTACATACAGATAAAGGATTAGAATTTATCAATAAAGAATTTAAAGAAATATTAAATAAATATAATATTAAATTGTATCATACAGAAAATGAAGAAAAATCAAGTATAATAGAAAGGTATAATAGAACACAAAATGAAAAAATGAAAATACAGTTTGAAATTAATAAAAATTATAGATGGATAAATATTTTACCAAAAATTGTTAAAGAATATAATAACTTATATCATTCAACAATTAAAATGAAACCAATTGAAGTAAATAAAAATAATGAAAAGGATTTATTAGATACTGTTTTTAAATATAAACCACCAAAAATAATAACCAAATCAAAATTTAAAATAAATGATAGAGTTAGAATTGGAAATAAAAAATCAACATTTTCTAATAAATATAAAAATAATTGGTCTAGAGAAATATTTATAATTTCTAAAATTAATAATACAAATCCAGTTACTTATAGTATAAAAGATCAAAATAATGAAGATATTATTGGAAATTTATATGAATATGAATTGAAAAAAAACCAATTTGTAAATTTTATTTTATATAAATGGAAAAGATATGTTTAAGGTGTAAATTATATAAAGATATATCTAAATTTTATAAAGACAAAAATACTAAAGATGGGTTATATTATTATTGTAAAGAATGTAAGGATGTGTATTATAAAAAATTATATGATAGTATTAAAGTTATTGAATTAAATTAAAAACAATGTCATAAATGTAAAGAAATTAAAGATATTTCAAATTTTAATAATTATCATTATAGTAAAGATAGAAAAAATACAATTTGTATACAATGTATTAGAGAAATGTTTTTAAAACCACAATTTTGTGAATGTGGAAGAAATATTAAATGGACTAATAATTATTTAAGACATTTAGAAACTAAAATTCATGACAAAAATATAACAAAACTAGAAAATTTAAAAATATGATAAAAAAATGAAGACAAAATTTTACTTGTTTTAAAAAAATTCAAATTTTATTTAAAAAATATGATTTAAACTATAAATTACCTAGTAAAAAGTGGAAATACTTCTTATATTTTTAAGAGTTTTATTTCTAAGTAAAAATTATTTTTAATAAATAAAGAATTTCACCCCTAATAAATGGAACGAACAAATAAAAATATTAATTGTCCTTATTGTAATAAAAATATATTATATAAAAATTATGATAGACATTATAATTCAACTAAACATTTACTAAATAAACAAAAATATGATAATAAAATATTTGAATTAAAACATTGGTGTAAAAATAATAATATATATAATTATAAAAATAAAACTTTAGATGAATTAACAAATATTAAAGAAACATTTGATCTTACAAATTATTCATTATTTAATATAGTAAAATTAAATGAAATTGCAAAAAAATTATCTGTCAGAAATTATGAAAAATTATCTAGAGATGAACTAATTAAAAGATTAAACAAAATTAAAGAAAATCCAAATAATTTAGAATATAGATCATTTAAATATATTCAAAATTTAGCAATTAAAAATAGTATTAAAATTGTTAATAAAACGATTGATTTATTAATAAATGAATTAATAAAATTGTTAATAAAAGAATTGATTGGATTATTAAATGATTATTTTAAAAATAGACCAATTCCAAAAGAAAATATAATAAATATTCAAGAAGCTTCGTCATTAAAAGGATATTTTCAAGATTATATTTTAACAAATTCAAATGATGATTTAGATATTAATGATTATTTAGAAACTCAAAGAAATGAAATAAAAAAATTGATAGAAAAACAAAAATTTAAAAATATTAAAGGACAGATGGCTTTAGAATGTGAATATGAAAGAAAATTAATAAATGGTGAAATTCAAAATAGTAATATGTATTTTTGCATAAAAAGTTCAGATATTTTAAATATAGATGATTTTATTGATGATCAATTTAAGAAATTAATAGTTAGAGAACAACTAAATCAACCATCAAAAGGCTCTGGTTGGTCATTAAAAAGATGTGTTGAACTAAATCTAAAATTATCTAAAAATAATTCATTAAATGCTGGATCATATATAGAATTACCAAATGAAATTAAGAATAAAAAATGTTGTGTAAATTTTAAAAATAAAGATGAATATTGTTTTATTTATGCAATTAGATGTGCTATTGATAAACCAAACGAACATGCTGAAAGAGTTAAACAATATCAAAAATATATAAATGATGATATTTTTAAAGGTTTTGATTATCCAATATCATTGAAAGATATTAAATTATTTGAAAAAAGATCATTTGATTCTAAATATAACTATCCATCAATGTCAATAAATATTTATAGAATTGATGAAGATGAAAAAATAGTGCCATTACAAATATCTGAACATTATAATTCAAAACTAGAAATTGATTTATTATATTATAAAATTGGTAATAATTCTCATTATATATTGATTACTGATTTAAGTAAGTTAGTATCTAAGCAATTAACACAAAAAAATAAAAATAAAAAATATATTTGTAGAAGATGTTTGACTCATTTCTATAAAAATAAAGACTTGAATAATCATTTAGAAATATGTAAATCATTAGAACCTTGTAGACCTATAATGCCACATCCTGGTCAAAGAGTAAGTTTTAAAAATTATTATAAAAAGTTTGAACATCCATATGTAATTTATATGGATTTTGAAAGTATATTAGAAAAGATTGATAATTGTAAAAATAATCCAAATTGCTCATATACAAATAAAATTCAAAAACATAAACCATATGGATTTACAATCTATTTAGTATCTAGAGTAACTAATAAAATGTATAAACCTATTTGTTATAGAGCAAAAAATGAAGAGGAATTAATAAATGTACCAAATAAATTATTTGAATATTTAGATGAAATTTCAAAATATATAGCTAAAAAATATAATTCAAAAAATAAAATGCCTATGAATTTAACTAATGAAGAAGAAATTAATTATAAAAAAACTAATATTTGTCATATTTGTGAAAATAGTGGTTTTGATAATGATAAAAGAATAAAAGTAAGAGATCATTGTCATTTAACAGGAAAATTTAGAGGTGCTGCACATTTAAATTGTAATTTAAATCTAAAATTTCCTCAAAATATTCCTATATTCTGTCATAATAGTTCAAATTATGATACACATTTGTTTATAAAATAATTAGCTAAAAAATATGGTAAAATTGATTTGTTAGCTAATACAGATGAAAAATATATAAACTATTCAGTAAATTCTGGTTATGGTTATGAATTTGAAGGTGAACTATATTTTAAACCTAGAAAATTTATAAAATTCTCATTTGTAGATACATTTAGATTTATGGCTACATCAATTGAAAAATTAGCTAAAAATCTTAAAGAATTTAAGCATATAAATAAATTTATAAAAGAAAATGATATAATTGAATATGATAATGAAACTTTAAAAATATTAACTTCTAAAGGTGTATTTCCATATGAATTTATTGATAATGTTGAAAAATTAAATTATGATAAAATATTAGAAAAAGATCAATTTTATAGTTGTTTAACTAATGAAAATATAAGTGATGATGATTATAAACATTATATAAAAGTTTGGAATAAATTAAAAGTAAAAACATTAGGTAATTATTCAGATTTATATAATATTCAAGATGTTCTTTTATTAGCTGATATATTTGAAAATTTTAGATCTGTTTGTTTGAAAAATTATCAATTAGATCCAGCACATTATCTAACATCACCATCACTAGCTTGGGATTCTATGTTAAAATTAACAAAAATTAAACTAGAATTAATAAGTGATTATAATATGTATTTAATGATTGAAAAAGGTATTAGAGGTGGTATTTCACAATGTATAACTAGATATTGTAAAGCAAACAATAAATATACAAAAAATTATGATAAAACAAAACCTGAAAATTATATGTTATATATAGATGCAAATAATCTATATGGATGGGCTTTAAGTCAAAAATTACCTTATAAAGATATAACATGGATGAATCCTAATATATATACATTAAATGAATGGGAAGAAACAATATTAGAATTAGATGAAAATGCTGAATATGGATATATATTAGATGTTGATTTAGAATATCCTATTGAATTACATGATAATCATAAAGATTTACCATTAGCACCTGAACATTATAATAATAAGCTTTGTACAACATTATTTGATAAGAAAGATTATGTTATTCATTCAAGAAACTTAAAATATTATCTACAAAAAGGATTAAAATTAAAGAAAGTTAATAGAGTTATAGCATTTGATCAAGATGATTATATGAAAAAATATATTGAATTAAATACTAAATTAAGATCCAAATCAACATCAGATTTTGAAAAAGACTTTTTTTAATTGATGAATAATAGTGTTTTTGGAAAAACTATGGAAAATGTTAGAAATAGATGTGATATTAAATTAGGTGATGAAAAGTTTTCATTAAAACAAGCAAAAAAACCTAATTTTAAAACATTTAGTATATTTGATAAAGACTGTATTGCTTCACATATGATAAAAGAAAAGGTTAAGTTTGATAAACCAATCTATATAGGATTTTCAGTACTTGATTTATCAAAATTACATATGTATCAATTTTATTATGAAAAATTAAAGAAGTTTGATCCAAATATAAGGTTATTATATATGGACACAGACAGTTATTTTATAGAATTTAAAAAGGATCCATATAAAATTATTAAAGAAAATATTAATGAATTTGATACAAGTGATTATAAGAAAGAACATGAATGCTATAGTGAAAAGAATAAAAAAATAATTGGTAAATTTAAAGATGAGTTAAATGGTGAAATATTAGAAGAATATTGTGGTTTAAGATCAAAATTATATAGTTATGAATTTAATAATAAAAATCCTGTAAAATGTAAAGGTATTAAGAAAAGTGTTGTTGATAAAACATTACATATGGATGATTTTAAGAAATGTTTATTTGATGATCAAGAACAATATAGAGAAATGACTTGTATTAGAAGTTTTAAACATGAACTATATACAATTACAATAAATAAATTAGCTTTAAGTAATAGAGATGACAAAAGATTTATTTGTGAAAATAAAATTGATACATTACCTTGGGGGTATAAAAATAATTATAAATAAATGGAAATTTTAATTATTCCAAAAGAATTAATAAATAATGATTTTGATATAAAATTATATTTATTTAAAACTAAAATATCAAATAAATTTTTAATATATCTTTTTAAATATAACAATTGTTTTGTATATCATTATAAGTTTAATTTTATAATAGAACCATTTATAAATATTATAAAAAATTATGTTAAAGAAAGTTTTAAAGAAAATAATCAAAATTATATTAATAATTTATAACCATATGATATTGAATTTATACTATAATTTTATGTATATTTTTAAATATTTTCTTTAATAAATTTAAATATATTCAATAATTTATTGAATATCTAACATAAAAATATCTATAAATTTTACTTTATTATCATTATAAGTAAGACCCGTCTTTAAGACGGGTCTCAAATTTGTATATAATTTATTATATTTATGAATATTTTTGAATGTTTAAGAAGGGTAACATTTTGTTACCCTTAAGTTTTTATTGTATAATAAGGTTACCTCCTTTAAAAATTTTAAAATAAATATTCTAATTTATATGGGACCCATTTTGGGTCCTACCTAATTTTAATAAGTTTTGTATGTTTTTTCATTATATGATAGGGGGGGACAAATTGTCCTCTCTAAAAATATCTATAAATTTTAATTTATCCTTATTGTTTTCTACTTTTTTTATTTTAAAACTAATAAATATAAACCAGATTCATAAATAAACATTGTTTTATTATCTATTTTATTGACGCCCTGTTTTAGGGCATCTGAAAAACATGTTTGTACATCAATTTCTAGGGTGTCATAATTTGTGACACCTATAATTTTTATGTAAATTAATTTATCATTATTATGTAAATGTAACTGTTGGTTACACTTGATATATTTTAAGTTTTATATATTTTTCTTTTACATTATCAATTAAAACTTTTCTAGAATTTTTATATTTTAAAATATAACAAATATCTTTTCTTTTAAACCAAGGTTTATTTTGTTTATTAAATACAATTAATTTATTATTAAATATAAAATTATTGTTAATTAAATAAATTATTGTTTTTATTATTTATGTAGATAAATTTTATATTACAAATTTTGTTTTAATCTTAAATATACAATACTTTTAATATTTTCATTATTTATTTGATTTCCATCACTATCTTGAATAGATATTACAATATTTTGAATTTTATTTATATTTTTTAAAGGAATATAATCAATTTCATTTGGTTTTTCACTAATTTTTGATCCATATTCAACATTTGGATAAAATGAATATAGAATTTCTGATTCTTTATGTAAATGTGAATGATCTTTATGATTTTCAAAACTAGGATCAACTAAATTACAATGTATTTCAATAACATCAAAAGGTCTAATTTTGGTAGTTTTATTCCTTTTGTTAATACATTTGGTTCAATCATTTTATCATCTAATCCTAATAAATCAATTATAATTGTTGTTACTATAATTTTAACAGGAGATTTTATTATAATATATGGTCCATCATTTTTCAGTATAAAATCATTTTCATCAAATTTATTAATTTTCTTTTTAAATTCTTTTAAACTATTAATAAAAATATTTTTTATTTCTTCAATTGTATAATTTCCTTTATTTATATCAAAATATTGATCTATAATTTTATCATCTTCATCTTTAATAGAATATCCATAACAGTTTTTATAATCATTTGGTATATTTGATATAAAATTATCTGAATAAAATCCACTTAAACCAATACTATATTTTCCATCTAAATGTATTGGATGTTCTAATCTTAATTCTAGTTTGGATGAATGACCAATTATTTTAAATAATTTCATCTTATTTAAATGGAGAAATTTTTAGAAAACAAAGATAATATAAAATTAGAATCATATGATAAAAATAATAAAAATGATCAACCTATTAGATTATTAATTATAGGAACAAGTGGATCTGGTAAAACTACATTATTATTAAATTTTATTTACAAAAGATTAATTCCATATTCAAATTTATATATTTTTAGTAAATCATTAGAACAACCATCTTATAAATTATTACAAAAAAGATTTAAAAATATAGAATCAAATATTAATAAACAAATTTCTTATTTTTCATGTGATGATATGATTCCACTAAATAAATGTAAACCAAATTCATTAGTAGTTTTTGATGATTGTATTTTAGAAAAACAAGATAAAATTAAAGAATATTTTATAATGGGTAGACATAAAAATATATCATGTATTTATTTATCACAATGTTATTCAAAAGTTGATATGCAATTAATTAGAAATAATTTAAATATGTTATGCATCTTTAAACAAAATGAACATTATATGAAAAAAATATATAATAATTTTGTTGGATCAGATATGAAATTTGATAAATTTAAAACTATTTGTAATGATTGTTGGAAAGAAGACTATGGATTTTTAACTATTAATTTATTAAAAAAATCAAATGATGGAAAATATATGAAAAATTTTTCTGATATTAAATAATGATAATGGCTTGTTGTATGTTTGATTCAATAATTGATAGAATATTTATTTTATTAGTATTATTTATTTCACTAGTATTTATATATTTAATGAAAATTACAGAAATAAAGTAAAATGAATTGTGTTTAACATAATTAGTGTTTATGTTAACATGATTTGTGTTTGTGTTAACATGATTTATGTTTTGTGTTAACATGATTTGTTTTTATGTTAACATAATTTGTGTTTGTGTTAACATGATTTGTGTTTTGTGTTAATATGATTTGTGTTTATGTTAACATGATTTGTTTTGAACCTAAATTTTTCTTTGTAATAAATGGATAAAATATCTGTTAATGAAGCTAAAAAATTAGATGATATTGAGAAAAAATTAATAAAGGAATTTAAAAATCAAATTAAAATTGAAGATAATTATGAAAAAATTAAACAAAAAGCATATGAACCTATAACATCAGCAATTGGTAAAGTTGAAAATAAAATTGGTGAAGTCTTAAATGAAAATAAAAACCTTATGGAATTGGTACCTATTGTTAATAATTTTGCCAATATATCAATACCAGAAACTGAAGAATTAAATTTACCTTCAAGTACTCCATTTAGACCAATCAGACAACCAATAATTCAAGAAGAATCGACATTTATTGACCCAAATTTAATTTCACCTTAAACATTAGATAAAATTATTGGTCCATTAGCACAAAAATATTTACCAAGAACAAAAGATGATAAATTTGGTTTATATTGGAATAAACATAAAAAATCATTTATGATTGGTGATAAAATAACTGTAATTGATAATGATGATTTAATAATTGATGATAAAAAATATAATGGAACACATGGATTATGGAGATTGTTAACTTATGAAAAGAAACCAGATAATAATTTATATACACAAGATGATTTAAATAATTATTCAAAGATTTTATGGGAAACTAATTCAATTTATAAAAATAATGATCCAAATAGTAAGAAACCAAAATCTAGTAAAGGTGATAAATATATTAATTTAATTAAACATATTTGGGAATTAAAAGGTGAAATTGAAGGTTCAGGAATCAGAAAATATACAGAAAATAAAATTGAATATAGATTTATAGATGATTTAAATAAATTAGATAATATTATTAATTATATATATGCACAAGAAAAAGCTGGTAATAATAATTTTTTAAATGAAAAAAGAGCAATTAAAGACTTTATATCAAATAAATTAGATGAATTAATTGAAAAACCTGAAGGAATTAAGTATTTAAAAAGAATTTTGGCAAATATTTCATCACCATTATTAAAAGATGGATCAGGTATTTTAAATGATGTTATAAATAATTTACCTTTTGAATTACATGTACCTGGTTATCAATATCTAGGGCCTGGAACTAAATTAAATAAAAGAGTAAAAAGAGGTGATCCTGGAATAAATGATTTAGATAAAGCTGCTAAAGAACATGATTTATTTTATAGAGATCATAAAGATACAAAATCTAGAAATGAAATAGCTGATAAAATTTTACAAGATAAAGCATGGGATATAGTAACATCAAATAATCATGGAATTGGTGAAAGATTAATTGCATTACCAACATCAGGTGCTATGTGGATGAAAAGAAAATTTGGTATGGGTTTAGAAGTAGGATTAAAATTTTAATAAAATTAATTATGTTAATCTATATTATAAAAAACTATAAATTTTTTTCTTAATAAATGGAAAAAATAAATATAAACTTGACAGATAATCAAAAATCAAAAATAAAATTAGCATTTAAAAATAAAAGATCAGTTATAATTCAATTTAATATTGATCAATTTAATGAAAATGGAAAAGATATTATATTATTATCTAAAAGACAAATTAATAAACTAAATAAACATAAAAAATTAAATAAAGGATTAAGATTTGAATTTTCATATAATCAATTAAAAGAAATAAAAAATGGTGGATTACTAAAAGAAATTTTAGATTTTGCTGATAATATACCTATAGTTAAAAATTATACACCAAATGTTAGAAAGGGAGCAAAAGTAGTAAAAGAATCTATAATTCCTAAATTTAGAAATTTTGTTGATTGGTTAGATCATGAATTAAAAAATGTAGAAGGATCTGGTTTAGATAAAAAAACATTAAAATATATGAAACAAAATTATAAAAAAATTTTGAACCACTAACATTAGGTGAATTAGAAAAATTGTGTAAAAATATAAAATATTTTAGAGGTGTATTTATGAGAGATATATTACCTAATAAAGTTAATAAATTTGAATGTGGAATTATAAATTTAGATTCATTTGATGGAAATGGAACTCATTGGGTTTGTTATTATAAAAAAGATAAAATTAAATATTATTTTGATTCATATGGAAATATAGTTAATAAACCACCAATAGAATTAGTTAAATATCTAGGAAAAGATAATATATTTTATAATGATAATCAAATTCAAAATTATAATGATCCACCAATTTGTGGTCATTTATGTATTTTTATATTAAATGAATTAAATAATAATAAAAAATTTGATAATATGATAAATAAATTAATCCTTAATAAATATGGATTCGCAAAATATATTTGATCTGTTTGGAAGACAGAAAAAACATCCAATTAATATTAAAGAAGATTATATAAATTCTAAATTAAATATATTTTTTAATAATTTTAGTAAAATCTTTAAAAGTCATGTAAAAAAGACTGAAAATCTAGTAAATGCTATTGGTTTATCAAAAAATTATATAAGTATTAATGGTAAAAGAATTGTTAATGTTAAACCAAGTATAAATAAATATGATGTTGTAATAAAATCAGAATTAGATGAAGTTTTAGATTCAATTATTAAAATTGGTAATGATCATTCAGAAACTAAAAAGGATTTAAATAAAATTACAGACTTTTTAATTAATATTGGAAAATATGTTGAAAATTTAGAAGAAAAATTAGAAAAAGAACTAAAATTTCTATTTGATGGAGTCAATGAATCCATAAAAGAATTAAATGCTGAAATAATACTAATTAAAGATGATATAGATAAATTACAATAATTATTTTATATAAATGGAGTTGATTTATTGTCTTAAATGTAAATAAAAAACTAATTCTAAAGATATTCAGATAATAAAATTGAAAAATATAAATGTAATTAAATCAAAATGTTGTATTTGTAATTCAAAGAAAAGTTGTTTTACAAAATTTTCTCCCTAATAAATGGCTCTATACAGTTCATTTGATTTATTCATTATCAGGAACCAAAATCAATTAAACAAAGATGATTGGGATGATATTTCTGAAAAATATGAATTGAGTATTAATATGATGAGATTGTTTCAAAATAAATTAAATTGGCAAAAAATTGCTCAATATCAAAATTTAACTGTAGATTTTATTACTGAATTCATAAATTATCAATTAAAAGATTATATTGATCTGATTTGTAAATATCAAGATTTAACTGAATATTTTATTCATGATTATGCATTTACATTAAATTGGGAATTAATTTTAGAACATCAAAAAATATCAGCAAAATTTATACTTTTCAGTAGCATACTGAAATTGAATATTTTAAAAGTAAAAATGAAATTGATACATAAATAAAATTTGACATCATAAAATTATAAAAATTTTACTTGTTTTAAAAAAGCTTTTGATTTAAAAAATTTATCCTTAATAAATGGCTGATTACAAAAAATATGTAAATGATATTGAAAGAGCTGAATACAAAAATTTCTATCCATTATCTAAATTACATTTAAATGAACCTAATAAAAAAACTGAATTTAATATAGATTTTGGAGATGGATTTTGTACTTCTAAATTTCAATTTTATATATCTGGTAAATTGACTAAATCTGATGGAAATGCATATGATAATGGTGCTAATATAAAATTAATTGATAATTTTGTTCCATTTTTATTTTCAAAAATTGAAGTTAGAAAACATAATAAATTGATTGATGAAATTGAATATCCTGGTCTATTAAGTACAATTAAAGGTACTATAACTTATTCAAAATCAGAAATAAATCAAATAAATAATGGTTTTGAATCAAATTTTAAAAATAAATTTGAAGCAATTGGTAATTTATCTCATTTTGGATTAGGATTTTTTGAAAATGTAAATATTCCAATATACAAAGGAGGTTTTAATATAACATTTATTAGATCAGAAGATAATGATGCAATTTTTAGATGGAAAACTAAAAAGGCTGATGGATCTTATGATAATGCTACATTACCAACTGAAGGTAAAATAACAATTGATGAATTTTTTATTAGAGTTCCTATAATTGAATACAAAACAACAAGTAAAATTCAATTAATTAATGAACTAAGCAAATTTGAAAAAGTAAATTTTCATTTTAATCATTGGCAATGCATTGAACAAAAAAATATTACAGGAAAGAATTTAAGTTTTGATATAACAAATATCTATAGAAATATTTATAATCCAAAATTTATTATAATTGGATTTCAAAAATCAAGAACAAATGATCAGTTATTTGATACTTCTAAATTTGATAGTATGTATGTAAAAAATATAAGAGTAAAACTAAATGGTCATTATTACCCTGATGAATTGGAAAATTTCGATATAAACAATGAAAAATTTAGAATTATGTATGAAATGTATCAAGATTACAAAAAAGTTTATTATATTAGTAGTAAAATGTATTATAGTCCAACAGAATTTCTAGAAAATAGACCAATTTATGTAATTGATACTACAAAAAATCCAACAAATATTTCAAGTTCAAAAAATGATATTATTATTAATGCAGATTTTGATTATGATATAGTAGCTACTAGTAAAACAAATTGTTATATTATTATTGTATCTGAAAAATTACTTGAATATAATATAATCAAAAATGATATTACTGAAATTAATTAGAATATATTATTACTATTTTAGTAAAATTTATTGAAAAAATACTACTAAAGTTTTAAATTACCTTATGAAAAGTCAACTATTGATTTTATTAAAAAAATACTTATAAAATGTGATAATTTTACTTGTTTTTAAAAAAATTTTATTTTGTAGAAAATTTTAGGCATATTTGTTAAAAATTTCATTAAAATTGCATATTTTTCAGACAATTTGACAAAAGCTGAAAATTGGCCAAAAAGTGGCAAAAATATTGCATAATTGTATTGAAAAACTATGAAATTTGTTTGATTTTTTATTGTCTCCAAAAGTGTCCTAGAAGTAACATGATACTATCTACTTATATATATATATATATATATATATATATATATATATATATATATATATATATATATATATATATACATATATATGAAAATGAACTAACAGTTTTTTTGGCTTCTGGGGACCTCAAAATGAAAAAGTAACATGGTCCCAGGCTTAGGTCTTACCATGGCTACTACCGTAATAGCGTATTCCCTATAGGGAAATTCGCTAAAAAATTAATTTCAGAGCAGTACAGATAAACACAATGCATTAAACTGACAGATTTTGTAGAGAATATTGTAAAATGTGGAAATTGTGAGGTCAAATCTCAGTATCCATGAGAAACTGTCATAAAATTAGTCTATAGGTAAGTATTTAATTGTATATATTTAATTGTGCCAATTAATACTTATAAATACTTCAAACTTGAGTATTTACATGTTTAAAACATAAGGAGAAAATAACTTGAAATAATTTAAATTCAAAACATACTTTGCAGAGGGCTGTCATTCATAAATAATTCATCAACAGTTAAATAAACTGTTCAGAGAGAGGCCCTCGATGGCTCGGACTCGGTCCGGCTTATGCAAATAAAGAACACGTGTTCAGAATAAGGCTGTGACATTACACCTTCTGGTCATCATCACTCAATCACTGCCACGACTTGGTCCAATGGCAAGAGGGTAAATGTGCTTTCTGAGGGTCAACCTACAGTACTTGAAAGTAAACATAATAATACTGAAGACAGTGAATGAAGGTACAATTTCTTCCTCTCCAACTCAGTATAAAGAACTGATCAGAAGGGATGACAAGGAATGAATAGTCCAAGAATTAATATAATATTCTTGGTGTCTAATACTTCATCTCAAGGAACCAATTTTAATTCGCTTTTGTTGAAGTATAATGGTAATCATGATATTAAGTTTACAACCATTACCTTTAGTGGCCTTTTTAACGGAAGTTTTCTCAAAGTATAATTTCAAATTATAGTAGATCTTAGTATGCTGCCTTGTCCCAAAGAACTCTAATGCAAATTTGTTCCTGCCTTTTATGAACATTTGAATCTCTGTACTTTAATTTAGTTTTTTTGTGTAAAATTGTTGGTCTGGCTTCATGGTGTATTTCAAGCCACAATAAAAGATATTAAAAAAAAAAAAAACCAATACCTTTTCACAGTTATCAGGTGTTTAAAAAAGAATGCTTGAAAATAGTGTATTTTTTCTTTTACATTTTAACAGCTGTGTAGCAAAAAATATTTCACTTTATAGCCAAGTCAAAATAGGTTCGTGTTGGAAGTAATTCCGGAGGAGCTGAATTTTTCACAGTTGATAGACTATGATAAGGTGTGCATTTTCCCAAAAGTCCCGAAAAATCCCCCTTGAGCTTTCCGCCCTACGCCCCCTTAAAGTTAAAGCTGCAATATGTTAGAAAATGAACTACAGTTTCGTAAGGAAAAGAGCAATCAAAGTGGGGTTGCTTTTATTTTGTTCCTAATAAAATTTGCTGCAAAAAATGTCCTTACCACTTATTACAAAAACCTTAAGGTTTTGCGGCAAAATTGATACAAACGTAAAAAACTGATTTTTTTCTATTCATCAGTTAAAAACTTTCCCTTACAGCTCCTTTGTTTGAAGTTTATATGTAAAACCATAAATCTAAAGTTTGTAGAGAATGATTTTAGCTTTACAATGATATATAATATCACTGTGTTCGGTTTGATGATAACGAGCAATATTGTATTTTATTTTATGGTAACATTGAAAAAAGGCTCTGATCTTGGGCCATTTCAGTACAGAAATTATTGAATTTTAATGTCTTCCCCTCTTATTTTTTCTAAAAGGAATGACTTAGAGGAATGGAACTTCATACACCCATATTTGACTATTAGTACTTCATTTTGAGATACAATATGATTTTTTAGCCCCGATGGGGGACGGCCCACTAGGAGTCACAAGAAAATCTTAAATGTAAGCATAGGGTAATATCTACCTCATATTAAAGATCTTAATTAACAGAACACAATGCCGCAAACCCGACCTCAATCGGACAACCGAGCCGGAAATCCCAGGCGTTTTAACTTTTCATTCAAATCTTTTAAAACAATTTCTAAATTCAAAAACTTCCATTGCCTACTACTTCTGGCTCGGTTGTCCGATTGAGATCGGGTTTGTGGCATTGTGTTCTGTTAAGTGAGACCTTTAATATGAGGTACATATTACCCTATGCTTACACTTAGGATTTTCTTGTGACTCCTAGTGGGCCGTCCCCCATCGGGGCTAAAAAATCACATTTTATCTCAAAATGAAGTACTAATAGCCAAATATGGGTGTATGAAGTTCCATTCCTCTAAGTCATTCCTTTTAGAAAAAATAAGAGGGGAAGACATTAAAATTCAATAATTTCTGTACTGAAATGGCCCAAGATCAGAGCATTTTTTCAATGTTACCATAAAATAAAATACAATATTGCTCGTTATCCTCAAACCCAACACAGTGATATTATATATATTATTGTAAAGCTAAAATAATTCTCTACAAACTTTAGATTTATGGTTTTACATATAAACTTCAAACAAAGGAGCTGTAAGGGATAGTTTTTAACTGATGAAAAGAAAAAAATCAATTTTTTACGTTAGTATCAATTTTGCCGCAAAACCTCAAGGTTTTTGTAATAAGTGGTAATGATATTTTTTGTAGCAAATTTTATTAGGAACAAAATAAAAGCAACCCCACTTCGATTGCTCTTTTCCTTACGAAACTGTAGTTCATTTTCTAACATATTGCAGCTTTAACTTTAAGGGGGCGTAGAGCGGAAAGCTCAAGGGGGATTTTTCGGGAATTTTGGGAAAATGCACACCTTATCATAGTCAAAGCTCCTCCAGAATTACTTCCGACACAAACCTATTTTGACTGGGCTATTAATTCTTGGTTTAGTTTTTGATGCCTTGATGGCAACCCATAAGGCTAATTTTAAAACTTACAATTATTTTTAAACTTAATTTTATAACAAAAAACAAATTTCCCAGGGGTTGAGCCTGTTTTAAAACTAATTTTTTTTAACACTCTTATATGCTAAATTTAACCAAAATCCACCCGCTAGATTTTGAGATTGGTGGAAAATGCATTGTCACGGACACTTCTCGTCTTACAGTATGGGATTACCAATCCCATAGTATTAACTTTGAAAAAATGTAAGGCGTAGCCCAGGGGCCTGATGTAAATTAAAATTTTGTGACTACGATGGTATATGATGTGTCTGGATATTAAAATTCCAGTCAGAACTCATCCAATTGCTTGTTCAATGCAATAGGGACCATAAAGGGGAATGGAGTTTGATCTGAGAAGCATTTTGCCGAGCGTTAGTCGGATTTACTTTAACTTTGGCAAAAGCTTTTTATTGGTAAACAGTTAGACAAGTTTTTAAATGTTAAAAATCTTTCCATTTGGTGCTTAACATGTAAAATCATCTGTTTCACGTATTGCTTTAATGTTTATCACAATGGAGGCCCACGTTGAAAATTTTTAAAAACCTTTTTTATGAAGGCCTATAAAGAAATTACAAGTTTCTATACATTAATACCCCCGTCGCAGCAGACCTGTGTACTCAGCGAATTTCCAATGGAATTTCAGATTATTTATTTTCCCCATAAAAACACCATAGGATCGAATATGTAGGTTTGCTGAAACAGGGTTTTCTTAGAAAATCTAAGTTAATCAATAATAGCTGAATGTAAACACAAAATTGTATCAAGCTCTGACAATTTTTTATTTTCTCCATAAACCACCATGGGGGTGAGTATGTAGGTTAGCCGCCATATGGGTTTTGTAAGCAAGTATAAGTTAAACCCTATCTAGATAATGTACATACCAAATTTGATTAAATTATATCAATAAATAGGTAAGATATAGGGGTTTCTTGATTTCCCATAAGAATAACATGGAAGACACATTTTTGGACTTTCTACATAACCATTTAAGCTAAGTTAAAAATTAAAAATACTAAATTTTTTTTTAAGCTCTTTTGAATGGTTTTAGTAAAAATTCATGAATTTAGAAAATTGAGGTCAAAAAATGCCAAAAATCCAATTTTTACCCCTTTCAAACCCCATCATACCCGGTTCCCATAACCCGACAATGCTGGTTTGCGAACTCATGAAAATAGACCTGGTCTTACACCTTCATACCAAATTTGATCAAAATTGGAGGTCCGCTTCAAAAGTTATCAGTACCAAGGACACACACATATATATACATATGTATGAAAATGAACGAACGGTGTTTTTTGGCTCCTGTGGACCTCAAAATGAAAAAGTAATGTGGTCCTGGGCTTAGGTCTTACCATGGCTACTACCGTAATAGCGTATTCCCTATAGGGAAATTTGCTAATAAATACTAGAGATCGCCTCCTGGTCGAAATTCGACCATAATTTCAGTTGATCTGGATCCAAGAAATTTAAAAATATTTTATACCTAAAACATCTGTTCTTCCTGCTTTTCTAGCTGTTGTTTTTACAACAGCTATCGAATGATTCAACCAATTCTCCTCCCTCCATAAGATTAACATTGGAACCTTGAAATCCTGTGAGGCGTAGCCCTGTGGTCCCATGTGAATTAGAAGGTGATTCTGTTCATCTACAGGACTATACATACCTTTCTAACGGTATGCACAGATTTCTCCTAGGATGCACACGAGCTGAGAAAAAAGGAGGAAA
Source organism: Neoaliturus tenellus (assembly GCA_030545055.2). Lineage (NCBI taxonomy): Eukaryota > Metazoa > Arthropoda > Insecta > Hemiptera > Cicadellidae > Neoaliturus > Neoaliturus tenellus. The sequence continues at coordinate 91,368,031 of CM061534.1, forward strand.
TGAAACATTCTTGCCTATTAACATATAGATAATTTATTGTTTTGTGTCATCATCACATAGGTTTGAAATTTTACATACTGTAGATTCAACCGTTTACGGTGATCCTATATTTGGTACAGTATCACGGTTGATATTGAGGTGTAGAAAGGTATAAACTCTTTATATTCTTTGATTACAGATTATTCTTACTTATTGACAACTTAGCAAAATGTATCTGTCAAAAACTGTTCATAAAGTTAAATAAAAACTTATTATATAATATATTACAATTTTATTTTTTTATTTTTGACTGTTACCTGAAAAAAGTACTATATCATCTTGAATTTCTGTTTGGCCACATAATGAGTTCAACAAATGCCAGTGGAGAACCAGAGACCTGGTGACCCGTGTTGGGAATCGAGGACTGGTAGAATGCCACAGGTGGGCTGCATGTAGGCAGAAGGAACGGACCGGGCAGCCTACACGGGGTGGCAAAAAGTACCAACAGCCAGTCAACCCAACATAGACAATCCAGTGGTAAATTTAATTACCAGCTTCCCACAACTTAAGACAAAAATTAACTATATAGCAATGAATTGAAGGTAGAACTTATTGTATTATATCTTAATTACAATTAAACGGAACTACTTAAAAAAATTTGACAGCAACGTTAGAATCCTTTATTGCATGAGAATTGTCTGTAGCAATGTAGTTGAATTGTATCTCAAAATTTACTAGGTAGACTTTGTTTAAAATTTGGATTTAAGAGTCCAAAAATAAGTTTGGAAACAGCCTCAACCTCAGGAAGTATTGTGGAAGTATTGTTTTTATCTCAAAAATAATTTTAAAATTGCCATTTTTAACATTTCTTTTATAGGGTTTCATTTTTCGAATAAAATAACAAGGAAATATAAACCAAAATAAAATAACACTAAAGCAAGGAAGCTGGAGAGACATATAAAGACATGTTTTTATTTATTCTAGACTAAGCTATCAGAACCTCAAAAATTATGGGTAATTAAATAAAAAGTTGAGTTAAAAGTTTTATTAGACACAAAGAGTTTCCTGAAATTCTTCACTGTAAGTCTATCTACTTAATCTAGTCTTCAACTTAATTTTTACCATTTATTTTTCAATAACAAGTGGCATTAGTGATAACAGTAAACTGTTAGTTTACTTAAGTATAAAAGCCCACGTATCTCAAATTTTAAACCCATCGCAGCAAACTTTTTACTGAGTGAAAGTTCAATGGAATATTTGATCAATTTTATCCACCCCTTGGACCAGAATGAGTTTATGTAGGTTTGCTGCCTTGAGGGTGTTGCAAGCAAAATAGCTTAATTTATATTTAGTAAAGGTATATTTAATATGGAATTGAATAAAAATACGCCTATAGCATTTATTTTCACCCCATAAACGCTATGGGAATGAGAATGTAGGTTTGCCGCCATGTAGGTGTTGTAAGCAAATTTAAGTTCTAAATTTAATTCTACTTAGTATTATATGCCAAATTTTATCAAAGTAGTTTAATAAATAAGCAAAATAATAGACTCTGTTCATTTAAGAGGTGATTAACATGAAAAACCAAGATTTTATTGATGTGTCACTATATTTTGAACTAACATTTTAATAGTTTGATGATTGAGATAATAAAACATTTGTGTAAACAAATTAATTTATCAATTGAAAGTTAAAATTAAATCATGCATAAATACACTTTATTTTTATGGTAACCAAATTATTTAGAATAAGATTTGAAATATTTATTTTTACTTGCATTTATTTGCTGCAAGATTTTTATGGAGTACTTTATGGAGTTTTATATGGAGTACTTACTCTTGTTAATCAAAAAATATTAGTTGTCTGCTTTGTTTTCAAAAACTACTTTGTAGGTCAGCAGTTTTGTCAAATTTCAATGTAGGATACAACATATATAGGATGCTCTTTTGGTGAGCATATCTATATATATAATTCCGTAAGCGAATCGGTCCCCACGAAATATCTCGAGTTAGGAGAAAGATAGAGCAACGTATTATGAATGAATGAATGAATGAATGAAAAAGTGTTTTATTGCATGTTATAAGTACAGTGTTTACATCATCTTATTAACTAACACATTTAGCCATGGTCACAAAAGACCGTCTGCTGAGTTGACACTACTATTACTGAACTAAATCTCTTTGGACAATTTTCAAAAAAACAACTTAAACACACTTTTTTATACAGAAAGAAAAACTATTAAAAGGAGAAAATCATGGTTAAACTATACCACCTATTTTTTCAATATTCATTAAAAACCTTCAACCTAAACGATTGTAATGCACATTACATGTAGGAAAAGATACCACTTGTTAAATAATTATTTTACATTTTTTTAATATTAAAAGGATATGAAAAAAATATACATATGTACTTTACATATTTCAATTGAAAAAGTTAAGACCTATTAATAAATAAAAGTAGAATAAACTTATTTATTTTATTTTAATTACTTATTTATTTTGAAACCAAAAATAATCTTTTTACATTTTGTTACTGATCAAAATTGAATTCCTGAATAAGTTCCCATCTTATTTTCCAAGCAGAATTCATGAAACCCCCTAGAGCTAACCAATTCTTCCCATTTAAAAATTCAAAATATTCCCAATCATTTAATTTAGATTTCCCCAAATACACTTTTCTAATAGCTGCAAAAACCGGGCAAATCGCCACAAAGTGCTTAACTGTTTCATATTCATTTAGACTACATAAACTGCAATTGTAATTTTTCCCTTCCAACCAAGGTTTGAAATTCAAATCAACAAGTTCCGCTCTAGCTTTAATTGCCCATGAGATTGTGGAGATATGGTAGTCTCCGGCAAACGCACTCCTGTCGCCAAGGTCAAGGTCGAGAGTGAGATACTGAGAGTGATAACGCGACGTTCGGGCCCTGCCGATCAACTCCCCCCGCCAACTGGCCTTCTCCGCTTCCATTGTGCTCAACAATTGCATTTTTATTCGCTCAATATTGTTTATGTCTAATACTAACTCATGCTTTTGCCCTAACGTTTTCCATTCTTTAGCCCAAAACGTATTTTTCCCCAGAGTTATTTTTGCCAATTTATAAGGTAGTCTATTGTGGTCGAGATTTAATACTTTAAAAATATAGCAAGCATGAACACTAAAAGTGTAAAAATACAATTTTTCAAAACACGTTTCTAAAAATAAAGTATAATTTGGAGTATTTTTTGGCAGCCTTAAAATACGTTTAATGAAATTTCTTTGCACATTTTCTACCGTACCACTTTCCATGAATCCCCATATCTGCGCACCGTAACATAAAATAGACCTAATTATTGCGTTAAAACAAGTAATTTTTGTATGCAAGGGGACTTTATCGCAATTGATAAGACTGCTCCAAACGGAATTTATTGCCAAATTAGCTGCTCGCGCCTTATCAACCAAGTGAGATTCCCAAGAAAGCTTTGATGTAAACAAAACGCCCAAATATTTGTAACTACCGACGATTTCAATTTTCTTGCCCTTATACCACCACTTATCATTTTTACTTAGCACCCCGCCTTTCCTGAACACAACAATTTTTGATTTACTTAAATTGACTGTTAAATTCCAAGTTTCGCAATATTTTTCTAGGTTATTAATCATGTGTTGAAGGCCAGTGGCGGTTGGAGAGAGAAGGACAACATCGTCTGCATACATCAAACAATTAACTTTCAAACCATCCACAGTGTAGCCTCCTCCCAGTCCATCCGGCAAGTCATTAATGAATAATGTGAACATTAACGCAGAAAGCGGGCATCCCTGTCTTAAGCCTATATTTGTGCTAAATTCTCTAGTGACACCTCCATTACACCATACAGCAGCTGATGTTCCACTGTAATAACTTTTCATAATACCTATTATTTTTGAGGATACCCCCACGCAAGATAGTTTATACATCAAAGCATTACGATCAATCGTATCAAATGCAGCACTAAAATCCACGAAAAATGCATATACTTTACCCCTCTTTGCTGAAATATTCAGATTAATCAAGCTAGATAGTGTGAATATATTATCCACAGTGGAATATCCTCGCCTGAAACCTGCTTGCGCCTCAGATATAATGCCCCTCTCTTCCACCCAGCGCTGCAACCGATCTTTAAGCATACTAGTAAAAATTTTACTAACACAATCGATGAATGACAACCCTCTATAATTGGACACCACGTTTAAATCTCCTTTCTTAAAAAGTGGAAAAATTATTGATTTTTTAAAGCTGACTGGGATGTTTTGTTGGTTAAAAATATTGTTAAAAACTAATAACAATTTATCTAAAAATAATTCCGGAGCATATTTAAAAAATTCATAAGGAACTCTATCAAAGCCGGCTGCCTTGCGAACTTTCAATTTGGACAAAACTAACTTTAACTCTGACATAGTAAAAACTTGATCAAGCGTATCATCTGAGACTACCGGCTCTGCGTACAATATTGGATTGCAGTTCGACTCAGGATTAAGCAAACTGCTAAAATGATTGAACCAAGCTTGAGGTGCGATATTCCCGACCCGTCTATCAACTTGTGCTCTGAAATTGTTTATCGCATTCCAGCACTTTTTAGCGTCTCTGGCCTGACTCATATCTTCTATCAGCTTTGCCCTGAATTCGGATTTTTTATTTTTACAGATTGATTTGTAGGCTCTAACCTCTTGACTATATTTAATCCTATCATCGATTGAATTTGATTTGCGGAAAATGTTTAAAAATTTGAATACATTTCTCCTAGCTTTCAAACAGTCATAATCAAACCAAGGGCTTTTACTTTGCACTGCAAATTTGACGTTTTTGACACTGGGATTCGACTGTGCCGATTTAAAAATGGTTTTAATTAGATAATCAACACTCTGCTGGCAGTCCGCGCCAGGTAAAAACCCTGATACGTTACGAATAACCTTATCTTTGTAGAAAATGTTGTCATTTTTTGTCCAGCCCAGCCGGGGAAGTAGCGATACAACATTATCTCCTCCCCCTCCCCCTCCCCCGACGCCAGGAGCGAACGTCCGGAGGCTTATCTCCACAGGCATGTGATCGGAACCCGGAAAACTTAACACCTTTAAATCTGACACTGACCTTAAAATATTTATGGAAATTGCCGCCAAATCAATTGTTGACTCTCCCATACTCCCTATAAAAGTAAATTCTCCCTCTTTGTCATTTTTTGATCTTCCATTTAAAATTACCAGCCCAAGACTATCGCATAGATCTAAAATTTTTCTACCTCTACTGTTTAACACCTTATCTTTAGAGAGCCTTTTATCACTTAAATCCTGATTTATGTTTTCAATTATACCATTACTGAAGCATTGCTCATCCCCTATGCGCCCATTTGTGTCCCCGAAAAGCAGTATATTATTTATCACTTCATCTGAATGTAATAAAAAAGATATGAGGTTAGAAAAATCTTCATCCCAATTGTTATAGTTTAAATAGACTGGCAGTAAGGTTAAATTTTCTTCCTGGATTATAGTTTTATTCCCTTCGATTATTGTAAAATTACCCACATTTCTAAACGTTAGGTTGTTACAAAACTTTGACTGCAAATTTATTAAATATACTATGCCCCCTATGTTTCTCCCAAAATTAGCAAATCTGTATGCAAACCTAAAATGTACCTTAAAACTACTAGAAAGCCTTTTTTCAACATAAAACCTATCATCTTCTGACACAAAAGTTTCAAACAATATTATTAAATCATAATTGCTTATTAAATCAAAAAAATAAACATCATTTAACTTACTTTTAAGGCCACATACGTTATAGGACAAAACCTTTAAAAGCGAGTCTTTATTGCTGCTCTCTGGTTGCTGGTCCCTCCCTGTAGTCGATGTAGCCTGAAGTCCGTCCGTGGAAGAATCGGCGTCGCCTCCTCACGCCTCGGCGCTGCCACCCGCCGCCACCGTTGACTGCTCGGTCTGCCCCGCTGTACCCAACTCCGCAGTCGACTGACTCCGCCGCTGTCCTGGGGGTGTATTTTTCAGATTTTTCAGGAACTCCGTGAAGTCATGGTTGAATAGTGTCTTCAATTTCTCGCCACCGTCCTCTCTGCCCGCCTTGAGCTCGCCATCAACCCATGTGAAACGACAGCCTTTTACTGTCAAATGATCGAAGTACATCGGCATTCTGCGATTCCCTGATCCTGCCACTCTCTCGATCTCCGCCCTGACAGCCGCTAGACATCTGCGCTTTTCTCTAACCTCCCTCGGATAGTCACGATGCACTGATATACCAGTATCCTTCAAAACTCCAACGTGCCTCATTATATACTCAATATCACTATCTTCTGGGATGTGAGCGATCACTGCATCACTGCCCCTGCCTAATGGGTGCGCCCGGTTGACCCATATTTTGTCATCACTTCCCAGCTTGTCCTTACAAAATTTTCTCACTAAAAACCGAAAGTCTCTGGTATTATTATCCCACTTTAGGCCCCTGAATACGAGATTGTTTCTACGTGATCTTCCCTCCAAATCAAGCAACTTATCCATCATAATTTTTTCCTGATGTTTTAACGACATAACCTCATTTTTTAAAGCACTATTCTGAGTTTTTAGCTCCGTATTATGGCTTATTTTAAAGCTTGAGGGCCAAGGACGCAGGGAAAAATACCAGAATTATCAAAAGTTACCTGGGCTTTGCCCCATTGGTCCGTGAAGTTCCAATGTTAATCTTATGGGGAGGTGATTTTTAGATCTACACGTGTGATTAAGCAGATGTTCCAGTGAATATTTTATGTTAACTGAACAACTCAGCTGTTTGCTTTGAGTTAAGATAACCTTAATTATAACTTTTTAAAATCGGCAATGCACTATAAAAAAGGAAAACACCAATAGTCACGGAAAAATTACGAATCCACAGTGTATTTCTTCTTCATGGCCACATCTATGACATTTAGTATATAATCAGGACTAAGGACTAAAATGATTTTGTATGTTTAACAGAGGCCAAAATTAAAAGATGCTTAACATTAAAACATGATACAGTTAGTATAATAGTTAATATATTGTCTTTACTTAGTGAATGACTTTTAGTTATTATGTTGCTGTTTTACATGTTGTGGCTATATTTAGTGGCTAGAGGTAAATCATTTTACTAAAGTGTTTGTTTATTTTAGACTGAATATTGTAAACTACAAACATTGAATAACCTCTGCGTGAGGAATATTTTGTTTTATTCATACTCTACTTCTTTCTTTACGTAGGTAGTATGGAAACAACCAATGCCCGTTAACCCATACAGACGGGGAGCTACGCCCTATTAATGTAAATGACAGTGTGCGAAAACAAAGAATATATAAATCAATGTTATTCATTGAACAAACAATGTTTTTCATTGGTACAATCATAGCACGAGGGAGGTCGATGGAACGGGGGGTAGGAGGCATGGGGGTACATGTACATTGGGGGCATGTTGGGGCATGGGTCTATAGAAAGGGCATAGGGGTACGTGGAAGAATGGGGGAGGCATGGAGGGCAGGGGGTAAGGGGACTCTGGGAGGAACGGCGGTCATGGGAATACAGTAGTATGGGGGAAACGGTGGCGCGGGAGCATGGGAGGGTACAAGGGGCAAGATGGGTTTTGGTGGTATAGGGGTAGTTGGGCTAGGGGGGCATGGAGGCACAGGGAAGAATGGCGGGCATGGGGGAACGGGTGAGTGGGGGACAGAGGAGACACGGGGCATATGAGTACGGGTGTATGGGACGTGGGGTGGCGAGGGGTATGGGAGGGTACCAGGTTCACGAAGGGCTTTGGTGGCACAGGGGTAGTTAGACATGGGAGAGGCTTGATAGCGAAAGGGCGCATGGGGGAGGCATGGGAGACATAGGGGCACTGGAAAGAACGGAGGGCATTTTGGTACTGGAGCATGGGGGAAACGGGGGCCAAGGGGAGACATGGGGCATGGGAGGGTACAATGGTCAAGAGAATCTTTGGTAGCATGGTGACGCAGGGAAGAACGGTTTTAAACACAGGGAGGATGGGGGACAGAGTGGAACCACAGGCATGGGGTTACGAGAGCATGGAGGGAACAGGAGCTTGGTGGTGGGGGGGTGGGGGGCATGGGAGGGTACCAGGAACATGAGGGGCTTTGGTGGCACATGGGTAGTAAGACAGGGGGGTACGGGGGAGACATGGAAAAGGCTTGCTGGACATAGGGGGCATGGGGAAGAACGGCGGCCATGCGGCACAGGAGCATAGAGGCGGGAGGGCACGAGGTGATACGGGTGGTGCGAGGGCATGGGAGGCACGCGGGTCCCTGGCGCATATGGGGGTACTAAGCACAGGTCATGTGGGTGAACAAGGGACATGGGGGAAGCATGGGGAACACGAGGAGCTAGGGAGGGGGCACAGGGACATGGAGGCACAGGGGTTCAGAATACAGTGGTGTACAGTATTAATAGGCTAATAACCATTTTGCCATGTTGTATTGAAGTATTTTATTTATTTGAGTTACGAACTCATCACGTAGCCTACATGGTTAAGGTAGAAATATTTTTATTGCTTCCGGCAGTTTAGTAGTGTAATGATTTTTTTCATTTTACCACAAAATGGACTACTGTACGTAATACAAGGAAAATTATTGTTTCATTGCTGATTTGATACAACCAATAAGTTCTATCAAGATTAAGGTAATACTTTATAGCAAAATTCAAGAGTGTAAAGTCACAGTATAGCTTGAGAAGAATTACATTAACTGTGCAAGGAGGTGATGAATTGAAACTTACTTTTGGAGATAGCAGCACCATTTAGATTTTTAGGGGCCTTTGCCCCTACAAGCCCCTAGTTTATATTTAAAAACTCAATATAGAACTTAAATATTGTTCAAACTCTTAAGAAAATTGCCCCATTTTAATACATAAAGGGGAAAAATAGAAGAGCACAAGATTGAGATTATTTTTCTACATAGAATTTGGGGATCGAAGTAGGAATATCTTGAGACAGAATAAATATTACTGTATTGATGTATGATTTTAATTTAGCACAAGATACAACAAATAAGGTGTCTGTATCGGATTTTGGCCGGGATGCCATTTTCAATTATGTTATTTACCTCCTTGATCGGTATGATAGTTGAAATTTGATACTTTACAGTCTATTATTGTAGCAGAATCTGTCTACTTTACTTTCAGCCTCAAAGTAATACATGATTAATACATGTGTTTTTATATGGAGGGTATAAAAAGTCTGTCCCCCCCATTTCTTTTTTTTTTTTTTTTTTTATTTGTTAAGATAAACAAATTTTGTTTGGGGGTGATAGTAACTTAACATGAAGTACCTTTTGATGTATCAAACATTTTTAGTCATGTTAGGGGGACGTCCCACCAGGAGTTAGAAGAAAATCTTAAATGTAAGCATAGATTGATATGTACATCAAATTAAAGGTCTCACTTGGCAGAGTACAATGCTGCAAATTAGACAAAATGGATGACCGAGACGGAATAATCATATGGAATTAAAATCATATGGATAAAATAAAAAAGTGCATAACTTTCTTAATACTCAACCTTTTGACGTCGGGTTCATGGCTAATTACTCCGAATGCAAAGACGTTTAAAATGAAGTATGATGTTACAAAAGCCAAAGCATATTTCTGTAAGACTTCATTGGGGGATGTACCATAGAGGATGTTTGTATATGCTATCCCATGCTACGAGTAAAGTATATACACCATACACCTACTTAAAGTACAGTGTATACACAGTATATAGTATAAAGTATATATTTATACAAATACTATAAAGGGTAAACAAAGTATGTAACAATGATGGAATCAGCTGTTAACTGTAAAAGTAAAATAACCATGTTACAGTTGCGCTTAACGTGTTACAAGTGGTTCAACTAATCTTAAAAACAGCTAAAGTGATTTTCCACAAACTTTGCAAATAACATAGTTCTGGGATAATAAATTAACTAGGTATACAATGCAGTTAGTTGTCTGCTTGCAATATTGAGCGGAGCGACTATTTTTTAAAATCAAAAATAGCAAATGTGTTATAGTTATTTCAAATGAGCTCGTTCGCCATCAATTTAGCTCGTTCGCTGCACTCACTCACCTTTTGGGTCGGCTCATTCGCTGCACACACTCGTCGCCAGATTTAGGTTGTAAATGGTGCGTGGTCCAAGATTTGCACCTTATTCTCTCCATACGCATGGCATTCAATTCGCGTACAAAGATAAACAAACCAAATAAACAAAACAACAATGTCACATAAAACTACTCTATTCACAATCAGCTGATAGTAACAGTCTGCAGTTAAATTTGATCATTATAACAGCTGTATAATCAACACACTGTAAACAAACCAAATCAAATATTTCGCCTATTAAAATAACATGGTAACTTTAAAGGGCCGTAGGGCAGAACCCTCATGCCTGATTAGGACCATTTCAGATTTATACTTTCCCGTAAACAAAAAAAATCAAATATTTCGCCTATTAAAATAACATGGTAACTTTAAAGGGCCGTAGGGCAGAACCCTTATGTCTGATTAGAACATTTCAGATTTATACTTTCCCTTAGATGGTTACTATGACCGAGCAAAATTTCGTGAGGATCACTCAAGCCGTTCAGGAGGAGTACGTGTAAATAAAAAGCCAGAGTGTAGTATAGGAGCTCCGCTAATAATTAATAATTAATAATCCGCTCAATAATACTTAGGCTATTGCCGTCCTGGTGGTCGCCGGAGTCATCCCTGTCAAGCTCTTGGCAGGGGAGAGAAAAGCGATTTATCAGAGACAAGGCGAGATCGGCAAGGACACGGCAAGAACAGAAGAGCGCTTCCGAACCTTCCAGCAGTGGCAACACAGCTGGGAGCACGACACCCGAGGACGATGGACTGCGCGACTTATCAAGCAGGTCCAACCATGGGTGGAACGGCGGCATGGGGAGGTGGACTACTACCTGACCCAATTTTTGACAGGTCACGGCTACTTTCGGTCGTACCTGAACCGGGTGGGAAAGACCGGTTCACCGGACTGCATTTATTGCCCGGGTGTTCCCGACGATGCGGAACACACTTTCTTCCGCTGTCCCCGTTGGGAAGGGCCCCGCCTGGAGGCCACACATATCTTTGGTGCATTTTCGGTGGACTCGGTCTGCCAAAAGATCTTGGAGGATGAGGGCAACTGGGATTGTTTGTCACAGTTCGTCCGGGGCATCCTCCTGGAAAAGAAAACCGATCTGGACCGCGAAGTGGCCCAGATACCTTGACCGAGCGGCTGGATAAGGAGCGAGCCCCACGGGCGTAAGCCAAATTTAGGCCTAGCCTGACGTAATGTGATAAATAATTCCAGGTTAGATTCCCAAAGAGTAGAGGAGGTTTTTTAGTGGGTAAACCCGTTTTTTAGGGGAGCCCCACACTACAGGCTGGCCACCTGTGTGCGTAATGCATTTTTCCGCCTCTCCCTCAAAAAAAAAAAAAAAAAAAAAATTACTTAGGCTATATAGATCTCTAAGTTGTACAAATCTTATTTTGTTATTATCTTGAATTTAAATACTAAAGAGGTTAATATTAGTCTTATGGAGTCCTCAACTTAACACGATAGAAGCGGTTGGTATTAAATTAAGTCTTCGAAATGGACTTATTTTGCGAGTTATATCCGTGTACAAATCCCCAAATCGCCGTTTCCATGCCCAGGACTTAGACCATCTCTTCCCGGAAAACTGCTCAACTGTGATTATGGGTGACCTTAATTGTAAACACTGAATATGGGGCTGTCGAACCACCAACCCTAATGGTAACCGCCTTCTACAACACATCAATGTTTGAGATGTTATAGTAGCGGCTCCTGAGCCTACCCACTACCCTTTCCAAGAAACGTATGAACCCGACATTTTGGACCTCGTTTTGCACAAGAATTTTAAGGAGCCTATACTGCAGCAAGTTTTACCTGAACTGGATTCAGATCACTCTCCAGTCGTGATCACGTTTTCTACTCATACACAGATAAGTTTGGGACCCCCTAAATTAATAAATGGTAAAATTGACTTTGAAGTATTCTCTTCAGAATTAGACAAAAGTTTGGCAGACGAAGTAAGTTTACAATCCTCGGATGAAATTGAAAATGCCGTCACACATTTCGTTAATTGCATTCGGGATTCCGTTACAAAATCCATTTCAAAAACGTTCAAAAATAAGGCTTACGAATTCCTTCACCCACCAATCAGAATAATGAGACTTATAACAGAAAAAAATAGAATACGACGTCGTTGGCAGAGGCTCAGACTACCGTTTCTTAAGAGACAATTAAATGAACTTACGAGAAGAGTAAAACTTGAGTTAGATGACTTTAGAATTACAAGCTACAAGAATTACGTGTCTCAGATCCACCCTCAAGACTCAAGTATGTGGAAGGCTACAAAACGAATCCTTCAGTCTCGCCCTCAAATTGCAACTTTGACCCAGGACAATAACGTGTATGAGAGTGATGCTGAGAAATGTAATTTATTTGCTGACTTTTTTGAGTCTGCCTTCAGTCCAAATGACATTGTGCAACACGATTGTGCTAAACTTGTCGAAGAGACTGTAAATGCCAGTTTCTTGACTGCGGAGCTACCGAAGAGATTTGCTTCGAAGACTGAAGTGAAGGAGATCATTAGAAAACTTCCTCAGCGCAAGTCACCTGGGCACGACCAAATAACGAACTTAATCTTAAAACATCTTTCCGATAAAGCCCTGAAAATTTTAACTTCTATTATCAATTCATGTCTCTCCCAAGGCTATTTTCCTGCTGCTTGGAAACATGTGGAAGTAATTGTGATACACAAACCCGGTAAACCTCAAAATTCTCCTTCAAGTTATAGGCCCATTAGTCTCTTGCCTACTATGTCCAAAGTTTTTGAAAAGGTTATTTTAAAAAGACTTTTGGATCACGCTGACGAGGCGAAAGTGATTCCTCAAAATCAATTTGGATTCCGTTTGAAACATTCTACACTTCATCAGCTCTTGAGAATATCAGGAATAATTGTGCACGGTTTCGAACGGAAACAACATTCAGCCGCTGCATTCTTAGATATAGCGCAGGCGTTTGATACAGTATGGCACAACGGCCTTATCTTTAAAATGCAAAATCATGGATTCCCTAAATATATCTTGAATATAATTAGGTCCTTTTTAGACAATAGAAACTTTTCTGTTAAAATTAACTGTGCTACTTCTTCTACTCGATCTATAAAAGCGGGTGTGCCTCAGGGCTCGATACTTGGGCCTGTACTTTTTAGCATCTACATGTCCGACCTGCCAGATTTACAAGAAGCAACTTTAGCCCTCTATGCTGACGACACTGCTGTCATTTGTCAAAATTCTAATGTTGATGAGGCTGTCACGTCATTGCAAACGTCAGTTGATTCCTTAGTACATTGGTTCGAGAGATGGCGATTTAGGCTCAATCCAAATAAGTGTGAAACAAAAATCTTCTCGCTCAAGAAGTTTACTCCACCTCATGAAATACACATACATGGAACATTTTTGGCGTGGAACCCGGATGATCGTGCTATAAAGTATCTGGGTGTGTGGTTAGATAAGAAACTTAGTTGGAATTTCCATGTCAATGAAAAACTCACTCAAGGGTATGCTCGTCTAGCCCGCCTTTTTCCTCTCATCAACCGAAAATCTTTTTTAAAACCTGCTTGTACGATTTTAATATATAAAACTATAATCATGTATGAAACACCTGTATGGGGACTGTCTATTTCAGCTGCTAAATTGAACAGAATTCAAATTTTCCAAAACAAAATTCTTAGAATTGCCGTTAACGCCCCTTAGTTTGTGCGGAATAACCACCTTCATCAGGAATTAGGTGTTAGCTTGGTGAAAGACTTTATAACTACCTGCAGCAGAAAGTTTGTTGACAATTTGAATCTTGTTCCTGGAGCAGTATACTTCAACGTCGGACATCCAACTGAAAACAGACGTTTGAAACCTAGACTACCACAAGATTTACTTCTTGATCTGGACTAATTCCTTCTTTCCAAATATTTGTAGTAATATTTTGTTTTTAATATTCTTTTATTGACAGTTTTTCCCTTTCATATGTTCCCGGGTGACCCTAACTAGGGCGAGCCCCATATCGTTAATACCACGTTATGTCAAATTGTTTAGTTATTCATTCTGAGTATAATGTTGAAATTGAACCAGAAATAAATATTTGTAAAAAAAAAAAAAAAAAAAAAAACTGAAAACAGCTGACTTAACTGTCAATGTGCAAACCACAAGTTCCAGTTTAAATAACATTTGGTTTTCTATTGTGGCCAGTTACTGAATTATTGAATGCTAACTAAAATAAAATTAATTTATCACTTTTTTAATCAATAATGGTGATTATGACTATTTAGATCAATTAAAGTTAAGTAAAAGGTAAAACAATCAACCGTCAATTGTAGAATTGCAACTTAATAATAATTTTTAAAAAATTAGTGTAAATGACTGAATCAGCTAATAACCGTAGAAGTATTACAATCAACATTTTACAGTTGTGTTTAATGTGATACATGTCGTTCAACAAATTTATACAAGAGTGCAGGGCCTTTAGGCCCACATTAAAACATTCTTAATTTAAAGTGAGCTAAGAGAATGAGCTCACTGTGAAGAAGAGTGAGCGGAGCAAACAAGCTTGGAAAGAAAAGAGCCTTTTTGAACTTAGGGCAATTGGATGCCATGAATGAAGCCAGTAAGTTGATATTTTATAGCAAGGACACATAAACACAATGAACAACATGGTTTATAAACATTGTCGATGAGTACTATTGGATCATATTAATAATCTAAAAGAAGGTTTTTAAGATTATTTATATTGTAGCTAAGTAAGCATAAGGCTGTTCTAGTGACTCTGAGAAAGGTGCAAAAACGAAGATTCCTTCTTTGATTCCCAAGTGCCAAGTTTACAAAACAAACGACAAAGAATGCGGGATGTATGTAAACACAGGTTTGACGCTAACTCAGCATATTCGGTTACAGTGCCAACAGCTGACTCAGCCTTGCACACTTGGCCTACTACAACATATGGCTTCCATTATCAAGCATCGCTTATTAATAACCCATTTGAGCGCATTAAATGATTCCTTCAACAAGTGAAACGGATATAGCCCATTAATGGAATAAGTTTATATCACATTAAACTAATTAAAAAAAGGCCTAGAATCTATTATACATTAATCCTCAGGATATTTTTGTTATGTAAAAAATTCCTCCCACAGTTTTTAACTGAGTTAAAAAATTTGTTGCTGTTAAAACTAGCTTCTAAACAAAATATTCAACCTCAGAGATCTACTCTTCTTGATTTTACAGCTCCCATATTAGACTTAGTTTGGATCACCCAAATAACAAAACCTGTCGAAGATTTTTTTATCGATGTTGATTTTATTTAGATGTAAAAGTAGTTCAACGAGTCCTTTAAAGAATATGCTGAATTCCAAATCCCCCCAAAAAACTGATTAAAAATATTAGTAGGAAGTTAATTATAAAATGGTTTATATTTAAACAGTGTGTTGACTGATTTTATCAGTAAATATTGGCTAAATTTGCACATAGATCACATTAAAAGAAAAATTCAAGCTGTACGAAGGATGAGTAAAAGTTGCTTTTGATTCATAACTTATTATATATCTTCTATCTCTTCCACTGAGGACAGAAGAGAATTTTAACTGTTAAGTATGTTAAACAGAGACTTTTATAATAGGCAAGGCAATTTTTAACTATTGGGTAAGTTAAATAAAAGTTTGATACGAAAATGTAAAAAGTTTATAAGTGAGAATAACAAGCTAAGTTAAATTATAAAATAAACATATGAGTATCAACAATAAATTAATATTTCTAGTTTTGAGTGTTTATTTATGGATCAGTTAACTGAGGATTAATAAAACAACAATTTTCTGTGTTTGGTATAAAATAATGGAAATTTAATTTTGCTTAAACCTTAATAAAATTACATTTTTATTCATCCTCATGATTTTAGTAATGGCTTAGTGCATTTTTTTATTTCTATTGGGGCTGAGTATGTAAGTATGAGGCCATAGAGATGGTGTTAGGATTATAATTATTAGCATCCAAAATAATTTATAAGTGTACACCAAAGTTTAGCTTGATATGTAAGTAAGAGACAAAGATAAAGAGTGATAAAGAGTTTTGATGCTTTCCCAATAGAATATCATGGAATGCGTATTTTAAAATTTTAATTGCATTATGTGATCTTGACCCTCAGTTTATAACTTTCACAGAGCTGTATAAATCTAGTCGTCACGTGTAAGCTGTATCATTATATAAATTAGGGAAACCCTCGAAAAAGAAGTTAAT
This sequence comes from Neoaliturus tenellus, assembly GCA_030545055.2. Lineage (NCBI taxonomy): Eukaryota > Metazoa > Arthropoda > Insecta > Hemiptera > Cicadellidae > Neoaliturus > Neoaliturus tenellus. Next base: position 91,384,336 of record CM061534.1, read on the forward strand.
ACTAAAAGTTAGTCCGTAATCCGTAGAATTAAAATATTTCTATCAACATTACACAGTTGACATGTACCAGCTTCCTTGATATTTAACAGTATATTGCCTGCAAAGCTATCTATTTAATCATCAAGGAACCCCAACCCATCTGTTCTAAATAGTTTTTTACTCCCAGAGGAAGAGAAAACCTAGAAAAACAAGACAAATGATAAATAAAAATAATTATATTCCAGTAATTATATGAACAATTTAACAGTCACAGACCTATTTCCGCAAAAGTCGCTTGTTCATCCCAACCTTCCATTCTCTAGAGCACAACCAGACACACATGTGCCCAACAGGAAAACACTCACTATGTTGGCAACACTGTGGCCAGACCCTGACCACACTGTGTGGAGATCAACAGCTGACTGGTGGTTAATCAGCTGACTGAGTTTGCCTCCTAAGCTGTTGTTGTAACACTGTCATGTTGGATTACAACAAGACTGACTGATAGTAAAAGGTTTATGACACTGCCGACAGAACTTAGGTAGCAAATAGTACTTAAAAAAAACTTCACAATACTGTAATTTATTCAAATAATTAGAGTATAGGATTCTTATTATGTATTCTTTTTTTTACAGTCAATGAACAGTTTAGTGGTTATGGATATTAAATAATTGTTGTGTTGGATTATCTGCACAGTTTGATTATAAAAATCACCCTGGTTCCAATGTAGTTTGGATAATCAACTCTCTACTAGAAGTACTCAAAATAGAGTATAAGTTACATTATAGTCCTGGACAGGCTTATTGGCGGGTGGCCGATCAGCTGTTACAACCTATTTCCTTTGTTAACTGTTTCTAGAAGGTAACAGTAGCTTCTTCAACCAGGATCAAAAAGTAATAGTTACAAACATATCATTGAATTTTAATGTCAGCTGTTACGTATGAAAATACAAACTTCTTTCCAACGTGTTGTTATAACATTAAACATGTTTTCATAAATTTTACAAGCAATATCTTTTAAAGTTATATAGCTTATCAACAACATTTAACTTTACTAACGTGTTTTAGTTAGTTCATCTTTAATGTTGCACCTAGTACATCATACATAGATGAAAGAGGAAGTCACTGCATGTAGGCTCGACGAGAAGTGTGACTAAGCCTCATGATTTTCTATTCTATTTACACCTTGCCTACGAATAATATCTAATATGATTTATAGAAGAGCTACTAAAAATTACACTGACGAGAAATATACTGTTTTTGAAAACCAGAGTTGAGTTTGGATAGTGATTTGGGAAAACGTTTTTACAGTGATAAAATGTAAAATCCATAGTGTATAGATCTCCTTCACGCCACACACTTAAACTATAGGATCTTCGTGTTATTGTTGTGGTCTAATGTTGTCAGTTTTCCTGAAAAATTAAAATTACAAAATTAAGGTTAGGTTATAGGTTTTAGGTTAGGATATTTTAAGGTTTTATACATTTCCTTCATTTATATAATAATACGTTTCCTCTCGATTTTACGTTTCCTATAGTCTACATTAATGTTTTCCTTAACAGTTTGTTCGCGGTAAGATAATTATTTACTATTAATCTGCCCTTATGTAATCATTCTATCTGTTTCACTCGATAAACAAGAAATTAATCAAATTAATCGATCACTAGGCAAAATGTGTACAAGAAAATAACAGTGAAAGATTAAAGTTACAAACAGTTACGTTATGATTCCAATAAAAACAGTTACTGTTACCTTCTGGAAACAGCTTACTGAGGTAATAGGTTGCAACAGCTGGTCACCCACCCGCCAATAAGCCTGACCACGACTATAGTTAATTAGTTAATTAGTAAATTTGGAGAAATAAAAATTATTCTTATTCTTAGTTATACTACACTAGTTTTACAAGTTTGGGTAGCAATCTACATGTGTACAGAGGACTGTCGTTTATCGACTGTGTCGCAAAAATATACGCCAGTGTTGTGTTTAATAGGCTAAATTTGTGGGTAACGGAGCGAGAAATTTTGAGTGAATGTCAAGCGGGATTTAGAAAAAATTATTCGACCGTCGATAATATTTTTAATCTTATCAATTTAATAACCATCCGAACTGCAACACAGGGTGACAAACTTTATGCTTTCTTTGTGGATTTTGAATCAGCTTTTGATACAATTGATAGAAATTCTTTATTTTTTAAGCTTTCTGGATTAGGGGTATCAACTCAAATGATGCGAATTATTAAAGATCTATACACTGGAACTTCAGCAGGGGTAAAATTTAAAGAGGGGAGGTCGGAATTCTTCGAAACAAGGGGGGGCTTAAAACAAGGATGTGTGGGTTCTCCGTTATTATTTTCGCTTTTTATTAATGACATTCCGGGTGAGTTGGAGGGTGGTTGCAATTTCGGTGGTTTAAAAGTAAATGTGTTATTATATGCGGATGACCTCGTGTTACTTGCCCCAACCGGAACAGTTTTGCAGCTAATGATTAATAATCTTGAACGGTATTGTGATTTGTGGAGTTTGCGAGTGAATTTAAAAAAATCTAAAATCATGGTTTTTAGAAAAGGTGGAAAGTTAAGTTGTAGGGATAAATGGTTTTATAAAAGGGAACGAATAGACGTAGTAAATGAGTATAAGTATCTAGGGGTAACAATAACAACAAAATTGTCTTGGGAAAGTCATTTTAGAGAAAAATCTGTTTCTTCAAAATTCGCAATGAATTCGTTATGGCGTGATTTTTTCGGAAATAGTAAGATTCCATTGTGTTCAAAATTTTTTGCTTTTAATTCACTGATTAGATCAATAATGTGCTACGCATGTCAGATTTGGGGCTTTCATGAATTTTCAAGTGTGGAGGGTATATTTAGACTTTTTATTAAAAGGATTTTCGGCCTTCCAACAAATGTACCAAATTACTTTTTATATTTAGAAACAGGATTGGAAAAGGTGCACAATTTCACTATTGTAACTCACGTTGACTATTTAATGAATTGTTTAGCGCTTCCGGATAACCGACTCCCCAATATTCTCGCAAAACAAATAATTTTAAGAAATTTGTCATGGTGTAAGGAATGGAAACAGCTAGGGCGGAAATACTACATAGATATCAGTTTCGATATTGAAAATTTAGAAGAAACGCGTGTCCAACTGATGAGAGTAGTGGATGCGTTGAGGAGGGAGGCCAGGCAGTCATGGCTGCGGGCCGCGCGAGAATCCCAGAATCACCAATTGTACAGTTCTCTCGACCTTGAACTTGGGCAGCGCTCTTATCTTGCAGATAATAATATTAGTATTGACTTGAAACGATGGGTAATGAAGGCTCGAGCCGAAGCAATTAACCTTAATTTCAAACCCTGGCTAACTGATACAAACTTTCACTGTTCATTGTGTAACTTACAAGAAAACGAAAGTGTTTTTCATTTCATCGCTAGATGTCCAATATTGGCACAACAAAGGAAAAATTGGTTTTCAAAAAAGGAATTACAATGGGAAGAGTTTTTATCTTTTATTAATGGGAGGGATTGGCGAAAATTGGGGTACTATCTTCGAGATGCTTGGAGGGTTAGATGGAGCTTAATTTTGGAATTCAATTTTTAAAACTATTAATTTGTTTCACCGTCAATATATTATTTACATATTATTTTAACTTAACATTAATAAAAATTTAATTACAAAAATGTATATTTATGTAGGCCTATATATGTGCGGTCTATATGATAGGGTACTGGATCTTTATTGTAAATGTAATTATTAATAAATTTTTTGTACAGGCTGTTATTATTAATTTGGATATATAAAATAACTCAATAACTTATTAATAATAGGGAAAAGATGTATATCGTTTTCAGTGCAAATATGCCAACCCAGTAGACGGTTCATGAAACCATTACTGTAAAGTGTGCTGCTATTTTGTATTACTTTGTACTTGTTTTGGAGAAAATAAAACACTGTTTCTATTCTATTCTATTCTATTCTACATGTGTATGTGCTTGCTTGCAAAGAATCACATGTTTATCAGAAACCACATGAACGTGGAGGTCACTAAACCTCAGGTGAACTACTCAAGACACCATTTGAGACAGAGTAGAAGGGCGAATCCGATGTTATCCAAAAACCAAAGTCCTTTGGCTGAAGCAGTACAAGAGATAAACAGATTTTCCCCCAAGGTTTTTTAAAACCGTTTTTTTTATGACCGCAATTCCTTTATGTATGCTGAATATTTATTTTATTAATTTATATAACATTCCTGCATTTATGTAACGATTTTCTGCAGTTTTAAACCAGATTTTCAGTGCCATTGGAAAACGTTTCATAAATGGTGGTTGTCTTTAAAAAATTAAAAAACATTAAATTTCATGCCTTTTTTCCTCATTCTCAGAGTTCTGATGTAACCTCATAGAGAGAATAAATAAAATATTGATTAAACAGGTCTTTGTGAGAAGTTTGAGATAGGTAAACAGATTTACTACAACAACTTAATTTTGGCATTTTAACATTTTAATGCAGAAACCAAGTGATTTCTAGCACAAAGTATGTTAGCCTACAAGAATTGTACAAAAAAATTACTAAAGTGAAAAGTAAATAGGGCAGCATAGCACAGCCTCCTTGACCTGCCCACTCCCGGGTCAGTACCGAGCCAGCGGTGCCAACCGTGGTGGCCCGTGCCAGTGGTGGCCAGGTCGGCAGCCTCCGCCGTGCCCATTGGCTGGCCGGTCACCAGAAGTCTCACTCCATTTACCCTGACTGATGTTTCACTTTCATGTCTGCCTCATTATGGCTTGTTTATTCCCCTTGCTACACCTAATAAATCTCCTTTCGGTGCCAAATACAAGAGGATCCATTGTATAGCAGAGCTACAACAATTGTACACCAACCGAAGACAATTTACAAACTACCTAGTATGAAGAGATCTGTACACATTTTAATAGTTTGTAAATTGTGTTTAATATCTTGTAATTATTCTTGTGCTGAATTTTATTTGACTGTAAATGCTTGTTAATATTTCTATTCATTCTTCTTAAGTTATATTTCAAACCAATGTTACTTAATATTTTTTAAAAGGCCATAATTTGATGTGTTATTTCATCTGTCTTTTATTGGCAAGTCATTTTTAAAATGCAAGGTTGCCTTTGTGCTAAACATTGCCACGCCTGTAACACTTGCCTTTCAAGTCTTAAAACATAATCGGTACTTTATTTTCATTGTAAATACTTTGTTTCTTTACTTCTTGTCTTTTGTTCAAATAATTTATGTCTATTGTTTGGTTTTCAGCTGTAAAATAGGAAAGATTGAGTTTATTTCATGACTCACCACCTTAGACTGTTCATTAGAAGTTGCAGTTTCTACTAACAACTTAAAGGACATTTTACTTCTCTTATCTTGAAGAAGTCTGGATCTCACATAATTGGAAAAATATGGTAGGCTTATCACGGTTCTTTATTTTAAAGTGGACTTGGAAAATCCAAAATGACAGCAGATAACTTATTGCTGGGGGTTTAAAGATATAAAATCTCAAATCACAAGCGGTATAAAAGTTGTATCTATAAACTAGGAGTACGCTTGTTCCACGCGTATGGGGATGAACGGCAACATATGCCAGATAATCCTACTTCCACGCTATTAAAAAATAAAGAAATGACACATCTATCAAATTACACATATATTAACTACAAAGAAAAAGGTATAATTTTTGGCATTTAAGATATTTTATTACCAGTAGGTATTTTTTTTTTTTAATTTATTATTTTAGCGAATTTCCCTATAGGGAATACGCTATTACGGTAGTAGCCATGGTAAGACCTAAGCCCAGGACCACTTTACTTTTTTATTTTGAGGTCCCCAGAAGCCAAAAACACCATTCGTTCATTTTCATATATATGTATATATATATCTATATATATATATTATATATATATATGTGTGTGTGTGTGTGTGTCCGTAGTACTGATAACTACCTCCGATTTTGATGAAATTTGGTATGAAGGTGTAAGACCAGGTCTATTTTCATGAGTTCGCGAACCAGCATTGTCGGGTTATGGGAAAGGGGTTTTATGGGGTTTCAAAGGGGTCAAAAATGGGTTTTTGGCATTTTTGGACCTAAATTTTCAAAATTCATCAATTTTAACTAAAACCATTTAAAAGAGCTTAAAAAAACAAACAATTTAGTATTTTGAATCTTTAAAATAGCTTAACTGGTTATAGAGAAAATTCAAATCAAGTTTCCCATTTTATTCTTATGGGTAAATCTTTAAAAAGTTATATATTGCTTATTTATCAACATATCTTAATACAAATTTTTATGAACCTTCAATAGGTGGTGAGTAATTAAGATTTGATCAAAAATCCCCATGGCAGAAAACCTACAAGCTAAATCCCATGGTATTCTCATGGAAAATAATTGTATAATGGGAGCAAGAGAGATGGAGATAATAAGGTATCTGTTCCTAATCAGCTGATCAGCTGTCTTCTGCATATCTGTCAAATTTGAAATATTTATGTTTTGTCATTTGTAACAGGACTGGGGAAAACTGCTGTAATGCAATAGACAAGGGCTGTTTCATTAGCGGGTAAAACGATGTAAAAATTAGTACCCAAAACGTCACTAGTCTGATCATCTGGTACATGTTATTCTTATGGACATCAGATTGATTACGTCACCGGCCTGACTCAAAAGCGGCATTTTAGAACATCAAAGTAATGAAACAGCCCTTCTTTTTTCATATGTTCTCCGCAGTCCTGCATTTGTAAACAAATCATTCCTTTTGCATGGAAGCTTTGGATTATGCACTTTTATTACTGTTAAAAAAGTCATTTATTGCAACATAAATATTAATATATAAATTATTAAATAAAAATAATTTACTTAGAAATATAATGCCATTAAATATACAATTATTTTTCCTTGTAAAGAATATTAATTATATAAGATAGCCACAAAGTTCTTTGATGTTGAAACAATAAAATTCTTTGGAGATTCGCTAAGTACGCAGGTCTGCTGCGACGGGGGTATTAGTAATTAATTTCGTTTTATTATTGTTTGTTAATACCAAATATATCTTTCTAGTATTCAAAACCTATTTTTAAATATTTTATAAATAACAAATTGTATTATATTTAGTTTAGTTATAGTAAATACAGTTATAGTGCATGCTTCCTCTATGTCTAGCAAGAAAAAAAATAGCTACGGTTAACGTAGCCTAAAGCACCCTTATTTATTGCCGACAATGCATTTCTTATGGGAAATTAAATTACGTCTCATTACTTCATTACTTTACAAAATAACTTCAGAAACGAACTTGAACTGAAAAATTACGCCTAAAATCTACTGTGAAAGTTTGAAGTCGATCTGAGGCTTTTTGCGGACGTTATCGTCGAACAAAAAATAGGGGTTAGTCACTACAGTGAGGTTGTTAACAGTCATGTATGAGGATTCACTCCTCTTCGATCCGTTCATCCAATTAAGTGGGATGAAATAGGATATTCGGCTTGCAACCACCAGTATTTTTATTTTGACCAGAGTGGATGATCAGGACTGTAGAGAGATCTCTCTACAGTCCTGGTGGATGAAACTCTGAAGGGGCAAGACGCCCAGCCCAATAATGTCAAAATTTGCTATGGAGTCGTGGCTCGCACCTTCAGTTGCCTGTACACTGGATGCCGCCCCTTCTTGAGGACTATGAGGAATCTGATAAACTATTTTTTAAAAGCTCATTGAAATTTTTCTCAAGTTTTACTCAGTGTAGAAACCTGAGTGAAACCAAATAATCTGCACGGACCACTCTTGATATTTTAGAATAATTTTAATTATTTTTGGTGTCGTTGGATACGGCTTGGTCTGTAGTTTCTTTCCGCCAAAAATTTGGTGAAAATCTATATCTATAAAAGAGGAAGTATGTATATATATTTATAAATATATATGTATGTTGCCTATAGACTCCGAAACCGCTAAACAGATTGGAATGAAACATTCAGGCATTATTAAGCATTATTCAAGGATGGTTTGTGTGAAGTTTAGTGCAAATCTGTCCAAAGGGCTCTGACCCAGAGGGCATACAATGGTGCAGTGTCAGGTTTTAGAAATTTAGTGTTTACAAAATTAACTGCTGTAATTAAAAAAAATGAAAGTTTCATTCAAGCATATGCTTATAATCATAGAAGTAACCAGGTGTGAAGTATAATGTTGATATTTGTGTTGTCTTTGGAACTCCGCCCCACAGAAGCTCACAATTACTCTAAAACACGTGTTGAAATTTGAAATGGACGATTCTCTTTGTTCATAGGTACTCTCACTAAGAAACCGTTTTGAAAATATAGTTTTTTAAACACTTTAGGGCTCCGCCCCTCTGGACATAAAAATGACTTTAGGACCTCTGGAGCTGAAATTTGACATGGACGATTCTCTTTGCTCATAGGTACTCACTAGGAAACAGTTTTGCAATATAGTTTTTTAAGCTCTATAGGGCTCCACCCCAATGGACTTCAAAATTACTTTAGGGCCTCCGGGGTTGAAATTTGACATGGACATGCCTCTTTGTTCATAGGTACTTTCACCAAGAAATTGTTTTGCAAATATAGTTTTTAAAGCATTTTAGGGCTCCACCACAATGGACTTCAAAATTACTTTAGGGCCGCCGGGGTTGAAATTTGATGGATGATTCTCTTGCTCATAGGTGCTCATTAGGAAACGGTTTTGCAAATATAGTTTTTTAAGCTCTTTAGGGCTCCGCCCCACTGGACTTCAAAATTACTTTAGGGCCGCCGGGGTTGAAATGTGATTTATGATTCTCTTTGCCCATAGGTGCTCACTAAGAAACGGTTTTGCAAATATAGTTTTTGAAGCTTTTTAGGGCTCTGCCCTAATGGACTTAAAATTACTTTAGGGCTACCAGGTCTGAAATTTAACATGGACGTGCTTCTTTCCTCATAGGTGCTTACTAAGAAACTGTTTTCACATATAGTTTTTAAGCACATTAGGGATCCGCCCCAATGGAATTCAGATTTACTTTAGGACCTCCGAGGTTGAAATTTGACATGGACGATTCTCTTTGCTCATAGGTACTCACTAGGAAACGTATTTCCAAATATAGTTCTTTAATCTCCTTAGGGCTTCGCCCCACTGGATTTTAAATTATTTTAGAGCCACCAGTGTTGAAATTTTACTTGGACGTGCCTCTTTGCTCATAATATTTTTTTAAGCACTTTAGGGCTCCGCCCCACTAGACTTCAAAATTACTTTAGGGCCACCGGGGTGGAAATGTGATGGATGATTCTCTTTACTCATAGGTGCTCACTGAGAAACGGTTTTGAAAAGATAGTTTTTGAAGCTTTTTAAGGCTACGCCCTGATTGAATTAAAATACTTTAGGGCCACCAGGGTTGAAATTTAACATGGACGAACTTCTTTGCTCATAAGTGCTTACTAAGAATCTGTTTTCACATATAGTTTTTAAGCACTTTTGGACCTTATTTACCTCACTTAGGACCTCCGATTTTGAAATTTGACATGGACGATTCTCTTTGCTCATAGGTACTCACAAGGAAACGGTTTTGCAAATATAGTTTTTTAAGCTCCTTAGGGCTTCGCCCCACTGGATTTTAAATTATTTTAGGGCCACCAGTGTTGAAATTTTACTTGGACGTGCCTCTTTGCTCATAATAGTTTTTTAAGCACTTTAGGGCTGCGCTCCACTGGACTTGAAAATTAATTTAGGGCCTCTTTGCTCATAGGTGCTCTTGCATATGCAATTACGATCAATAGGGTACTCTATAAAGCAAACTTTGACTCTGGGTTTAAATTTGCAAAATGTCTGTTTATCCTTTAGCCTTACAATAATATTAATATACTTACTTTCTATTCCATTGACTTTTTTATATTAAAAAAAACTAATAAAATAGCTTTATTTATGTAAACAACTTAATTTGAGCGCAGCAACGCGCGCCGGGTAACTGCTAGTTATACTTAAAATTAAAATGCTATCCATAGTTGAAAATTGAAAATTTCCATTAGAATAACATTGGGATTAAGTTGAGCATTTGAAACATATGTTAATGTAAAGCTGCAGATAAGTGTAATTTTGTGTACCGGCACTGGTAATCATAAAATTGGTTTCGACGGGAGTAATGGAGTTATCACTAAAAGTAACTTTTTTAGGAGAGTTTAAATTAAACTGCTCGATTTAGAGCAACAAGTTATTATAGTATTAATAGGCAAGCATGATTTTTTCCTCTTTTTTCTCAGCTTGTGTGCATTGTAGGAAAAAGATGTGTATACCATTAGAAAGGTTATGGGATTAGATGAGCAGAATCCAATACCTAAATTACAGAATTACAATAGCCTAATTAGCATTTGCTCCTAAGGCTACGCTCTAAATGCTTTCAAAGTTTCAATGTTAATCTTAAGGAAGAAGGGTAACTGATTGAATCACAGGACAACTGTTGTTGTAATAACAAATGCTAGCAAAATCAGGAAGAACAGTTGCTTCAGTTATAAAATAGTACCAGGAGGACCGAGCTTATGCTCGGTAAAATTAGTTAAGAGTCAGTCTCCTTTCGCTTTGCTCAGTCGCTCTCTTCCTCTTTTCGATGAGCTTTTTCTCTTCGCTCACCCACCATGCTAATTGGTGCTCTTAGGTATAAAGTTGTGGAACCACGGTTTACATTTGTAACACTCATGTTTATATCTGCAATTATTAGTTGATTTTTTTCAATTTAGCAGTCACAAAAAATCTCCTTAAAATAACATGGGAACTTAGAAGGGCTCTAAGGCGAAAACCGGATTTTCCCTAGCTGTGGGATCAGCTCTAATCGATTTCTCATGGCCAAAAGTTCCATATTCAACTAAAAAATATAAAATCCTTGGAGAGTAAACTTATATAATAAGTACCAGGGGGACCAAACTTGTGTTCGGTATAAAATTATTACTTTTGTTTCTCACACGAAGCTCGTTCACTCCGCTCACTCATCCTATTCCTTTTAAAGAAGGTTCCTGCAATTTGGTATAATTTTCCTAAACCACAGGCTAAAGATGTAACAGATTGTTTTATATCTTCAGTTATCAGCTGATTTTTGTGCAATTTAAAAATCTCCATAAGGATAACATGGGAACTTTGAAGGGCTCTAGGACGAAAACCAGATTTTTCTCAGCCATGGGACCAACTCCAATCGATTTTTTGTGGCCAAAGCCCTATATTCAACCAAAAAAATTAAAAATCCTAGGAGCGAAGAAAAAATTTGCCCATACAAACATTGCTTGTCTTAGAATATAAGATAATTTAATTTTTACTCTGTGTGTAAACATAGAGAATAAAATTCTTTACGAGTGAGTTTAAATTTCACTTAGGCGAATTTTTGACCCCCAAAAGGCTTTTTTATTACTAATTTGATTTCAATGAAATTCTCAGGTTAGATTTGAAGTATTTTAAGCTAGGTAATAAACTATAATCAAGCAATTATTTTCAAGTATTAAAAAAGCTTGTTTACCAGAAGTTGTTATCGAATTTTTGTTGTTTTTACTTCATTTTTGTTTTACTGACTAATGTAGTTGCTATGATCAGTTTATTTTCCCCCATCTCAGCTGAGTTGTCGATGTTTGCTGAAGACAACATTACCTTTTCAGATTTGTTTCCTATATCTGCTCGCAGTTATGTTACGTTTTTAAATAAAATTTAATTGATATTTTGTCGGACCTATTTGTTGAATTAAATAGATCAACACCGATTTACACTTGTCGAAGTTATAAATTATGCCAAAAGATTGGCATTTTGTGGAATGAATTGCTGTCGTACGGAATTATGCGATTAACTAATTTATGGGATACATCTAATATTTGGGAAAAAGATTTAAATTGAACAACTAATTAGAATGTGTTGTGCCATTGTAGCCTATGTCTCAGGTAACAAAATATGCATTAAGTGTTAAGAAAGTGTATAAATTCTACATTACTAGATTTTTATTAATTTGCAATCATGTATTTTAAATTGTAATTTTTTTTTTTTTTTTTTTTTTTTTTTTTTTTGCTCTACAATCTATTTACCTTTAATATTATAAGCATAATTATTATTAAGTTACTTGCTTGTTTTGAGGTCTTAGCTAAAATTTTTGTTTGTATGTATTTATTTGTAGGCTAGGTCTAGGATGTACGCCGGTTGACTTCGGACGGTTCCACTCTTCACATTCGAGGAGCTGGAAACCTCCGTTCTCTCCCTGAAGAGCAACAAGGCTCCTGGCCCGGACGGGATTCTGAGCGAGGCATTAAAGAAATAGTTTCAATTAATGATGACTTGTTGTTGAGAATGTACAACGCTTGTTTGGTAGAAGGGGTGTTTACGGCTCCCTATGGAAAACCGCCAGACTTGTACTGATCAGCAAGGGCAAAGGTGATCCCGAGCTGTCGTCGTCCCACAGGCCTTTCTGCATGTTGGACACGGCTGGGAAGCTGTTCGAGAAGCTGATCTGTTGCCGCCTGCTGCCGTGGAAGCTGCCGGGGACTCGTGCCCCCGTCAGTATGGCTTCAGAAAGGGATGGTCAACGATTGACGCTATCACCGAAGTCCATATAGAGAGCTGTGAAGAAAGCCGAGAACCACAACCATTTCTCTCGCCGAGAAGTGCTTCTTGTTACGCTTTATGTCATGAATGCCTTTAACTCGGCGAGGTGGGTCGATATGTCGGATGCGCTTCGCAACACTTTTCGTCCAACCAAATGGTCCAACCAATCAGGACCAACTCGCGATTGGCCTCTACGAAGAGACTATCACTCTGTACAGGGTGGCTGAAAAGTCCCTTTCAGTACGTCAGAGGTTTTTGTAAGTATTGATTCAGCAGTGATGGGCAGTGACAAAGATATGGAGGTGTATAATAAAACTCTCCTGCTACTATCATCAGCCCTCTACTACCACTATCCATGAGTCCTCCTTCTGTGCACCGTCAACAAAGATCGTATTTTCATTTGAGTGTACAGTATTACTTCTTTGGTCAACATGGTGGACACCAGAATTTTTTGGGTCGAGGAGCTTTTAATTGTCACTGTGCTGGTACATGAGAAACCACAAATTGGTAAACAATGGAAGAACTGAACATCACAGCTTTCTTTACAGTTAGTCTTGTTAAGAGTCAAAGCTTTATCTGAAATGCTTGCACTCGACTGTCCACTACCTAATACGTCAACTCGACTGCTTGATGGCATTTAATTTTCAGGTCGTTTCCATGTTACCTGGCATTGACGAACGTGGGATTCCCAACTCAGAGGAACATGATCTAGTTGGTTTATTTAGGGAATAGTATTTGTTCACTAGTGCACCCATGCAATGCCATCCAAAAGCTCATTTTCCCAAAAATTTCTGATGTCCACCATGTTGCTAAAAGAATTAAAAATGAAATCGTTGACAGCATGCAAAAGGAGTTTCAGATTGAGGTAGTAGCGGACTGATAGTGGTAGGGGATAATTCTTATGATAACCCTTAGCTTTGTCACTGCTTCTTACTACCCTATCAATGCTTATAAAATAAATGTGACGAAATGAAAGTTAGTGTAAAGGGACTTTTTGACCACTCTGTATATTTTCTTGCTAGAGTACCAACGACTCACTGAAGCTACAATACAGTAGAACCCGACCATGACGGGCCAGCTATACAGTATTGTAATACAACTGTATTGAACCATCAAGTTAATGTATGATAACTGAAAAATTATAGTATTTATAGATAATTGTCTCTAAAAATAACGTTTAATTTCCTATCAGCAAAGACAGGAGTGTGGTAATCACAGATAGACGGTCGGATATCGGGAGGAGTTGGGGTTTATGAAGAAAATTATAAAATGCAGATCATTGATACAATTTGATATTTACCTGACCTAACAATTACATTTCCTAACAACTAACATTTTCTAACAACATCCCATGGCAGAAAACCTACATACTCATTCCTATGGTGTTTGAAGAAAAATACAAAATCTCAAATTCTTTTGGAAATTCGCCGAGTACGCAGGTTCGCTGGGACGGAGTGGGCCTATTACTGGGGATGAAGTTTGTACCAAGGTTTCCCGGTCCTCTGTATCGTGATGCTTGTGCTTTTCCTCGGCCTCGGTCGAGGGAGATGGTGGAGGAGGAGGAGGAGGACTGGAGACTGGAGGTTACTTACTGAAGTGCGAGTCCCACTCCCGGGTCCTCATCCTGTTGCGGCTGTTGGTCCGGGGCGGCGGCGAGGGGGAGAACCGTGACGTCATCGCATCCACGCACGCACGCACACACGCACACGCGCGCCAAATATAGCGATGTCAATCAGCTGTGCGAGAAAAACAATAAGGCGGGTCGGGCCTCGGCTGTGCCTCTCATGACTTTGACAGCCGCCCACCCCACTCGCGGGCCCGGAGTGGCGAGGTGCGAGAGCGGCCTTGGTCGAAAAAGGTATCGGTGGTTAGTTTTGTTTAAAAAATTCTTCAAACAAATTTTTTGTTTGAAGAAACAAAAAATTTCTTGAAACAAATTTTTGAAAATTTTTCAAACAACAATTACGCGTTTAAAATGGTAAAATTATCTTTAAAATTTCCACAGTTAAATTTCGTGTCTGTTCGAGAATTTGGGATGACATAGGTACATAACACAACCAAATTAATGTTTCAATAAAATAGACCTACAAATTTTGGAAGGAAATTTTGATGCTCAATGCCGATGTATTAGTGTTATTTAAATTAGGCCTTGAGTAAATTTTATTACAAAGTTCCCAGCGATTTTACGGGTGGGCTTTGAGGTGATTAATAAAAGCATTATTACCTAAATATATTTTGTTTACATTTTTCATATTCTACCTCCCATACTCGGGTACAATCTAATTTTTTGTTTTTGATTAACTATAGACCTAAGAAGAAAACAAATTAAAATTTTAGGCCTTTTGACTTCAAGGATATTTCTAAATCTAACTTAAAATCCCTCACTACCATTGACTTTCGTTCAAATTCATTTCCAACTATACGGTAACTCAGAAATCAACCGCAATTTTGTTCCTTCCCTCTTTCCAAGACGACTTTATCGTCTAGGAAAACCTCCTAAAAAATTACCCTCTAAATCTGTTAAAGCCCTTTAAGCCAGCTCGAACGAAAATAGCGAGGTGGAATATCAAATCACATACCGGACCGTATGATTAGTATGTTTAAAATAGTTGTTTATTTTAGCAGTTTGGACAAAGTATGATGGCCGTCGGCCAAGCGGCAAGGCTGGGGTGAGTCACGGCGGCGACGGTGAGCTTTGGCAAAACTCTGCTATAAAAACCAACAGACTGCCACTCACCACCCACGACCCCACCTGTGAAAATATCCCGACAGGTACATAGTGACGGGGCGGGGGACTACCCGATCGGATATCCTTCTACATTATAGGAGTCGTTTCTCTATAACAAAAATATCCGATAAGATTTCGATTTTTAAATTTAGAAAATCGAAGCCGCGAAAAACCGGGGATTTACCGTTTAAACGCGCTATAATCGATTTTGAAGTGTGTCAAAATTGAGTTGGAACGAGTTTTGGCATTGGCGCCAAAGTTGCGACAGCCGCGCGGGCGAGCGTCCAGGACCGCTTCGGAGAAATGAAACTCCGCGTCGCTTCGGATATCGCCCTAAATGAAAATTAATTAATACCAATTAGTCTCGTATAACTGCACGCAAGCGGAAACAATGGAAATACCTACAGAGAACGTGGTTTGCAAATGGAGCAAACCTTAGACTAATGCAAGTAAATTGTGGCTAAAATGTTTCAATGTAATTTTCATATTCTAATGATTATATTATAATTAAGATGAAAAATGCAAGATTGCATCAGTTTGACTTCTAACAGATGTTGCAGAATCAGCCATTCTGTAACCAAACTGTATGATACTTTTTTATATATGCATTGCTAATGTGTGTAGGCCTACACTTCTCGAGTTACACCTTTTAATCGACATCAATTTGCCGCCTTAAAGGTTCAGGCATGTATGTTGGTATTGTATACATCCCGAAAGAATTAAGTGAAATTATCTCTCCGCACTATCGGTTTATGATATACTTTAAAATATCTAAATATTAACGGTAACCAAATTAGATTCCGCATGTTTGTGGATCACACGCAATTAATTGTGTTATCAATACGGTTTTTGTTTAGCCTATAAGGTTTGACGGGTACAGTTAAGTTTATCTTTGGACTGTAAAACTGGCAAAAAAATAACCCCAAAACACTTCACTAGTATAAATATCGCCCGACTGTTTATTATAAAAGAGAGGCACAGCGCGGCGACGTTTGCGATGTTCGGGACCGCACAACACGTGTCACTTACTGCAGATAACGCGCGCACTCTGGCGGTGGTCCAGCGGCGGCGATCAGCTGATCGGCGCACGTTATCAGCTGATATCAGCGGTCGCGGCGAGCGTCGGCCACTGACTGACTGAGTCACGCCAGCGCCGCGGCCGCCTCCGACCTTGCCGCCGCCCCCGCGATCCCGCCGCCACCACCTGCAATCGTGACGTCATATCACACTCCGCCACCGTCTACTGGTGGTGCTGTGAGGGGTGCTCGGGAGGGCTACAGACAGTCTACTGAGGAACAGACCTGTTTTAGTCTATCGATTCTATGTGGTCATAGAAATTAACGCATTTTACGCTGATAGTTATTGCTACCGGTAACCATAAAATATTGGCAATTCCATACCGTAATTTATATTTTATAAACAAAACAGGCAATAAGTAGTTTAAACTGGAATTGCTTGTATTTTTTAAATTGTAAAAGATAACGTAGAGTGACGACCTCAACGAAACAAATTCGAAATATACTGAACGCGTACACAAAAAGTACTAATGGAATACTTTTGAAGTGACAATAGATTTAACTTTAAAACTGAAAATTGAAATGTAGTTAAAAAGTTTTGGAAAACAACAGTTAGAGATTAGTTTCATGACTATTTCCACAATCAGCGATGCATCATGCTATTCGCTCGCTGAAATTCCACCCTATGTGAGGCTGAATAGACAATGCCCTATATAAACAGCCACAGTGCGCACTGTAACCTCACGAAATAGGAGCAACAGGCCCTATCTGACACAACTAACACACACCATTTCACTCTGACTGAGCCCCCGTCAACCGTATCGATTGTTTATATATATTAACAGTAACAATATCGATTGTTTTCCCCGATTAATTTAAACGTGAAGGTAAAGTTTGTTTATTAATCACGAAGTGTCTCGCACAGAGCGAGATTTCAACGACCGACCTGCAGCGATCAGCCAGTACGAGCAGAGCAGGAATCCTTCGCAAAAGCCCGACCGCTGACGGATCCGCTGTGATTTTATCGCTCCATAATGAGTCCATTGTGCCGGGAACAGTCCAAATGTGTGGACCGACGTCAACATCAATTTCCTGCTCGCAACAATGGGCCGGAGCCGCCACGCATCGGCGGGCCCAATGTCATAACATAACACGTCATAACCTACACCTGATGGCGGCGGTGGTGGTGGTGCGGCCTCGGCCTTGGTCATCAGTGATTAGTTCCCGATGCCCAATGAATGGCGACCATTGTAAATTTATAATAAGTAATCAACTTGTTGGAGGATACATTAGAAAACATTGGAGTTAAAAATCAAAAGAGATGCGGAGAGCAGCTGACTCAACTGTCAATGTACGGAATCATGTGTTTTGATTCTCAGTCCGCCCCTATTTTTGTACGATCGATAATTGAAGGGATTGCCCTTGGACCCTCAGATCTACAATCCTCTCTTAATTAATGTTTGGACGACACAAATAATAACGTACCTGATTGTGAAAACCTAGAATATGCAAAACACCCAAATCCTTAGGGGCTTGTCTAATCAAAATTGCACACGATGGATCAGGACTATACTTTTGTACGTTATTATAAACTCGTTGATTAATTGATATTTTTATAAAAGTGACAAAGTTTCACGCACAAGCGTCTAGAGTCCACTATTTGATAACAATACTCTAATGTTAAATACAAGTCAGGAAAATACGTTCTTTACTTAGAGGTATTGTGGAAGTTGTCATATATAAATTCAATGTCTTAAGATATTGATTGTGCTGCTACCTAAACCACATGCCCAAATGGATACAAAGTATTGAGCCTCTTAACATACCCAGTTAATTTTAAATTGAAAGCATAAAAACTTTAATAGGTAATTTTATTTGCGAAGGGCACGTGTGATTTTCCCGACAAAAATATTTTCCATCGCGTTTATTGAAAACTGGTTTAAAATTTACTTCCAGTTAAAATCACATGACGTGGGAGTTGAAGTTGTCAGGTCCAGTTAACGGAAAGATGATGTAGGGGCAATTAGGCTCAATTGTCGCAACAAGAAACTTCAACAATTACGACTGAGCTTGACCTTAATAACGAGGAGCGCCATTTGTTGGAATCGCTGATACATAAACTTGTTTATGTATCATAAGCCCGATGAACTCACACGATACTCTTGAATTTATACTAGGCCTACTTGAGTTAACACTCAAACAATAACAATACTCAGCGAACATCGACCTCAATATCCCATTAGATATCCTATTTTGTATTGTCTTTCTGCAAAAACATATTATTATATAGCTTTTTTTATAAACAATGTAAATTGATCATATCTAAGTTTGCATTTGTAATTTATTTCAAATATTACATTTTGAATTTTAGAAAGAAACTAGCTACTACCCTGCATGCTTTGCAATGCCAACCTCAGGAATTTTTTGCCCTTCAGGTTAGCTAGTTCGCTACGTTCCCTCTCAGCAAGTGTATAGTATACTCTAGTTTTTTATTACCAATCTTCCTCAATACTATAATGAGAACTTCCCATAATATACTTTTTATCATTCTGCATGAAATCAGAGTGTTTTTTGTTCTCTCGACTGTACCAAAACCGATTCTTTTTTGTCCTAGGACTGAAAAATCATCTGGAGAATTTTTTAGGTCCTAGGACTGAAAAGTCAGATGTTTGCTATGTATATTACAGTACACTCTCGTTCATCGGAACTAATGTGGCGGACGGCCGGTTCGGATGTCAAAAAATTCCGATGAAGCGGAGTCCGTCGTGAGTCATCATTTTCGCCCGTACGGGTGACCTATTGTGATTGTATTCACTCTTGTTTTTAAGATAACACAAGAGATTTTATGGAAATAAGGCACTCAAACTTTTAACATGGCAACAATGAACCTATAAGAATAAAAACAACGCAGGAAATAAAGATCCAAAATCGTTATTCTTATATTCAACATTCATATTCTACTCATATTCCAGCAGGCAACTGACTTCCACGTAACACAGGTGCAGTCGCGACGCAAAACAGACTGAATGACAGTTTGGGAAGTGGTCGAAACGGAAGTTCACTTCCTGCCCCCTTCCTCTTTCTATTTTTGTGCAAATACTCCACGGCCTCGTAAATCACATCGATGTGTACAGATTATGGAAAACGCCTGATGACGTTTGATGCAAAATGTGATACTTCACTGTTGTGCGGATAGATCGAATGGAAATTGAAGGCGCTAAAACGGAAAAATGATTTATTTCGTAAGAAAAAAAAAATTAATGATATCCAGATTTTCAGTTCCGATGAAGCGGAGTTCCGATGTCGCCGAGTCCGATGAACGAGAGTGTACTGTATTATTCATTTATTAATGTTGAGGAGCAGAATTTTGAAATTCAAATGTTATAAAAAGCATTGTTTGTAAATAACATAAATGTAAACACTGAATATTACTAACTTTGTAAATATATAACCTCAAAAATACAGCTTTATAGTTAATATTTTTAATGATCAATAGTCTAATTTCGCATTATGATAAAAAACGTTGTTCATCATTCGGAGCAAAAGTGTCTTTTTGATGCTTAATCGTTTTTCTTAAACACGATTGCGCACCAAAAAGACCCACTTTTGCTCCTAGTAATTAAAACTACTTTTTTATTATTCTGCACAAAATCAGCATTTTTTTGTTCTCTTAATAGTACCAAAACGGTTTCTTTTTTGTCCTAGGACTGAAAAGTCAGCTGTTTGCTAATTGCATTATTATTTATTTATTAATTTTGAGGTGCGGAGTTTTGAAATTCAAACGTTACTAGTGGCGTGTAGGGGCAAAGGCCCCTAAAAAATCAAAATGGTGATGTCTAAAAAATAAGTTATCACCTCCTTGCAATATTTTTGTAATTTTCTCAATCTGTAGTGTGAATTAACACGTTTGGGTTTTCTAATAAAATTACTAATCTTGATTAAAATTTTTGGCTGTATCAAATCAGTAATTTACCAATGATTTCCACTTTGCAGTAGTCTATTACGTGAAAAAAGAAAAATTATTGCACTATTATACTACCGAACGCGGTAAAAATAGTTTTAACCTTACACATGTTCATGATGAACTTGTAACTCAAATAAATCAAATAGTTCAATACAACATAAGCTAATTAATAATAATGTACACTTCTTCACCCTGGACCCATGTGCCCCCCATCCCCTCACACTCACCGTGACCCCATGCTCCCCGTGCTCCCGTTCACCTCTTCAAACCTGTGTTTCCTGTAACCCCTATGCCCCCAGGGCCAAAGTACCCATATGCCCCTGTACCCTTTTACCCCCTCATGCCCCTGTGACCCCCATTCTCCCGTGCCCATATGCCCATAGTTCTAATCCATGACCCACGTGCCCCTACGTTCCTAGTTCCTACCCAATACCCCCGCATGCCTAACCAACTTCCGTGCCAACGACGTCTCTAGTAGGCCCTACCCTTGCGTTCCCATTTTCATGCACCCATGCTCCTGTGCCCCATGCCTAACATTGCTCCCCATGCACCCTATATCCCCATGAACAACAAACCCCAGTGCCCCCAACCACCCTCGTGCCCTCATGCCTCCGCACCCACGTTTTACTCCCATGCCCACATGCCCACCGTTCTTCCACATGGTCCCCATGCCCTCTATGTCCCCCAAGCCTCCCCCTGCCCCAATGTCCATCTGCCCCAGTATCTCGTGCCACCGACGCCCCTAGTGCCCACTATGCTTTCCCAACCCCGCGCATCCACATGCTACCAGGCACCCTATGTTTTCGTACCCTCATGCCCGACGTTACTCCCCGTGGCAACCGTGCCCCCCACGCCCATTCCTTTTGCCACCGACGCGACGCCCCTAGTGCTCCTTGTGCCCCGCAACACCGCCGTCTTGTGCCACAGTGCATCTCCATGTCTCCCCAGAGTGCCCCCGCCCCCTATACCCCCGCACCCCCGTACCCTCCAGGCTTTCGTGCCCCCATGCTCGCCGTTCCTCCCTGTGCTATGTTGCCCATGCCTCCACCGTGCCCCTCATGAACCCCTGCCTTCAGTGCCACCGAGACCCCTCTGCCCTTTGTGCCCCCATATCCCCAAACCTCCTGTACTCCCCATGGTCCCGTGCTGCCATCCCCACCGTCCCTTCCCGTAACTCCGTACCCTCCTGTACCCCTGCCGTTTCCCCTGTTTTTCCCATGTCTCCCCTGTGTCCTCATGCCCCCTTACCCTCCGTGCCACCAAGGTCCCCCGTACTTTAATTGTAGTCTATTTTGTCTGTTCGTCAATGAAGTAGAACACTGATTGATACATTATTAGTTTTATCATTTATATGAAAAGCTCCCCGTCTGTATGGATTAACGGGCGTTTATTGTTTCCCTACAACCTACGTAAAGGAAAAAGCAGAGAATGGATAAAACCAAAACAAAATATTCCTCATGCGGAGGTTATCCAATGTTAGTAGTTTACATATAAGTTAATGATTCAGTCGAAAATGAACAAACACGCAACAAAGAGATTCAACTCTTCAACTCAATCTACTAAATAGCCAATATATAAAGCAGTAACGTAATAACTAAACGACATTCACTGAGTAAAGACGATTAACCATTATATGAACCTTGCCACGTCTAAACCACTTTTATTTTCTTATTTTTATGGTGAGGATACCAATAATTCTACTCCTGTTTCCTCAATGACATAGATGGGTTCATGAAGATGAAATCTCCTGAGGATCCGTAATCCGTTCATGACTATTAGTGTTCCCCCTTTGTTATAGTGCATTGCCAATTTTAAAAATTTATAACAATGCTGTTATTTTAACTCAACATATCTGCTCAATACCAGCTGAGTTTATGATAAAAATTATTCACTGTATTATCTGTTTAATCACACGTGTCGATCTAAAAATCTTCTTCCCATTAGATTAACATTAGAACTTCAAGGTTCAATGGGGCGAAGCCCAGGAAACTTTTGACGATTCTGGTATTTTTCCTTGCGTCCTTGGCCCTCAAGCTTTAAAATGAGCCATCATACATTCTTCTACCTTTCTTCTAACTCGAGATATTTCGTGGGGACCGATTCGCTTACGGAATTATATATATACTAGTCTCTTGTAGGGGCAAAGGCCCCTGAAATCAAAATGGCGATGTTGTCTCAAAAAATGAGTCAAATTATCACCTCCTTGCAGACTTACCATTGACTATTATGTACACTAACGTGAATAGACTTATCATCCAATGCTTTTTGTTTGATACAAAAATTTGGAAAGTGTGTGCCCGCAGCGCCAGATTTGCTGCAATCGATGTTGTTATTATTCAGCTGGATTTACAGTGCTGCAAAAACCATCAACACAACTTTACCACAACATAAACATAACCCTCAGTTATAAAATGTTTCACCCGTGGTTGAGAAGAGTGGTAATACTGATTTATCTATCATATGTCACTTGTACTTCATGTAAGACGCAGAAGATCGCACCAGCGTCAAAAAATTTCAAACATGCCTATCCTATGAGAAGTATATTCACGTTAGTGTATACAGGGTGGTTGAAAAGTAACTTACACCCCCCCCCCTTGACTTTTTAATATTTGAGATATTTGAAATCGGTTTGCGGCAACCTTCTTGGATTTGAGGGTTTCATTTTAAATAACTAACCATCATTATTGTAGTCCTTTATATCCAAGAAGGTTGCCGCAAAATGAAACTTTTTGCTGGTATTAAATTGGTGATTTACCAATAATTTCCATTAAAACGCAAAACTCTTTTTTTGTGGAAAAATAAAAATTATTGCACCATTATACTACCAAACCGGTAAAAATAGTTTTTACCTTAAGCATGTTCATAATGAGTTTGTAACTCAAGTAAATAAAATAGCCCAATACAACATAAGCCATTTAATACTGTACACTCCTTCACCCTGGACCCCAGTGCCCCCCTTCACCTCCCGTGACCCCCGCAGCCTTCGCCACCACGTGCCCCAGTGCATCCCAATGCCTCCTCAGAGTGCCCCCTATGCCCCCGCACCACCATACCCTCCATGCTCCCGTGCACTCATGCTCGCCGTTCCTCCCTGTCCCCCTCATGCCTCCCTATCTCCAGTGCCACCGACACCCCTCGTGCCCTTCGTGCCCCCATTATCCCCGAACCCCTTTGTACTCCCCTTGGACCCGTGATGCCATCCCCGCCGTCACCCCGTATCTCCGTGTCCTCCTGTGCCCTCCTGTCCCCCTGTTCCCCCGTGCCCCCATGTCCCCCCGTGCCCCCATGTCCCATTACCCTCCTTGCTAAACTGAGCTCCCTTGTACTTTGATTGTGGTCTATTTTGTCTGTTCGTCAATGAAGTAAAACACTGATTGATGTATTTTTAGTCTTTGCACACTATCGTTTACATGAAAAACTTACACCAAAACAAAATATTCCTCATACGAATGTTATCCAATGTTAGGAGTTTACATTCAATCGAAAATAAACAAAGTCTCAACTCCAACTACTAAGTAGCCAATATATAAAGCAGTAACGTAATAACTAATCGACAATCACTGAGTAAAGACTAATCATTATATCAACCATACCACATCTAAGCCAATTTTAACTTTGGTAGGCTTATATTCAGCATAAAAAATCATTCAACTCCTGTTTCCTTAATGAAATAAATAGGGTCACGAAGATGAAATCTCCTGTGGATACGTAATCACTTCATGCGCATTAGTGTTCTCTTTTTTTATAGTGCAATGCCAATTTTAAAAAGTTTAACTATCTTAACTCAAAATATCTGCTCAATTAACACCTGAGTTTGTGATAAAAATATACACGGGAACATCTGCTTAATCACACGAGGAGATCTAAAACCAGTTTCCCATTAGATTAACATTGGCACATCAAGGTCCAATGGGGCGAAGCCCATGTAACTTTTGATAACTTTTGTATTTTCCTTGCGTCCTTGGCCCTCAAGCTTTAAAATGAGCCATCACATGTTACTTTATCTTTTTTCCAACTCGATATATTTCGTGGGGACCTATTCACTTACAGAATTATATGTATAGATTGCTTCTCGTGGTATTAATTATTTTATCATCTTCACTCAATGTTATCATCTGTGTCTCGTTTTAAAATCAAACCTAACACATGTTTCAATGTACACAAAGCAGACGTTTATCGAATCCCTATGCTATTTTTATGGAGGACGTTTTACATGATTTCTCATTTCCTGTTAACACTATGGACACGCCGATAGTTTTCCCTCGTGTAAGGGACTGAGACCTTTAATTTGAGACCCCTCCCATCTTTCTGCGATTTGTACAACGCTCACAATTTTGCTCAAGAAATTCGGCTTACAGAATTATATACATAGATATATAGATGAAGAGCTTTGTTTGTAAACAACCGAAATTTAAACACTGCATATTAACTTTGTAAATATAGCTTCAAAAATACAACTTTATAATATTTTTAACAATTAAAAATCATTATGATAAATAAAAAAAAACGTTGTTATTTACTCAGAGCAAAAGTGTCTTTTTGATGCTTAATCGTTTTTAAAAACTCAATTGCGGAACAAAAAGATCCACTTTTGCTCCTAGTGATGAAAACTACTGTACACTCTCGTTCATCGGACTCGGCAACATCGGAACTTCGCTTCATCGGAACTGAAAATCTGGATATAATTAATTTTTTTCTTACGAAATAAATAATTTTTCCGTTTTAGCGCCTTCAATTTCCATTCGTTCTATCCGCACAACAGTGAAGTATCACATTTTGCATCAAACGTCATCAGGCATTTTCCATAATCTGAACCCATCGATGTGATTTACGAGGCCGTGGAGTACGTATTCCCACAAAAATAGAAAGAGGAAGGGGGCAGGAAGTGAACATCCGTTTCGACCGCTTCCCAAACTGTCATTCAATCATTCAGTCTGTCTCGTGTCGCGGGTGCACCTGTGTTACGTGGAAGTCAGTTGACTGCTGGAATATGAGTGGACTATGAATATGGATTATGAGAATAACGATTTTGGATCTTTATTTCCTGCGTTGTTTTTATTTCTATAGGTTCATTGTTACCATGTTCATAGTTTGAGTGCCTTATTTTCATAAAATCTCTTGTGTTAGGCCTATCTTAAAAACGAGAGTGAATACAATCACGATAGGTCACCGTACGGGCGGAAATGATGACTCACGGCGGACTCCGCTTCATCGGAATTTTTTGACATCCGAACCGGCCGTCCGCCACATTAGTTCCGATGAACGAGAGTGTACTTTTAAAATGAGAACGGCTGTATATGGAATTAATTATAAAGAAATGTTTTTGCCATATGTTATGTTCATAAACAACTCAGATAACAAACTACGAAAATCCTGACATGGGTACGTTTATGACGGGCCTGGGTCTATGCCCCCTGAGGGCTACACAAAACTAATGGCTTACAAACCTTCTCCATGAAATTTTCTATAAGAATACCAAGTTTCATGGTAAACGGTAAAGCGGTTTCCGAGGGCATCGATCACAAATACATAAATATAGGCCCTATACCAACTCCTCTTTTATAAATATGGATAAAAAATAATACTACTGTAACTTTGCCTGGTCAAGATGTTTTAATAAATGCACACTGTTACAAATAGTAATGCTGTTCAAAATTATCAAACGGCGAAAATTTATTATTTAATTTTTACAGCTATTGCAAGTTTAAAAAAAAACAAGTTTTCTATATATAGTTTAAAAGTTAACATGAACCAGCGTTCATTGAACAAAAGATTATCGCACTCTCATCTTTAAATCATCAACAGTATGCCTATATTGTGATGTTTATTGCCACCGACCAGCCACATTAACCAAAAGCTTCAACTGTCAAACCAGCTTCAAATTACTTAAAATCTCTGTTTATAACATAAAAGCACGTTAGGATGCGAATGGTTATAAGCCTGTCACACAGTGGTCGAAGAGGCTGTTGTTGTTAACATTGTACAAACTACAATAGTTGGGTGTTGCGGCACTCTCAGGCGCTGGCCCAGGTCCAGCAGAATAAGAAACGTTTGGCAACGGCCGTGACACTAGCGATGCAATGAGTTTTACTTTTCTTTTATGGTTAATAGAGATGAGTATATAATAAGTGTCGCCCGTTTATTAAAAAATAATTGTTCGCTACCGCTACAACAGGATTAATCAACCAATTATTTTCGGAAAAATAAAACAAGCACGTGGTTTAAGAAGAGCATATAGCCAGCGAGCACATAACATAATAGAGCAGCTACAAGGAGCGCGGCAGTGGGGCAGTCGTGGCGGCGGGACTAAGCGGACCAAGATGGCGGCCCAGCCCTATCCCGAGCGTCTTCGCCGCACCGTCACGCTGACTTCGCTACCCATACCCCACACCGTCCGCGCTGTCGCATCTCAATATTCAAGAGCCGTGGTTTCTTGGTCATGTAGACTATTCGGGATGGTCAATTGTGCTGCATTCGGTTGCAGTAACCGATCGTCTGACAAAAAAACTGGGAATTAAACACCTCGAGGGTATTACATTTCACATGTATTAAGTATTAGTGTTTCTATTATTTTCATTATAGCCAATAGAATATTTAACCGTTTTATTGGCTCTTAAAGGGTAAAAAATTAACAAGAATAATTAATCATTAAAAGGGTGAAAAAATTAAAAAAAAAAAAAACTGTAATTTATTATTTAGGCATAGTAGGCCTATAACAAAATATTCTTCGAGATTGTACTCTCAATATATGTTTATTGTAGCAATTTGAACTTTTTAAAGGTTTCTTAAGGACGAGCAACTATAGACAAAATGGACAATTCTATTTCTAATAGCAAACAAAGACAGAGGAGCGTTAATTCAACCTTCTCAAAGTGTAGTTAAAATCTACCAACTTTGTGGAAACTGTTTTAGAAGTAGGTTTAAGATTTTAAATAATGCCTTGAAAGAAAATTATAGATTATTAGGAAAATGACAAACGATGTCCTTAATCAATGTGTAGGTTTGGATTTGTTTCCTACTACCTCTCATTTTTTAATGGCCTCAATGATGCCATTAAAAAATTTATTATTTATAATACATCTAGTAGTAAATAAGTATTTTTATGTAAGAATAAAACATCAATGTAAGTTAAGTAATGAAAATCTTCATAAGTCGAAAGTAAGACAACACCTAAACAAAATTGAGTTTTTTATATAATAAATGTTTATTGGTTTAAAAAAATGATCGACTTATTTAACCAAAATTACGTATTTAAACTTATAAAAAGAGTTATGAGTCATCTTTGCCCTTGTAAAATCAAGGAAAACATGCCTTAGAATTCCCCTGTTACTGACCTTGTTTTTTAGTATTTATTGATAAAAAAATTTTTCTTGTAAATTAAAGCTAGATATAGTTCATCATAGCGTTAAAAATAAATTGTATTAGTAGAAAAAATCTTAAAAGTAAGGAAAATTGAGATTTTTGCAACGTTGCTGAGGGTAGGCCTAATATTTTCACATTTTCAAACTTTAAAGGTACGAGAGACCTAATATAGGTATTCAACTAAACGAATGCCAAGTTTAAAGAAAATCGGTTGAAATTGGAGTCCGAAACAGGGGTATAAAATACCATGTTTTGCCGTATACGGTTAACATAGCCGACTGCGCCACTAGACCTAAAGGCGAAGATGATTCGTTAATAAAACCCGTTAAATGATAGTATGTTTTACTAATTCTAATGAGAAGATTTTTAAATGGAAAATATAGCCTGGTAGTAACATAGTAAGAAACGAAGAAATACTGCAAAGCGATAAAGTAGCGGCCGGCGCGGCTCGCGTCAACCGACTGAGCGGCGCGGCGTTTGCTACTCTTAAACCTGGATTTTTTATAAAACCATACATCGTAGAATAAAAAGGTAAAGTTAAAAATTAAATTAGATTATTTATGAACAACTTTCCCGCTGACAAAAAATCTCTGACCAAAAAATAAACAACTTTTCCGCAGGACAACTTTTTAATGTTTGTTTGAAACATTTAAACTATAATTCTTCATTAAAATATTTATTACCAAGTTTATGTATGTGTTAAAAATTTTTAATGTTTACTAACATTATCCCAAGGGTCTACAGTATGCAAATGCAAAATTTCAACAATATTAATGCAGTATTACTATTTTTAATGACAGAGTATTTGCTGGTGTGTTTTACTGCGGACTGGGCTGCCGCGGCCGAGACCTCAGCCGATTTGACGGGCCAACATGGCGGATTCTGCCCCACTTCGGGTGCACAGCGTTCAAGCGCCTGTCTTCTCTATTATGTTATGTGCTCGCTGCATATAGCTCGTTTTTTTTTTTTTTTTTTTTTTTTTTTTTTTTTTTTTTTTTTTTTTTGGGACGACACAACTTTGGTCCTATACATATAATACTGCATTTTTGCATGGAAAAGTGTACTTCAAATTTAAAACTACACTTTTTTTACTTTATGTTTTCGTCGGTTTGTGAAGTATATCAAGGTACAGAACAGTACATAACTTCTTGATAAGCATTATACGTGCTGGTACTGATATTCAGGTTGAAATAATAAAACGTCTTCCAACACTACTCGATATATTTACACTTATAATGTAATATTTTACAAGACGGTAAATATATATCAAAGATCTTATAATGGCGATCGATTTCGACCAGTCACACCGGTCATCATCAGGCCCAATCAGAGACAGTCTCTGATTGGGCCTGATGATGACCGGTGTGACTGGTCGAAATCGATCGCCATTATAAGATCTTTGATATATATTTACCGTCTTGTAAAATATTACATTATAAGTGTAAATATATCGAGTAGTGTTGGAAGACGTTTTATTATTTCAACCTGAAGAACAGTACAGCTGAGTGGTTATAGAGCCCGCCTTCAAAACTGAAGGTTGCTGGTTCGATCATGAGAAAAGTTAGTGCTTTTTGATGATTCGATACTGGACCCACCTGTCTTTGGTCATTGGGCTATAAATTAATCATCCTGTCAAAAGAAACAGCTGATATTTGTCAGAAACAAAGCTACACCTCATCTGATCCGTCACACTCACCCTCCAGTCATATTCACCTTACAATACGCACCACAGAGTGCACTGGTGATTCAAAGTATCAAACAAGTAACAAAGTACAGTTATTGTCGTTAGGCTATTAGTTATTTTACAATCCCCCCCCCCCAAGAAGTTCTCAATAGACGTCCCCAAGAGACCATTAGAGGAAGCGGTATAGAAAAGTATAGGCCTACATTATACAGGGTGTCCCGGAACTCTCTGGAACCCTTTTGTATATTTGTTCCTTGCATCGAGACAAGAAAAAAACATCATATAAATAGGGGTCTAAAATCCATCGTTTAGCCGCTAGCCGCCATTTTGTTTTTTTCACGTAATAATTTTTATTTCCGTAACAGATGGTTCTATTCAAATCATATTTGGTATGAATCTTTATCATACTAATTTATATTTCCAGGAAAAAAATGAATTTTTTCCATTGTGTATTTACAAAATGGCGGCCATTTTAAATTTTCAAACTGAAATATCTCAAATTTGGTAAATTTCAAAAAAATTTTACTTTGTACAAAAAAGTTGCCAAATTTAATTATCTAACCAACGGTACCAAGTTTGTAAGGATCTGATAACAAATAACGGAGTTATTGCGATTTTTCTCAACAAAAACATTGATTTTCCATTATAACTAATGCAAATTATGGCCATTTTCACAGAAAAATCGCAATAACTCCGTTATTTGTTATCAGATCCTTACAAACTTGGTACCGTTGGTTAAATAATTTAATTTAGCAACTTTTTTGTACAAAGTAATTTTTTTTTTAAATTTACCGAATTTGAGATATTTTAGTTTGAAAATTACAAATGGCCGCCATTTTGAAAATACACAGTGGAAAAAATTAAATTTTTTCCTGAAAATGTACATTAGTATGATAAAGATTCATACCAAATATGAACTGAATACAACCATTTGTTAAGGAAATAAAAATTATTATGTGAAAAAACAAAATGGCGGCTAGCGGCTAAACGATGGATTTTAGACCCCTATTTGTATGATGTTTTTTTCTTGTCTCGATGCAATGAACAAATATACAAAAGGGTTCCTGAGAGTTCCGGGACACCCTGTATAATACCCCCATATCATATAATACATAATTTCAAATGTTTTTAGGAACTCAGAGCAATACCACATACCCGACCTTGAAAGAAATTATATTTTATGTCTGAAGTTTGACTCGGTCATCTTTGCAAAGTCTAGTTTTGCGGCATTGTTCTCTACATTAATGGAGGTCTTTAATTTGATGAGGATGCAAACTAACAAAATGTTTACATAGGATTCTAAAGTTTTCCTCGTGGAATGTCCCCTAGACGTATCTATACTTATTTAATACGCTAAGGGTTTTTTTTGTCTTGAGAATTCCTCCTACAATTTTTAACCGATTTTCAAGTTTTTGGTGTCGTTGGATAAGACTTGGCCTGTAGTTGTTTCCGCCAAAAATTAATAAGAATCGGACTGAAAATAAAGGCGCTATCCACCGTTGAAATCTCAAAATTTCCCATTCAAATAACATTGGGATTTTAAATAAATCAAGAATTTTAAACATCTGATAATAATCAGCTGTAAATACGTGTTGTTTTGGTGGTTAAAGTGATTCACAATATTATATTGGTCGGATGTAATTCATTTGGAGCTAAAAGTAACATTTGTATTGTATTAAAAATAAATTTAACAAAATGGTTTAAAATACCTGTTACTGCCAAGTGATCCTTAGATTAGGTGTAGACGACCTATGGTTTCGAACATCAGGTGTTCATTTTCAAGTCTTCAACATCAAGACCTTGATGTTAAAAGACTTGAGCACTTGGCAGTAACAGGTATTTTAAACCATTTTGTTAAATATTAAGTGATCCAGAGGCTATACCATCATAAAATAATTTGCTCTATGTCGAGCAACACGTATACTAGTAAAATAATAAATGGTACACT
The DNA here is from genome assembly GCA_030545055.2 of Neoaliturus tenellus. Lineage (NCBI taxonomy): Eukaryota > Metazoa > Arthropoda > Insecta > Hemiptera > Cicadellidae > Neoaliturus > Neoaliturus tenellus. The sequence continues at coordinate 91,415,559 of CM061534.1, forward strand.
ACAAAATTATTTTCTCCCGAACACTTATACACAAAATGTAAATATAGTAAGATGGAAGAAATTGTAAGAGACTCCGGTACTCTGGAGCACCCAGTAGGCCTATATTTTAATGTTCAGCTAAGTTTACTTAACAATTACATCAAAGAGAAAAGAAAGTGGATTAAATGGCCTCTCATAGGACAAGATTTACGAGTTGAAATAACTCACCCGTCACATCAACACGAAAGGCACCCATACGATTGCTGAGATTTTTATCCAATTGAAACTTTGCCATAACTTTTCCGTTGTACCACATTTACATTCCAATCAACGAAGGTAGTATTGTCCGCCTATCTGCCTTGAGGGCCACAACACACCCATAGGAGTGCCGCAGAATCTCATCCTGGCCATTGAATGCTCGAATAGTTTTTACGTTCCCAAATCACTACGCCCAATAAAGTTTGAAATTTTTCGTTTGAATAGGGTAATCAACGATTAATTACAATTTTAAGTTCGCCAAGGACATTCGTTGCAGTGATACATAACCGTAATGGTTGAAACCGATCTATAAATATACACTATAGTATGGTAAAGATATACAATATAGGCCTACAGTATATATTTAAACTATATTCCATTCTTACATTAGAACACATTTAATGAAGACGTAATATTAAGATGACACGTATCACTTTCATTATTAGACATTTAGGCACGAGACAAATATAGTATCATCCGTGAAAGAATTAAAAAATCCAAAAAAACACGTAAAGTAATACCTATAACCTTACAAGGACTTAATAGTAAGTAAACTTACAAGTAGGTTTTTTTAACTTACAAGACTCGCTTCGTAGAAATGGAATGTAAACCTTGTCGGTTGGCAGTACTCACCTGAAACACAAAAACGAAAACATAATGTTAGACTTATTGTTGACATAATTCGACAAGTCAATTACACAAAAAATGCTGGCTTCCGGCTTTTGAATTCAGGTTCATGAATTTTGCACCAAAACCTGACCGTCGCAAATTATCAAAGCGTAATTAATTTCACTCTTCAAATAAGTAGCAAAAGGTTCCAACAAAACACAATTTGTTTACGCCCAACTGGAATCGGTTCTCCTTAAGGAATAGTCCAAAGGTAAAGTAAATTCCATTGGAAACTGTGGATAGGAATTCCAGTAAAATGCGGCCTCCGTATGCTGCTTTCTCCGCGCCTTTTGCGGACTCTCGTTATCGCAGGAGCACCGCGACTGAGACCGAGCCTTCGAGCCGGCCTCCGCTCAGTGCTGAGCAGAGCAAATCACTGCAAAACCTGCGTACCGATACGTTACAAACTATCTGAGGACCAATTCATGTCATTCTTTTTCTTACATTTTTAACTGACATACAAGTAACTAGTCTAATAATGAGATCAGATGACACTATTAATTATTAGACTCACTCGAGAAAACCAACGAGAAACGTATAATAGGCCTACTATACAATTTGCCATGTTATAGGCTACACTGAAGCCCGCATATAATTTGTGAAACAGGCGTGCGCTACTTTACAATAAGCATAGACATTGAGATAAAAATTGTCAGTTATATAACTAAAGCAAATCACCCAAAAACCATGACTTAAAAATACCCCCGCCGCAGCAGACCAGCGTAGGCCTACTCAGCAAATTTCCTATTGATATTCTTGTTTAATCAAAGAGGACGTTTGTGATTATATCAATAATTCTTACTAGTAAATATAAAATATTTAATGGAATTTTTATTTCTATGGTAATTTAAAGTACGGTGCATACTTATCTAATGCTACTACGAAAAGGAATGACCTATTTACGAACCCCATAACATGAACGTTAAACAAATTCATTCCAGCAGTTTTCCTCAGTCCTGACCCTGATACAAATTTAACAAATGCAGAAGACAGCTGATCAGGTGATTTAAAGAACAGACATCTCCATCTCTCTCTCTATCTCATTAGACACTTATTATCCATGGGATTTAGGATTTACTATGCAAGTTTGCTGCCTGCCATGCAGATTTTTATCAAATATTGGTTACTCCCAAAGTATGCTGAGAAGGTTCTTACAAATATTGTTAAGATATGTTGGTAAATAAGCGGTATATAACTTTTTAAAGATTTGCCCATAAGAATAACGTGGGAAATTTGATAGGAATTTACTACGTGACCAGTTCCGCTATTTTAATGATTAAAAATACTAAATTGTTAATTAATAAAATTTTTTAAGAGACTTATAAAGGACTTGAGACTTTATTTGAAACACCGACGCACTCTGTGGTTTTATAAAATTTCAGATGGATGAGGTTTCCAGTTAAAGTTTTCAGATAAATGTTTTCAGTTAAAGTTGTTTGAGCCTTTTGAAACCCCATAAAACCCCGCTCCCATGGTCCTATTATGCTGGTTTTCAAAATGAATTTGATGAAGTCTACCCTACACCTCTGTACCAGAGTAAATCAAAATCTGATGTTTCGTTCAAAAGTTATCGTGTTCACGGACACATAGCTTCCTGGCTTCATACATGTACATATATGGATTTTATTAAACGGTGTTTTTGGCCTCTAGGAACCTGCAAACGAAAAATTAACATGGTCCCGTGCTTAGGTCTCACCGTGATTACCACCGTAATAGTTTATTCATTATAGGGAAATCCGCTAACACATTACAAGTTTTGCATTTGTGTAAAACAGTTGATAAATAGTTGACCTGAGGATCGCTGAAGTCGTGTCACGTCAGTGGGGTGTCCATCAAGCATGCAATCTCCAGACGAACAACTGCCCCAGAATGAACGGGTTAAAAATGTTGACTCTTACTTTTTCACATAATTTCGTTGGGAGAAATCCAGTGATAACGGAGGAACCTCGATGGTAACTCCTGGATTCGCCCATTCATCGCGTAACAACCTTTCTAGTTTTCTAAGCATGCGAGTTGATTGTTTACTATTCACTTAGGTCTACTATCCGATCGCGGCTCCAGATCCTGAGATGGCCACGCGATCCTCGGATTATGAGCGGCGAGTAGGCGCGCCGCCCACCAGCGCCATCCTTCACACGATGTTGGGAAACCCGCCCCCGGCCGGCACCTGCTGCCACCTATCCCTGGCGTCGCAACCAAAACACACAAGTTGAAGAGGGTACGAGTCAACTTGCCATTTGAATTTCAATGTCTTAATCATTCATCGGTTTAAGGTAGGTCTTAAGCATTGATAACGTCGGGCTGTATTTAATATTTAACAGTTGCTTGTGTATATCTACTAAGAAACGCATTTCCTGAATATACCTTTGAAAAATATTGACTAAAAGCATTTTATAATTGGTTGAATCTTATAAGAAGGAAACGCTCGCATCCACGCGTGTGGCATTATCAGGCGATTTTAAAAGAGTAATGAGTGTGTTGGGTGGATGCACGGAGCTCTATAAATATAAAGGGTGTCCCGGAACTCTATGGAACCCTTTTGTATATTTGTTCCTTGCATCGAGACAAGAAAAAAACATTAGACAAATAGGGGTCTAAAATGCTTCGTTTAGCCGCTATCCGCCATTTTGTTTTTTACACACAATAAACTTTATTTCCGTAAAGGATGGTTGCATTAAGTTCATATTTTGGTGTGAGTCTTTATCATACCAATACCCATTTTCAAGAAAAAAAATTATTTTTTCCACTATATTTTCAAAATGGCGGCCATTTTAATTTTTCTAACTCAACTATCTGAAAATCGGTAAATTTTATAAAAATGTTTCAAGACACAAAAAAGTTGTCATATTAAATTATCTAACCAATGAAACCAAGTTTGTAAAGATCTGACAACAAATAACGGAGTTATTGCCCTTTTTCTTCATAAAAACATTGTTTTTGCGTTATAAATAATGCAAATTAAGGCCATTTTAACAGAAAAATCTCAATAACTCCGTTATTTGTTGTCAGATCTTTACAAACTTGGTTTCATTGGTTATATAATTTAATTTGGCAACTTTTTTGTGTTTGGTAAAAACTTTCTAAAATTCACCGATTTTCAGATATTTGAGTTAGACAAATTAAAATGGCCACCATTTAAAAAATATATAGTGTAAAAAACTATTTTTTCCGAAAATGGGCATTGGTATGATAACGGTTCATACCAAATACGAACTTAATGCAACCACCCGTTACGAAAATAAAATTTATTATGTGTAAAAAACAAAATGGCGGCTAGCGGTCCACGAACGAAGCATTTTAGACCCCTATTTGTACAATGTTTTTTTCATGTATCGATGCAAGGAACAAATATACAAAAGCGTTCCAGAGAGTTCCGGGACACCCTGTATAATGTTCAATGGGTGGATGTGATCCGTATAGTGACCGATGCCGCGGATGCCGTGTGTAACTTTACTACTGCTTGAACTAAAAAAGCCCCTGCTCATTTATTTGCGAGGATCATTACTCAGTGGGCCCAAGACCAGAAAAATTTACATATTAAATCATGTTGTTGTTATTTCGTATGGGAGAAAGCAATAATAATTTTTAATAAGTACATATGCAGTTTATTTTTTGCTATGGTTTGTTGTTCATTCACGTATTTGTTTTATTTGTACACACAATTCACTTATAGGCAGTCCAGCGACCAATTAATTAATACCAACTGGGGTTACTTGGTCGCTGATGCAGTAGCGAATCAGAGGACGCCTATTTTAGATTGGCCTAATGTAGATCTGAATTTAAAGAATAAAAAAATTTTGTTGAGGTTTTTTTTTGCTTTACAAAAGCACCCCTTTATAACCTTTAAAAATTCAAATGTAATCACACCACCGTGTCACCCCGTGCGTGTCGTCTAGTGAAAGTTAGGTTATACCGGCCGGTTTGGATCCAATGTTTTATTTAAGTGTTTTGTCATTATGTTCGTGTTATATTGGTGGTATATGTATCTATGTGTTAATCTCGACAAGAACTTTTAGTTCGCAAATGTTAACCTCAAGACCGTGCTGAAGATGCCCCTATATTAAAGGGGCGAAACAATTGTCCACAAGGATAAAACTTTTGGATTGCATTGACGGTGAGAGTAGTGTCTTTTGGCCACTCCTGGGCCAGGTCAAGGTCAAGCGGTTGGAAATGGCAGGTGTGGGTTCGAACGTGGCAGCTGTCCATGGGGGCGAGGGAGGGATGGGGAGGGGAGGGAGGGTTTACAGGAGGGGATAGAGTTTCGGGAGCGCATTCGTTTGCGGATCGTCGACGGGGAAGGTTGTAGCGGTTAGGGTTTAAGAACAAAATTGACCAGTGGCGAGGGTGGGATTCGAACCCGGCCCGCCGGCGTGTGAAGCCGGCGCCTTACCCCTGCGCCACCGAGGTAGTTGTCGGGAGGCGGTGGAAATGTGTCAGATAGCCTGTGGCGACGGCCGGCGTAAGGGTTCGCGGTTTGTCCACCAGAGTGTACTAGGGGCGCGTTTAGTTCTCACTTTATCCAACAGATCGTAGCACGTGTGGCTGCACCTAGTTTACCTTAAACCCGACAGAGTGTAGCTCAGTTATTTTGCTGGAGAGAAAAAGATAGATAGCTTAAGAAAAGTATCGGTAGCCGCAGAATGTAATTAATTATTCAGGTGCAGGATTGCAAGTAATGTTCCGTGGATAATCAAGTGGGGTTAGAACTGTAATAGTAGACGGTTGTAAAGTGTATCACCTGCAGGTGTGCAAGAAATGTCCCGTGCACGATGAAGTAGGATTACAATTGCCAATTGTACAGGTAAATACTGTATTGCAGCAGTAAGTACAATACTAGACGGTTGTAAAGTGTATTACTTGCAGGTGTGCAGGAAATGTCCCGTGCACGACTAAGTGGAATTACAATTGGCGATTGTAAATGTGTCAGATAGTCTGTGGCGACGGCCGGCGTAAGGGTTCGCGGTTTGTCCACCAGAGTGTACTAGGGGCGCGTTTAGTTCTCACTTTATCCAACAGATCGTAGCACGTGTGGCTGCACCTAGTTTACCTTAAATCCGACAGAGTGTAGCACTGGGTGGAAAAGTACGGGAAAAGGATGCAGGGGTACCAATCCCCAGGTAAACCCCAAAATATCCCCATGAATTCCCCAAATTTCCCCGCATTGTTACCAACTTATGCTATCCGCTACAAACATAAGAAATGAAATGCTGGGGGGTTATACTATAAAAAGTGTGTAAAACCCAAAAATGTTGCCCATACAGTATATAAAATCAATGGCTAGAAGCTGTTGAAACCATGGAGTTAGATTGTTTCTGTAAAATGTGTTTTGTGCGTAAAAGTTTCAGCTGTAAAGTGTTCGGAGCCATGATAATACTTGTGAGGAGACGCGTACTCTTTAAAAGTTAGCCGACATATGACCGCGACGGGGAAGGTTCCATAAGAGAGAGAGAGAGAAGTAGATAGATAGTTTAAGAAAAGTATCGGTAGCCGCAGAAGTTAGTTTTAATTATTCTGTACGGGTTGGTCATCAGCCACAGGAGTACGAGAAATGTCCCGCGGATGAGTACTCTTACTTACATTTGGCGATTGCACAGGTGGATCTTACGCTGTGTATCTAGAGTTTTGTATTAATAACGAGCTTTTAGTTGTCCTATAGTTCAAGATTATAGAGCAGAATAAAACACATATTGAAGGAGGAGCGGTCATATAAACTAGCTAATAACGTGAATAAGAATAGTCGGGCAGGATCGCCAACAGGTGTAACAAGATCGAAACGTCGATACTTTTTAGCATGTCAGTTAAGACAGTCTGTAAAATAATATCAGTAGAACAAAATGCTGCAAAGGTCAGGTCTTGCACAATACAACTGGTGAAAACTGAAGTGTTTCTTAAGCTTAGCCAATGTAGTACGCGGCCTGGAAACAGTGGAGTCAAATTGTTTCTCTAATATGTGTTTTGGGCGTAAAATTTTTTGCTGTAACGTTTGCGGAGCCAAGATAATACCCAAGGGGAGACGTGTACTGTCCAACTAGTCAGAGCGTATATGGTCGGTCGGTGGACGCAAGTGTGTCCGAATATATAGAGACTGATAGCGTGCTAAACGAAACTAGCAGAAATGAACGCAAGTCCAAACAAGTACAGTTGTACTATTGTGTACAGAGGTAATACTCATTAAAACGGTGTTTACCGTATGAGATTTGGCGAACAAATGGAGAACGACGGTTAGATGGCTGATTTTATAGGGACAGCTATTGGTATAGGTTGTAGACGGCGTGCGAGGGTGTATAAAGCTCTGTCGGCAGATGTGCCGGTAATTTATGCACTAAATCTGCATATAATAGTTCCGGAAATCTCCCAAAGTAGACGCGGCAGATGTACGTTTGTCATTCACGTTACACAAGTCTGTTTCATTTAATAATTTACCTTTCAAAGAATTCAATAAGAAATATATTGAAGTTGTTTTGGAATATTATTTATCCAACCCAATAAGCTGAGCCGTGCATTTTAATTTTGTCAATTTTAGGTACATTATTTAATTAGACAGCCTTTGACCAGCAGTTATTAAACTATGACACGGTCGGTTTAGTGTTTTAAGAGTATAGCGAACAACAATCTTATTTCTGTTGTTATAAAAACATAATAAATTTTCGTTTTAATAAAAAAATATAATGATTTTAGGGGAAAAAACTAAGTATGGGACCTTAAATCCAAGGTTTGGATTCAGTTTGTAATAATATTCGTATTGTGTTTGTAAAAGTCTTAGGTTTAAAAACTGCGTATTTATCATAGGAAACAAGTATTAAAAGTTTAAGAAACTCCGATTTAAAGTTAGCTTAAACATCTAAACAAACCTGAATATATTTTCTAGTACAAAACTTTCGTATAACTTTTCTATTAAATATGTTTATAATCTGACTATAGCTATGTAGCCTATACCCGTTCTTAACGCGGAGTGTGTGTGTAAAGTTTATTGAAACAAATCATATCAATGGCTTCACAAATTAAATAGATCACTTTCAGTTGGTTTATTCCAACATATCTAGATATCAAGTTTTTATGCTTAATAGTTCCCAGGTACATTTGTCAAACTCTTGTTACATACGTTTCTCATTTAGGTAAGAAGCTATTTCCATTAATGTTTTTGTTGCAGTTTGATTTAACATTTAAATTCGTATAGTGATTTACTTTATAGTCATATGAGAATAAACTCTATCAAGAAAACTCATATTTTTTTTTTTAAATATTATAGATTATTATGAAATATAATATTGAATCCTTGATTGGATGTGATGACAGCCACATACCATTTCCAATGAAACCCACTCCCGCATAACTTGTTCTACCCATGAAAGCTATCTACAGACGCATGTACAACATTAAATCTAAATTCAAAACTAATCAACGCTTAAGTTTTAAGCGACAATACTAATTGTGTAACAATATGCATAAAGTATTTTAAAATTCATATTTATAACCCAGAAGTAGTTGACTTAACTCACCGTATTTAGGCTAGTCAAAAGTTAAAGGGTTTAATATGAATGAGTCAGTATTTAACATTTTAAGTGTTGTCATTTTAAGTGGTGAAAATGACAAACTGTGTAATTCAACTCAAAGGTAGATTCGAATACTCCCATAAGATTAACATTCAATATTTCTTTTACTATGAGGCAGAACCTTTTTGACGAACGATGCTTTGGAACGGCTAAAATTGTTCGAATTGCACCATTTAACAGTAATAAAAATTTTCATACCATTTTACTAAAGCCCTTGTCGTGTGAAAAGAGATTAAAGATTGGTATCATAGCACAACTTGGCTACTTTGACGTAATATGGGGCGAATCCCTAAGGTCGCAAAGGCAATTAAAGTAGCAATGAACATTTACACCACTCTAGTCTATGATATGAAAAAGAAAAAAAATTAGACCATTAGGTAAAATCGTTATCCCATGAAAAGAGAACAAAATATTACCCATGAGCGTTACAGACATAGTGACGGACAGAAAGAGAGAGATGGAGACAGACAGAGGTATGCTATGCATACAAAGTAAAAATAACCGAACATTTCAAGATTCTAATCAATGTACAGACAAAACACAAATTTTATTAATAAAAATAGATTGTTGCGGGAAACTCAAGACTCAAGTAAAATATAACGCAAGAGTTAATGTAAGTTACTTATAATAATTATACAATAAAATAATTATACATTAAATGATAAACAGAAAATAGAGCGAATTTTTCTTTTGCCAGCCAATTTACCAACGTGACGACAGAGTTGTTTAGAATATGCAGATGCATCACAAGTTACTTTTTGTTGACATCCTTTGATTAAATGGGCAACATATCATGATATCGCCTATAGTAATTTGTAGTAAGTATTTATTGTAAATAGTTAATTAGATTCTTAATGAATGGTGCGGTCTTAACTCTTTTACTGATAAGATCCCCTACACCTAATAATAGATACTAAAAGCCCTTTTGCGATTCAAGGTTTATTTTTAGTAATTTTACATGAATAGTTGATTGGTTTGGTTGCTGCGTGGATTGCTTTATTAAAAATGTTAACAAACTAATCAGCTGCTTCGTTAGAATCAGTGCAATTAGTAATTGTATCCGAATGTTGCAAAAATAAAATATAACTATCTTTTCCTTATCTATAAAAAAATTGGAGGTTTGAGAACAAGGATTTACATGTTGTGCCGTTGTCACAAGATACCAATTTTAGCCCTGTACAAAACATTGAGGTAACGTTCCGCAAGCGGTGTTCTGTTATCCACAATAATACATAATTTGGTGTCTTCTATAACAACTAATGCATTTGGTCCCTCAACCGAGGTTCATAATACCGCTCAAAGTCATGAAAAACAGTTCCAGGTCTTTGAACGGCCTCTAATAAACAACAAGGAACGTGAACGATCACAATGAAGCAATAAAAAAAAACAACTTTATACCCATCCAAAGTGCTTTGCTGTACAAATTATATTTGCATACATTATTTAAATATTTGCTAGGTACATATAGTTATACCACCTTAATATTTGTATATAATACAATTTTCGTGCACTTGAAGCCGCAGTCATACGACTGTTGGCTTGGTTCTCAAAAACTTTATTAGCTAGAAACTTAAAACAAAAAATTTACTTAAAATTAATATACTGTACAATGTATCTGACAGCTTACTATTCATTACTTTACAAACACACTAAAAACAAAGCAATAATCATAAGCATCATCATGAGTAAAACTTATACTACAATTGGACTTTAACATATATATATATATATATATATATATATATATATATATATATATATATATATATATATATATATATATATATATATATATATATTTTAAATCACGTGAAATGAAACTTTTACTATTAAATGACGTGATACATGTATGTTATGGTATAATAGTTGTATTATTATAATATATTAATCATACTCAAATGACTGTAAAACAATGTAAGTAATAATTTTACGTATGAAAAAAAATTGTGAAATTATGTTTAAATTATCGTGTATAAAAAGCATAAAAATTCCTTAATACCAGTGAAACATACTTTTATGATATTTGTAATGGTGAAACCCACTTTAAATCAAGTTAAAATCTTAAAATTGTGCCCTCATCATTAGTGACATCTTATCAGTTTTTAGTCGAAACCATGTTACATATTTATTAACTGACTTGAAAGTATGTAATGTATGTGTGTCGGTGCTACAATTACGAATTTCAATTTTAAATTCATGATGAACACTATTATAAACTGCGATAAATAATAACCATCATTAATAAGAAAAAATTCAACCGTTTTGTCTAAAATGAATGCGTGTATCGATAGCTCCGTTGCACCGCCGGTCGGTCATTTTTGTGCTGTTGGACGTGTTTTGTGTCTACATTTGGAATAAAAACGCTTTTAATCATTCATTGGAAATAAGACAATTGTTTTAATGTATAAATAACATTTGAAATCAATGTTTTATTTTAAATTTATTTACTGTATTTTTTCTACACCTTCATAGCTACATTACTTTTAATCTTAACTGTGATTTTTTCACAATCTTATTGTAGCCTAATAATTATAGGGAGCAGATTACTTTTGATTTCCCTATCTCCACCATGTTAACATATGTTCTTTTTTCTCACAAACTATTACAGATAAATGGTTGTAATTTTTTTCAATATGGACTTTAATTTCTAAGCCATCTTTAGGCCAGAGGATTTTTTATGTACTTTCGTTTTGTATTGATAATGTTCTATTTATTAAATATCATAAATGGTTGATTTAAAAACATTAAAAAATTATAGATGTTTTGTGAGTCATACTTTCGAAAACCCTCTGGTCTAAAGTGTTATGACATCCTAGTGGCGCGTGAAAAATTTCACTTTTGTAATACAAACGGTTACCAAGTTAAAGGTATATTTACGTTAGGTTAGGTAAGGTAAATATCAAATTGTATCAATTCCACTATGAAAAAATATATTTCCATACATGTTGTGATTAAAATAAAGTATCTTGTATCTTGTTTCAATCCTATACTTTAAATACGAGCAATGTCTGAAGGGATGTATGTTCTACGATCTTGAAATCTAGCGGATAGATTTTGCTTAAACTTAGCATTTAAGAGTGTTTTGGCCCAAAAGATAAGTTTAGAAACAGCCTCAATCCCAGGAAAAATCGAATTCGCTCTAAATTTAAGTTTAAAAAATCGTAATTTTTAACATTGATCTTATGGGTTGCTATTTTAACGAAATGACAACTAAAAGTAAACAAAAATAAAGGAATGTTTTATTTTAAGCAGTTTTTTTGACAGCTGTTATCTGCGAAGAGTCTGGTGTAGATTTAATAGCTTGATTACTATGACACTATAACAAAAGTGAATTAAAGCCAACTATTTTTATTAGCAATAACTTAGTAATGTTTGTCTAATTTGGGTCTCTATTATTTTGGTAGCAGCGTTCTTCATTTTAGTTCAAAAACCTGTGAACACCATTTGTTCATTTTCACATATTAATATATATCTGTATGCATGTGTCCTTGATACTGATAACAAGAAAACCACCAATTCTTATTAAATTGATATGGAGGTTTAAGACCAGCTCTATTTTCATAAATTCGTGAAGCAGCATGATCGGGTTATGGGAACAAGGTTTTATGAGGTTTCAAATGAATTTTTGACAATTTTGAATCTCAATTTCTTAAACTAAAGAAAAATTGTTTTCTTTTAACTAAAAACATTTTAAAAGAGTTTAAAAAATCAATCTTGTTTTAAAATTTTTAGTTTGGGTTAACAGGTTACAGAGAAAAATAAAAAAACAAATATTTTTCATGTTGTTCTTGTTATGAGGAATTCAAACCCTCTATCTCACATATTTATTAACGCAATTCTGTGAAATTCGATATGTACATTCACTAGGTAAAGCTTAACACATATTTGCTTATAGCACTAATATAGCGGCAAACCTAAAGACTTGTCCTCATAGGGTTTATGGCAAAAATTAAAAAGTGGGCATGGAGTGGAATTGATACAATTTGATATTTACCTTACCTAACCTAACGTAAATATACCTTTAACTTGGTAACCGTTTGTATTACAAAAGTGAAATTTTTCACGCGCCACTAGGATGTCATAACACTTTAGACCAGAGGGTTTTCGAAAGTATGACTCACAAAACATCTATAATTTTTTAATGTTTTTAAATCAACCATTTATGATATTTAATAAATAGAACATTATCAATACAAAACGAAAGTACATAAAAAATCCTCTGGCCTAAAGATGGCTTAGAAATTAAAGTCCATATTGAAAAAAATTACAACCATTTATCTGTAATAGTTTGTGAGAAAAAAGAACATATGTTAACATGGTGGAGATAGGGAAATCAAAAGTAATCTGCTCCCTATAATTATTAGGCTACAATAAGATTGTGAAAAAATCACAGTTAAGATTAAAAGTAATGTAGCTATGAAGGTGTAGAAAAAATACAGTAAATAAATTTAAAATAAAACATTGATTTCAAATGTTATTTATACATTAAAACAATTGTCTTATTTCCAATGAATGATTAAAAGCGTTTTTATTCCAAATGTAGACACAAAACACGTCCAACAGCACAAAAATGACCGACCGGCGGTGCAACGGAGCTATCGATACACGCATTCATTTTAGACAAACGGTTGAATTTTTTCTTATTAATGATGGTTATTATTTATCGCAGTTTATAATAGTGTTCATCATGAATTTAAAATTGAAATTCGTAATTGTAGCACCGACACACATACATTACATACTTTCAAGTCAGTTAATAAATATGTAACATGGTTTCGACTAAAAACTGATAAGATGTCACTAATGATGAGGGCACAATTTTAAGATTTTAACTTGATTTAAAGTGGGTTTCACCATTACAAATATCATAAAAGTATGTTTCACTGGTATTAAGGAATTTTTATGCTTTTTATACACGATAATTTAAACATAATTTCACAATTTTTTTTCATACGTAAAATTATTACTTACATTGTTTTACAGTCATTTGAGTATGATTAATATATTATAATAATACAACTATTATACCATAACATACATGTATCACGTCATTTAATAGTAAAAGTTTCATTTCACGTGATTTAAAATATATATATATATATATATATATATATATATATATATATATATATATATATATATATATATATATATATATGTTAAAGTCCAATTGTAGTATAAGTTTTACTCATGATGATGCTTATGATTATTGCTTTGTTTTTAGTGTGTTTGTAAAGTAATGAATAGTAAGCTGTCAGATACATTGTACAGTATATTAATTTTAAGTAAATTTTTTGTTTTAAGTTTCTAGCTAATAAAGTTTTTGAGAACCAAGCCAACAGTCGTATGACTGCGGCTTCAAGTGCACGAAAATTGTATTATATACAAATATTAAGGTGGTATAACTATATGTACCTAGCAAATATTTAAATAATGTATGCAAATATAATTTGTACAGCAAAGCACTTTGGATGGGTATAAAGTTGTTTTTTTTTTATTGCTTCATTGTGATCGTTCACGTTCCTTGTTGTTTATTAGAGGCCGTTCAAAGACCTGGAACTGTTTTTCATGACTTTGAGCGGTATTATGAACCTCGGTTGAGGGACCAAATGCATTAGTTGTTATAGAAGACACCAAATTATGTATTATTGTGGATAACAGAACACCGCTTGCGGAACGTTACCTCAATGTTTTGTATAGGGCTAAAATTGGTATCTTGTGACAACGGCACAACATGTAAATCCTTGTTCTCAAACCTCCAATTTTTTTATAGATAAGGAAAAGATAGTTATATTTTATTTTTGCAACATTCGGATACAATTACTAATTGCACTGATTCTAACGAAGCAGCTGATTAGTTTGTTAACATTTTTAATAAAGCAATCCACGCAGCAACCAAACCAATCAACTATTCATGTAAAATTACTAAAAATAAACCTTGAATCGCAAAAGGGCTTTTAGTATCTATTATTAGGTGTAGGGGATCTTATCAGTAAAAGAGTTAAGACCGCACCATTCATTAAGAATCTAATTAACTATTTACAATAAATACTTACTACAAATTACTATAGGCGATATCATGATATGTTGCCCATTTAATCAAAGGATGTCAACAAAAAGTAACTTGTGATGCATCTGCATATTCTAAACAACTCTGTCGTCACGTTGGTAAATTGGCTGGGCAAAAGAAAAATTCGCTCTATTTTCTGTTTATCATTTAATGTATAATTATTTTATTGTATAATTATTATAAGTAACTTACATTAACTCTTGCGTTATATTTTACTTGAGTTTCCCGCAACAATCTATTTTTATTAATAAAATTTGTGTTTTGTCTGTACATTGATTAGAATCTTGAAATGTTCGGTTATTTTTACTTTGTATGCATAGCATACCTCTGTCTGTCTCCATCTCTCTCTTTCTGTCCGTCACTATGTCTGTAACGCTCATGGGTAATATTTTGTTCTCTTTTCATGGGATAACGATTTTACCTAATGGTCTAATTTTTTTTCTTTTTCATATCATAGACTAGAGTGGTGTAAATGTTCATTGCTACTTTAATTGCCTTTGCGACCTTAGGGATTCGCCCCATATTACGTCAAAGTAGCCAAGTTGTGCTATGATACCAATCTTTAATCTCTTTTCACACGACAAGGGCTTTAGTAAAATGGTATGAAAATTTTTATTACTGTTAAATGGTGCAATTCGAACAATTTTAGCCGTTCCAAAGCATCGTTCGTCAAAAAGGTTCTGCCTCATAGTAAAAGAAATATTGAATGTTAATCTTATGGGAGTATTCGAATCTACCTTTGAGTTGAATTACACAGTTTGTCATTTTCACCACTTAAAATGACAACACTTAAAATGTTAAATACTGACTCATTCATATTAAACCCTTTAACTTTTGACTAGCCTAAATACGGTGAGTTAAGTCAACTACTTCTGGGTTATAAATATGAATTTAAAAATACTTTATGCATATTGTTACACAATTAGTATTGTCGCTTAAAACTTAAGCGTTGATTAGTTTTGAATTTAGATTTAATGTTGTACATGCGTCTGTAGATAGCTTTCATGGGTAGAACAAGTTATGCGGGAGTGGGTTTCATTGGAAATGGTATGTGGCTGTCATCACATCCAATCAAGGATTCAATATTATATTTCATAATAATCTATAATATTTTTAAAAAAAATATGAGTTTTCTTGATAGAGTTTATTCTCATATGACTATAAAGTAAATCACTATACGAATTTAAATGTTAAATCAAACTGCAACAAAAACATTAATGGAAATAGCTTCTTACCTAAATGAGAAACGTATGTAACAAGAGTTTGACAAATGTACCTGGGAACTATTAAGCATAAAAACTTGATATCTAGATATGTTGGAATAAACCAACTGAAAGTGATCTATTTAATTTGTGAAGCCATTGATATGATTTGTTTCAATAAACTTTACACACACACTCCGCGTTAAGAACGGGTATAGGCTACATAGCTATAGTCAGATTATAAACATATTTAATAGAAAAGTTATACGAAAGTTTTGTACTAGAAAATATATTCAGGTTTGTTTAGATGTTTAAGCTAACTTTAAATCGGAGTTTCTTAAACTTTTAATACTTGTTTCCTATGATAAATACGCAGTTTTTAAACCTAAGACTTTTACAAACACAATACGAATATTATTACAAACTGAATCCAAACCTTGGATTTAAGGTCCCATACTTAGTTTTTTCCCCTAAAATCATTATATTTTTTTATTAAAACGAAAATTTATTATGTTTTTATAACAACAGAAATAAGATTGTTGTTCGCTATACTCTTAAAACACTAAACCGACCGTGTCATAGTTTAATAACTGCTGGTCAAAGGCTGTCTAATTAAATAATGTACCTAAAATTGACAAAATTAAAATGCACGGCTCAGCTTATTGGGTTGGATAAATAATATTCCAAAACAACTTCAATATATTTCTTATTGAATTCTTTGAAAGGTAAATTATTAAATGAAACAGACTTGTGTAACGTGAATGACAAACGTACATCTGCCGCGTCTACTTTGGGAGATTTCCGGAACTATTATATGCAGATTTAGTGCATAAATTACCGGCACATCTGCCGACAGAGCTTTATACACCCTCGCACGCCGTCTACAACCTATACCAATAGCTGTCCCTATAAAATCAGCCATCTAACCGTCGTTCTCCATTTGTTCGCCAAATCTCATACGGTAAACACCGTTTTAATGAGTATTACCTCTGTACACAATAGTACAACTGTACTTGTTTGGACTTGCGTTCATTTCTGCTAGTTTCGTTTAGCACGCTATCAGTCTCTATATATTCGGACACACTTGCGTCCACCGACCGACCATATACGCTCTGACTAGTTGGACAGTACACGTCTCCCCTTGGGTATTATCTTGGCTCCGCAAACGTTACAGCAAAAAATTTTACGCCCAAAACACATATTAGAGAAACAATTTGACTCCACTGTTTCCAGGCCGCGTACTACATTGGCTAAGCTTAAGAAACACTTCAGTTTTCACCAGTTGTATTGTGCAAGACCTGACCTTTGCAGCATTTTGTTCTACTGATATTATTTTACAGACTGTCTTAACTGACATGCTAAAAAGTATCGACGTTTCGATCTTGTTACACCTGTTGGCGATCCTGCCCGACTATTCTTATTCACGTTATTAGCTAGTTTATATGACCGCTCCTCCTTCAATATGTGTTTTATTCTGCTCTATAATCTTGAACTATAGGACAACTAAAAGCTCGTTATTAATACAAAACTCTAGATACACAGCGTAAGATCCACCTGTGCAATCGCCAAATGTAAGTAAGAGTACTCATCCGCGGGACATTTCTCGTACTCCTGTGGCTGATGACCAACCCGTACAGAATAATTAAAACTAACTTCTGCGGCTACCGATACTTTTCTTAAACTATCTATCTACTTCTCTCTCTCTCTCTTATGGAACCTTCCCCGTCGCGGTCATATGTCGGCTAACTTTTAAAGAGTACGCGTCTCCTCACAAGTATTATCATGGCTCCGAACACTTTACAGCTGAAACTTTTACGCACAAAACACATTTTACAGAAACAATCTAACTCCATGGTTTCAACAGCTTCTAGCCATTGATTTTATATACTGTATGGGCAACATTTTTGGGTTTTACACACTTTTTATAGTATAACCCCCCAGCATTTCATTTCTTATGTTTGTAGCGGATAGCATAAGTTGGTAACAATGCGGGGAAATTTGGGGAATTCATGGGGATATTTTGGGGTTTACCTGGGGATTGGTACCCCTGCATCCTTTTCCCGTACTTTTCCACCCAGTGCTACACTCTGTCGGATTTAAGGTAAACTAGGTGCAGCCACACGTGCTACGATCTGTTGGATAAAGTGAGAACTAAACGCGCCCCTAGTACACTCTGGTGGACAAACCGCGAACCCTTACGCCGGCCGTCGCCACAGACTATCTGACACATTTACAATCGCCAATTGTAATTCCACTTAGTCGTGCACGGGACATTTCCTGCACACCTGCAAGTAATACACTTTACAACCGTCTAGTATTGTACTTACTGCTGCAATACAGTATTTACCTGTACAATTGGCAATTGTAATCCTACTTCATCGTGCACGGGACATTTCTTGCACACCTGCAGGTGATACACTTTACAACCGTCTACTATTACAGTTCTAACCCCACTTGATTATCCACGGAACATTACTTGCAATCCTGCACCTGAATAATTAATTACATTCTGCGGCTACCGATACTTTTCTTAAGCTATCTATCTTTTTCTCTCCAGCAAAATAACTGAGCTACACTCTGTCGGGTTTAAGGTAAACTAGGTGCAGCCACACGTGCTACGATCTGTTGGATAAAGTGAGAACTAAACGCGCCCCTAGTACACTCTGGTGGACAAACCGCGAACCCTTACGCCGGCCGTCGCCACAGGCTATCTGACACATTTCCACCGCCTCCCGACAACTACCTCGGTGGCGCAGGGGTAAGGCGCCGGCTTCACACGCCGGCGGGCCGGGTTCGAATCCCACCCTCGCCACTGGTCAATTTTGTTCTTAAACCCTAACCGCTACAACCTTCCCCGTCGACGATCCGCAAACGAATGCGCTCCCGAAACTCTATCCCCTCCTGTAAACCCTCCCTCCCCTCCCCATCCCTCCCTCGCCCCCATGGACAGCTGCCACGTTCGAACCCACACCTGCCATTTCCAACCGCTTGACCTTGACCTGGCCCAGGAGTGGCCAAAAGACACTACTGGTGAGTTTATTCATTTATGATTTTTTTCTAGTAAGTGATGATAATTAAAATTTTATTTTAAGCGATACGTTTAAAAAACTTTTTTACGTGTAAGCGACGATAAAAATAATTGTATTGAGGGTGTCTTTACATCGCTTACAAATCTTTATATCTTACAAAATCAAATATAAGTACAACGTAATATTAATTCTAGTAAGCGTGCAGCAAATAATATTATTGATATGCGAAGACCGTCCCGCAGACGACCCGGTATGACATCACACCTCCTGGCCCCCGCCACACGGACGAAACGGTCCCCGCGTAACAAACACTCGAGCCTTAACACTACTGTCCAGGCATATTTATTTTAGAGTCAACTGAGGGTTGTTGACGTTGGTTTTTGTAATGAATCCAACCGATCTGAGATAACTAAGGATATTGTATTCGATGGATTTATACATTTACATATTCATTTCAATCAGCGTGAGTTATATAAATTAAAATGTATTAGAATTTCTAGACGTACAAAATATTGCCGATTTATAACAAATGTAACAGGCCAAAATTTTATGAAATATTTAAATGAGTATTTATAGGTGTACTGTCTTGTCGGTCTCAATTAACAGTAAATATTGCGTAATCTATACTTATTTAATACGCTAAGGGTTTTTTGTCTTGAGAACTCCTCCTACAATTGTCAACCGATTTTCAAGGTTTTGGTGTCGTTGGATAGGGCTTGGCCTGTAGGTGTTTCCGCCAAAAATTGATAAGAATCGGACTGAAAATAAAGGCGCTATCCACCATTGAAATCTCAAAATTTCCCATTTAAATAACATTGGGGCTGAATAAAGCATTTGAAACATCTGTTAATAATCAGCTGTAAATACGTGTTGTTATTGGCGATTGAAGATATTCACATTATTGGATTGGTCGGATGTCATTGATTTAGAGCTAAAGTAACATCTGTACTGTATTTAAATAAATTGCTGGATTTTGAGCAACACGTATACTAGTATTTGAAATTAAAAGAACCAAACAGTCAATAGCTCACGTTAATGATAATAGTTTTTGGGATATGTTTTTTGAAAACCTAAAAACCATTCACATTGATGCCAAAAGGACAAACTAACATTGTTTTTTAACCTATGCATAATTTTGATACATGTCATGTCCTTCCCCACATAAACGTAATTCCGTAAAAACTCCTAAAATATTCACGTCTCAATTTGCATAAGCACCAATGCCAAAAACGATTAAGCCAATGAAGGTTTCAAACTCACCAAATAGATCTAGGAGTACTTAAACTCTCAATTCTTTCTTAGGAATACGCTTATCTTTTCTTTTCCTCGAACCACCGCCTAAGGAAAAGTTTCGTATAGGCCTACGTCACAGTGTTGTCATGAACTGAACACAGGAGCTTGTTGATATAATGACTAAACTATGAAGGCAGAGGAATGCGTGGCGCGCGTGGCTGATGGAGTTATGATTAATGCTTTGGTCGCCAAATCAGGCGTCGACATTGCGACCGCCAGGCCGCGCCGGCGTCAAACGACGTTCACTATAGCTTACGGCACCCATATAATATCAGACAAAGATGTATAAAGCGTGATCGAACCCTTAGTCTAGTAAAACAAATTGGTCTTAAGTAGGGATTCGAATAAAAAGGATCTCATTTTCTCAACATTGAAGTACTCACATACTACTAATTATTTCTTAAACTGTGGTCGAAATCAAACAATTTGACTATTACCGAACAACTTGTAATAAGAAATTCGTAAAAGAATTCAATGAGAACCGGTCCAAAACGCGCAGTCGTAGTGTTTTCGCCCACACGTCACGGGCTCGCCCACGAGCTGTGGGCTGAATACGCTGAATCACCACAGTAAACCCAGGGAGAACCACACTTAACTTGCTGAGAATCAATGATCACGCAAAAACATACATGATCAATTTGCAAGATACTGCATAGCGTACATAAGGCAAAAGTTTCTTTGGCGAGCATTGCAAAACTATTTAAATTTTGTACGTGTTATGGCATTATACGTTAAACGTTAAATCGAGGAAATATGAAAAATTTACAAAGGTCAAAAATACTTTGATTTTCATATGATGGTTTGATTAATGGGCACGATGGTCATTGCGTTAAAATGAGTAAGTCCGGTTCCTACGTGGGCGACAGGTGCGACGCGACAAGAGCGACAAAATTTCAAACAAATGTATAAGCATTGGAGCGTTCTTAGTGGGCGACAGGAGCGACAGCAATTTACAATGTATAACGTTATGGCGATGCAAGCTTGTCGCTGGTGTCGCTCCAGTCGCTCTCGTCACGTCGCATCTGTCGCCCACGTAGGAACCAGCCTAATCTCCTAATGAGCATGATTATTTTGATAAGTAAGGCTTAGCGATTACTTAAACTAGTAAGAAAAATCAATTGGGGGAGGAAAAATAAAACTTAGACAACGGAGGGCAATCATTCGCTTGATGTGATTTTTAATTCACTGTAGGTGGCTAAAATGTCCCGAAAGAACTGTCGCATTTTATTTTAGATAACTTTCGCTGTAAAAAAAATATTGTATACGAGTTTTGTTATTAGTTTGTACGAGTTTTGTAGCAGGGTATCAACACGTAACTAATTCAAGGAACAATATTTTCTTATAGTAAATTATGAAAGGAAGTCAAGACTTGAGTAGTATTAGGCCTAGTAAAGTGATGCATATTATTGTTGAACATTCTGTTTATCGTTTAAGTTTAAAACTACACATTTGCTGTCATCCTACTACAAATAGAAACCAAAATTTACCGAACAAAGCACGTCGTTCCGCGGGCCTGGTAAATGGACGTATTTAGATTAGCGTAGTAAACTCACCATTCATGGCGTCTTGGTTCGTATGTTTCCCAGCAGAAAGCGACACTAACACTGACTGAGCCTACACCTTCCCGTCCCGCTCCCCTCCGACGCGGGGCCCGTCACACCCGTCACCGGCGCCGCGTGTGTGCATGTGTGCAAGGGTCTGCAGCCGCGACCAGTGCATCAGAGGAGTCGGGGAACCGATTGTACCCTATGCGATCCGGAGCGGACCGGGTGAAAACGGCCACACAACTCGAAGTGAAAAATTGCCCCACAAGTATGATCAGTGCAAGAAAACTTTCCTTTAGTGAGCAAAAATATGTTTAAAGAATTTTTAGAACTTGCTTTTGAATATGATTATCACATATATCTCACCACAAACTGTGTTAATGAAGGCCTAGTAAAATGTTGCATATGTATACCCTATGACTTGGATTGCGATCCATACAACGATACAGTGAACCTTTAAACGAGAAGAAGTTGTAGAACGCCAAGAAGGTCTTTGGTGGAGAACCAAAGTAATGTTGTACATTTTCCGTAACACTGAATAAAACCACTTATCATCGTTGAACGCAGGTTATGTCTCAGCTTCCCTTCGTCTGCGAAATAATAACTGGTTTATATAAGAAAAATTATACTTATCAATACAACAGAAATGTTTTCCGTCTTTGTTCTTAGAAGTGAGATTAAACGCAACTGAATTCTTTCATAAAGAGAACAGTAATTGCTATTTTGCAATAATTTGGTTTAAAACTATTTACCGTAATTTGTAACTGGAATTTTTTTTTGCCCACCATATTAATATTTTTAGAGAATACAGCATATGGACGTGAAGAAGTACTGGTTTGAAAAATCAGTTCAGCCAGTGCGCAAGTTTATAAGCAGTTCTAATTTGTACAGCAAAGACCAATAAGGGGCAAACAACGGCCGAAATTTACAAGTAGATGTGGACCTCGACTAAACAAACTGATTAGGACAAATTGAGTAATGAGATTAAACTTTCATTTGTGATGCTCGGCCCCCTCCTCATAAGATTAATCAGAGTTCGATATCTGCCACAAAGCTGATCACTTAGGTTTTGTTAACCTATTCTCTGCAATGCTTGTTTTCTCAGTTTTAAAAGTAATCGATTACAAAAACAACTAATACCGCGCTTTTAGCAAAAATGAATGGGATTACAACATATCTAGCAAATCTTCAAGTTGGCAGACCACCTTAGCTTGTGTTTTCATTATGACATCACGCCTCCTTATCAGCTTGTGATGTTGGACGCCATCCATTCATTGCAGCAATACCTCAGGCACTTGAAGCTGGTCTCATATTTATGTACTCGATGTTTGCTATATTTTTTTTAATAGAAAATATAATAATAAGTAATTGAGACCTCGTTAACACGTTCGCGGCTACGTGGCAACAATTGTTGCCATCTATGGGTTTCAATCATAGTCCTGGTGGCCTCCCACAAAAAACCGTGACTGGCTAAAATAAATAAAAAAGTTCAGTATTCTTTTAGGCTTCGTTTAGCCGCTATCCGCTATTTTGTTTTTAGGCCGGTTCATACGTGGGCGACAGATGCGACGCGACGAGAGCGACTGAAGCGACGCTAGCGACACGCTTGCATCGCCATAATGTTATACATTGTAAATTGTTGTCGCTCCTGTCGCCCACTAAGGACGCTCTTACACTAAATAATTTTTATTTCCGCAGCGGATCATTTGATTAAGTTCATATTTGGCATGGACATTTTCACACCAATATTTTTAGATCAGATTTTTTCTGAAGATGAACATTTGTGTAATAAAGGCCCGTGCCAAAAATGAACTTAATACAATGATTCACTACGGAAATACAAAATTGTTTCTGTAAAAAACAAAATGGCGGATAATGGCTAAACGTGGCCGAAATCAAAAACAATTTATTTGCGATTTATTTTTAGGCCTATATGTAGAATACGAATATGCATAGCCAGTTACGATTTTTTTTGTAACATCCTGTATAAAATATCTATAGTACCGACAATATTCGAAAGTTCTAATAATTAGAACACAGAAGCCATCGTTGTGACATTTAATAAGCGCCTTCTAAACATTGGCTACCAAACCAGATACGCGTCGTTATAAACGGAAAGCGCCTGAAAACAGGGCGACGCAAAACGAGTACACGGCTGTACTCAAATTGCAGCACTGCGCCGTTCTTCAGCGAAAGACGCCGACACCACAATACAGAAGTTTACAATACGCGCTCTCTAGTACGATAATTCAGTCCAACCTTCATATTATAATAACATTTTTCTTACTTAACTGAACTTATCGTTTTTTCTCAAAATATAAAAGTGCCCACATCTGTTGAATTAGGCCAAATTACATATTATTTTATATTCAAAATGTGAACAAAAAAGCTCGCTCTTTAATATTGTTTACATGCCTTAGCTTCAGTTAATCAGTTTGTTCATAACCAATACTAAAAGGCTTTAATTTAGTATATTAATCGCGAAAATCTTTAAAATAGGAAATCATTTGACGTCAGTATTGACTAAATTTGTATACCAACTATCCTAGAGTAATTTAAAAAATCAATAAAACGATTATGTCGCATTTTAAAAAGACTATGCATAACATGTTTATATGTATAAAAGAATTTATGTTTATAACTAAAATAAAATGATTATATATTAAAAGTGTATATCCAACATATAAATGCAAACTGGGTGAAACATAATGTTGCATTGCGTTATATTGAAATTAAATCTGGTTTCCACAGTTGCATAAAAATTTTAAAGACTAATTAAGCAGACTAAAAGGCAAACAACAAAGTTTAACAAAGACTAGTCCAGGCTCTAAAAAGGTTGAGCATACACTGAAAGTTTAACAAGATTTTGCTTTGGATTATTGTTGGGAACATTTATTAGATGTAAAAAATCGATGTTGCCACATTTCCAGAGTGGACACAACACAGGAGGCCCCCTAAAGGAAGTCATAGAGGAAACTGTATTGGCCTACGTCATGTTATATATTATTTTAAAGGTCTTTGAATTTAGATAAAAATGCCAGAAACCTGATCTCAAAAGGTCTAATATAACGCGAGTTATCGCGTTTTGAAGTTTCAGTTAAATGCTTTTATGCAAAGCTTGACTGCTTGCCATTTCTGACTCTACCCTTCAGCCTTCATTTGATGTCGGCTTTGCGGCATTGTTTTCTGTTAAACAGGATCATAACGCTTACGTTAAATATTGCATTACGAATTTCATGGGCTTCCCCAAATCGGGCTGAAAATCATAATCTAATCATAATATTTTGGACAGCAATAGAAGACGGCAAATAAAGACTAAAAAGAAAACCTTTAACTTAATTTTCATGATCTTTGTAAAGAGGAGATAAATAGAATTGAAATATAATTGAAAACAATGTCGCCAACTCGATCTCAATTGAACGTTCGAGTCAGAAATGGTACGCAGTGAATTAAACTTTGCAAAAAAGCACTTTTTTGCCGAAATTTCAAAATGCGTTAACTTGCGTTATATTCTTCTTTTTAAATCAGGTTTGTGGAATTTTGATCTAAATTAAAATACTTTTAAATGATATATAACATGACATGGGCCAATACAGTTTCCTTTACGACATCCTCTAGGGAACGTTAACCGTGTTGTGCCCACTCTAATGGAAATGTGGTAACATCGATTTTTTACATTTGCTAAATGTTCCCAACAATAATCAAAAGTCAAATTTCGTTGGGCTTTCAGTGCATGCTATACCTGTTTAGAGTCTGGACTTAAGCAATAATTCATACACGTTCCATGCACGCTGTACACAGGTGCTACGTTTTACAACTATGTACGTCGCCCACGGGACCGCGCCCCAGCCCCATGCGAGTACATGCGACATTACATGCGAGAGAAAGGGACAAAGTGTATTGGCATTGCTGTACCTCTGATTTACAACTATCCTTGACCCTCCCTCCGTACAACCTGCATACCACGTTTCGCTCTGTACTACAGTGGGTTCTTCTGTATAGATGAACCTGTCTACATACTAGAAAATCATGTTTTTCAACGGCATCTATAAACACAGTGAGTGAAAACTTTCCTTCCCGGTCGAGTACAAATTTTCGAGAAATGGCGTCGGGTTGATGAATTAATTTTGATTCACTTATAATGCCTTGATAGTATTTCGGCCGGTGTTTCAGCCTGATTTTTTATCTTCTACAAATTAACCTTAGCTATTAATTAATTCGCCCATTGTAGGTTTACTTAGTTGAAAAGTTACATAGTTTACATTGCGAATACAAATTATTCTAAACACAGTGCATTTTTCATTATAAGCACATATTTTATAACAAAATAGCCTACTTTAATCAAAAGGAGCAAACGAATCTTTTAACTAGGACTATACGCTTGTCCTGCGCGTATAGGGATGAACGAACAATAAAGATAATACCCCCGTCGCAGCAGACCTGCGTACTCAGCGAATTTCCAATGGAATTTAAGATTATTTACTTTCCCCATAAAAACACCATAGGATCGAGTATGTAGGTTTGCTGCCATTGGGTGTTGTTAGAAAATCTAAGGTAATCAATAATTGGTGAATGTAAACACAAAATTGTATCAAACTCTGGCAGTTTTTTATTTTCCCCATAAACCCCATGGGGGTGAGTATGTAGGTTTGCCGCCATATGGGTTTTGTAAGCAAGTATAAGTTAAACCTTATATAGATAATGTACATACCAAATTTGATTAGGTTATGTTAATAAATAAGCAAGATATAGGGTTTTCTTGATTTCCCATAAGAATAACATGGAAAACACATTTTTTGATTTGCCCCGTAACCAGTTATGCTATGATAAAAATTCAAAATACCAAATTGTTTGTTTTTTTAAGCTCTTTTAAATGGTTTCAGTTAAAATTAATGAATTTTAAAAATTAAGGTCCAAAAATGCCAAAAACCCATTTTTGACCCCTTTGAAACCCCATAAACCCCCGTTCCCATAACCCGAGAATGCTGGTTCGCGAACTCATGAAAATAGATCTGGTCTTACACCTCCATACCAAATTTCATCAAAATCGGAGGTCACCTTCAAAAGTTATCAGTACCACGGACACATAGATAGATAGATATATAGATATATAGATATATATATATATACATATATATGAAAATGAACGAATGGTGTTTTTAGCTTCTGGGGACCTCAAAATGAAAAAGTAAAGTGGTCCCGGGCTTAGGTCTTACCATGGCTACTACCGTAATAGCGTATTCCCTATAGGGAAATTCGCTAAAACAAAATTAAAGTTAATAGTCTAATTTTTTCAAACATAAAATAAAACACATAACAATAATGTGCATAAAAATTACTATTGCCATAATAAGTAACATATTACAAACTCGTTATAAAAAAGGATCACGGCGTTATCCTAAAAACTGTATGTTATTTAGCTGTCTGAGACATCTGCTAAAATTTGCATCAGTACCAGGGGGACCGAGCTTAAGCTCGGTAAAATTATTACTTTCGTTCTTACACAAAGCTCGTTCGCTCCGCTCACTCGCCCTCTTCCATTTTAAAGACGAGCTTGTTCGCTTCGCTCTCTCGCCAAGCCGACGGGTGCTGCACTTTCTTATCAGCTGATTTTTGTTTAATTAATAAAATCTCCATAAGGATAACATGGAAACTTTGAAGGGCTCTAGCGCGAAAACCGGATTTTTCCCAGCTATGGGACCAGCTCCAATCAATTTCTGGTGGCCAAAACCCCCATATTCAATAAAAAAATAAAAAATCCTTGGAGCGAAAAAAACTTTGCCCGTACAAACGGAGCTTGTTTTAGAGTACAAGACAAGATAGGTTTTTATAAATTTTTTATACATTATAGGCATTTTATGATTCTGTATGAGAGAAACTAATCAAAAGTTTACAATCTGACTTTAAAATTGGTCTGAAGGTAAGTTTAATCAGCTGTTAAATTACAATTCACATTAAAGATCTTGTAATTTTTTTTTCTTTATTTCGGCTTTAGGTTAAAACCATGTTAGGCCCACTACAACAAAATAGAGATACAAATTAGTACTTAAGAGCAGTTACAAGAAAATTTTGTTAAACACTAAAAGTTGGTAAACATTTTAAAGTGCCATCTAGAAATAAATCAATGGCAAGGGGGGCGAATCCCGAAACGAAATGACCTTTTGAATTACGATTCGCCCACGCGCTATATCCTAAGCTTTAAAATGACACCTCAATCTTAAAAATCAGTTCAGTAGGTCGAGAGAAAAAGGGACATAACAGACGAAACCCTTATAGAAATAAGAAGACAAGATAATGAAATAAACTACTTACTGTACAAAGGGATAGGCTATTTATTTGGATGCCTTTTTCTATTTACTTAAAAGTACCAGGGGGACCGAGCTTAAGCTCGGTAAAATTATTACTTTCGTTTCTCACACAAAGCTCGTTCGCTCCGCTCACTCGCCAGGCGGAAGGTTTGCTGCACATTGGTATGATTTTCCTAAAACCACAGGTTAAAGATGTAACACATTGGTTTATTTTATCTACAGTTATCAGCTGATTTTTGTTCAGTTAAAAAATTTCCATAAGGATAACATGGGATCTTTGAAGGGCTCTAGCGCGAAAACCGGATTTTTCCCAGCTATGGGACCAGCTCCAATCGATTTCTGGTGGCCAAAACCCCCATATTCCAAAATTTGAAGGAAATCGTCGGAGCCGTTTTTGAGATAATTGTGCAAGCAAGCAAACAAGCAAACAAGCAAACATTGCTCGTATAAGAGTATAGGATATGCTTCAGAGCAAGGAATCTAAAATAAGTAAAAAGAAGGTAGGGGTCAAGACATACAACGCCCTCTATGCACCAGGTGTTCTTTTGCACCTATGACATCACCATTTATTTACGTTTTTAATAAACGTAAATAAACTTGAATTAGTTAGTTACCTTCAATAAATTCCTATTAGTTATTTTTAGGTGTCATCTTTAGGAAATAAACTTTATAAGAGAGAGTTAATTAATTTTCACTGATTTCCAGCTGAAGACATTTTTTTAAAGACTTTTTTGTCGTAATAAAATACCTTCATTTTAGCAAGTTCAAAAGTGACACTTTTCTAGCAAGAACTATGATTGTGAGTGACTTTAATTACAGTAGTGTTTGAGTATGGTGCAAACAAGAACATTATTGAAACTAAATACAGTTTCTTTATTGTGATTGCCTACAGCAAGTTTACATCATGCTATCGTAATGCTGGATGTACCTGAGTGTGTTGAATATTTACCTATGCACGAAAGTAAAACACATTCAAGAACCTCACGAGGATCACAGTTTTTTTTAGGAATAAAACAGATATTCAAACATGGTTTTTTCAGTGTGTGGATTAGATCTAAATGATTAGAAAAAACACAACCACATATTTTTAATAAAATGAATTTCTATGACGGTTTTAACAGCGGTTACAAACGAGTAGAACATTTTATTTTCATCAAAAATAAAATGCAAGGCAGTAATAAACTATTTTAAAGAATAGTGCAAGTTTCAAATTAATTTCACACACACTTTTAACTTAATAGGTTTTATAACTTAACCTTATCGTTAAAATAAAAACATTATGTGTTTCAGCATCAAAACATTACATAGGTTTTGACAGTTCTCTGCAATTAGTAAACAGAAACTAAATCAGCTGTCAAGCCTTGCACCGGCTACATCATGGTTTTTGTTTACGTGACCCTTACCTTCTATTTCTAGCTTCCTTGCTTCAGAGTCAGTTTCTGTACGTTAGTATATAACAAAATGGCCGTTGTCAAGAACCGTTTATTAAATTACATTTGTCTACCTAAGCCGCAGTCATCTGATCGTTTATTGATTTATAATTTTTCTTTTTTCTTTTGCCCGTGATGTGTCGATTTCAATCATTACAACTTTTATTAGTATTTTTATTACTTCATAAAAATACCTCTTTCGTATTGTTATAAGGCCACAAACAATAGATTTCTGTATTATTTGTAAGTTTTTTTTATTTCCTTTTGAAAAGACGAAATGTATTTCGCGTACCCGGTAGCATCACAGTTGGAAGGGGCCTCTTTAAACACAAAAAATTACATTACAGTTTGTTTGTTATTGGTGGATAAGAAGACCCCGGCCGAACCGTTGAGCACGTCTGCCTCAAAATGGGCATTTTGCGCAGGCCCCGGAAGAATGGGATATTGAAGGAAGAGAACGGGTGAGGCACACTGAAAAAACTCTAAGGTTGTCGATACACTATTTTTAAGGTTGAATGGAATTTAACTTTGGTAAAGTAACTAGCACCATATTCTAAAAATTATGGTAAGGAATGCATTAATCATAAGGTTATTACTACTTCAGATTATAGTTATTTTAAATTAAACGTAACTAAGGTTGTCGATACACTATTTTTAAGGTTGAATGGAATTTAACTTTAGTAAAGTAACTAGCACCATATTCTAAAAATTGTGGTAAGGAATACATTAATCATAAGGTTATTACTACTTCAGATTATAGTTATTTTAAATTTAACTCATATAAGGTTGTTATTGCAATAATGTTACACGTTAAGAAATAATTTACCTTTAGTATACAACCCCATCAGAAGACAGTATAAATTAAATTACATTCCTGTAGTAGATTATTTTTTATTTATTTTAGTTGAAGCGCTGTGAGTCATAGTTCTGGGTCTTTAATTAATATTCTGCTAAGAAAAACGAAAGTTCGAATATTTATCCTTCCGCCAAGAGTAGGGGTGGGGATGTTTTACACAGCATAAAGGCTTAAGAAAAAAGTAGTTCTTGAATGTAAACCGAACTTTTTGAGATGTTGTGACTAATTTGGATATAGCGACCAACCTTAAATTAACTATTGACTTTTTTATGTCTGCTCATATAATTACTGATCAAATTTAACTTTATTTCTACCGTTTTCTGTCGAATCGGTAGGATCTGTCGATTTGGTTTCGGTTGCCGGTTGCCGCCGTTGCCGGTTCGTTGTTCCGTTCGTTGGTTGGTGTTGGTGACTCCGTCCAGTGTAGCCATTTTTCCACTGAAATTAACTGAACCTGATTAAGTTAAATGGAAAGGGCTTCTTTAGTTTTTGCAACAAAGTACAGTTGAAACGGACAACATAGACGAATACGACTAACCAATTGAACTAATGCTGACAAGTTGGAACCCTTACGCCAGCCGTCGCCACAGATTATGTGACACATTTCCGTTCCCTTCAAACAAGTACCTCGGTGGCTAAGAGGTAGCGAGCCGGCTTCACACACCGGCGGGCCGTGTTCGAATCCTGACCTCGCCGGTGAAGCTTTTTACTGTTATTTTACTGCTTTCATTAAATTAATAATAACTTTACTAAGGTAAACACAACTATACATTTTTAACCTTAACTCATGTGTAAAAATAACCATAATATTGCTGGGCAAATAGTGGCCTTAGCTTAAGGTTAATTTTAACTATACTACGTGTAGTTTTAACCTTAGAGTTTTTTCAGTGCACGGGACAGGCTGTCCACTCATGTTCCAGCTAGGGGTTTCTATGCCCGTCGCACTTCTCTCCCCCTGCTGTCTTGAACATATGTTCCAGCTGGGGGTTTCCATGCCCATAGCATTTCTACTCACCCCCTGCCGTCTACATATATTCCAGCTAGGGATTAACCATGCAGTTCGCATTAACCCCCCGCTGTCTTGAACATGAATGGAGTTTGAAGGAAGGAAAATTGTCATAGTGGACAGCCAAAAGATTTACCACATTGTTATGACAACTTCGTTTGCTGTACCCAATGTCAACTTCGCAACTAGTATAAACCAGTTTTAAAGTTGTCCTGGGATTGCAAATTACATTATAGTATTAACAAGGTACAAGATCGGGCTGGTTAATGAAGGTTACCGACTACACCTTTACTACCCGGCAATAACCGTTTTACGACCTATCTTCGCCATCAGGTGGCGGGAGGGCGGTGCGATCCTTGGACGCTGCTCGGCGCCGGCACTGTGTATAGTAGACGGCGGCGCGGGGGGCAAGGACGGCAAATGTGGGTCATTCCATGTATGGGCACAGACCTTACCATACCTTACGATGCTGAAATGATTCATCCAGGGAGACATTGGCTCTCCGCCGGCGCGGAGATTCGATTTGGGGTTAAGGTGATGGGAATTTTGGAGCGGTTTTCCACTAGTCGTTAATCGAAAGATAGACGGCCTGATGGGTGACTATTAAAGGGGGAGGGGTGTAATTTAAGTACAATACACACAACAGTAAGGACACCACACAACAATTTTCATTCCGTAGCAAATTTTAATACAAATTCACTTTTTTCGCAGTTTAAGTTGGCTTAAAAGAAAAAAATATCATAGTGTACCCCAAACATTTGTATTGTTAATCAAAAGTCTGTTCATTTTGAACAAGTATTCTGCAAAATCTATTTTATTCTCTGCACACTAATTAGTTTTAATAAACTGCATAGAACTAAGCGCCACCGGCGCTCAAAAATTTCCATTTAAAACGAGTGTATATACTTTTGAATATACTTTTGAATATACTCTCTGAATATACTTTTGTCTGTACCGTATTCGCTAATAATTCAACGCCAAGTGACAATCAACAAGGCCAATTTTTAAAACAGATTTTAAAATATTGTTAACAATGAACAATTTACAAATACAGTACTTTACCCCCTGATAAATCGAAATTCTAAATTAAAAACTAAATGTACGTTGTTACTTTATAAATCTATTTTGAGACCAATCCTTACCTACGGGTGTCAAGTTTGGGGAACTGCCAGCAAAACCCACTTAAAGAAAATCCAGACATTCCAAAAAAAAAAAAAAAAAAAAAAAAAAAAAAAAAAAAACGCCTATCTGTTAATGCCCCTTGGTTTGTTAGAAACTCACAATTGCAAAGAGATCTACAAATTGAACCTATTGAAGAATTTACGAATAAATTAACGTCAAAATTTTACAATAACACAGTGGCATCTGATCTCCCAACTATATCCGGAATTTTTGATCAATTATTAGAAAATAGAAGATTAAAACGAAGAAACATAGAAGATCTCATACATTAAATAACGCATGGATTAATTAACACTTAAAAACTTTACATTTTCACTTAAACTTGTTTCTTTTTAGTCAAGAGGTGCCAATTGTGTTTCCTCAACATGTTATTTTATATTGTTCGTTAATTTTATTATGTTCATGATACAGTGTAAAATACGAAAGTGTTGATCCTGTAAATAAAGATATTTGTAAAAAAAAAGTATTTTTTATTGGGCTTTTTATTCTTCCTTCCCATGACATGACATAAACATAAGAACCTATACCGCAATCAAGGTTTGGAGTCGAGTTTGTCTATAGATCGAAATTAGGCCTATACATACATGAACGTTTTTCCTTTTTGTTAGATTAAGCAATTTGATTTGTACATTTTATGCGAGCTCGTTACTTTTACTTTATTTTCATCCGTAAAATATAGCATATACAATGATATAGAAAGAAGTTAACGCATTCAAAGGACACAAACGTATGTGAGCATGTTTTGCACTGGTAACTTAATTAGAATTAAATTAAGACTTCACACTCAAACTACTTAACCGCAGATGTGTTATATCCTATAAAAATGTTTCAAGAATTCGGCTCTTTCTGGCTCTTTCAGAAAGAAAGATTGCAACAGTTGGAAGCCCCGAAGAGGCGGAAACCTCGGACGGACCATGCAAATCATAAATGACCGGTGAAGGGGGGAGTGGCTCAAGTGACATCACCGCACAACGTTACCTCATGGCCCGGGGCTGTGCAGGCATCACGATCTGCGCCTGCCTAACACAACAGAGACAAAACTCTGAATGGATATCATCTGACAAAAACTAATTGAATATTTAACGACAAATGAGGAATTCCTGTCACAAGATCAAGACGCGCTCTGAATTTCCACATTTTATTCCAAAACATGTATTGAATTCATTACGCGGAAACGGAGAGGAAAACTCCAAATTTAGTTTGATGTTAATTTTATCAAATAAAACCATTGATTGTATTGACATTGTCCGAAACGTATCCGTTGGGATTAACCAATTGTCCCTTGATAGATTGATTTATACAAATTTATTCGGTAATATTCCACGTACGCAGGAACCAACCCACTTAGGCATAGCTTGTTGGTTACCAAGGTCACTGTGATTAAAGCAGACCCACGGTCGCCCTCGTGGACGATCACGATGCGCATAATCTGCAACAACGCAGGAGCGCGTTTAGCCCGGGGGCGCGGTGCTTCCACAACAGATACGGCCGCCATGGTTGCAAAATACAACGAACGAGGAAATCATTGTCAATGACAGGTTGAGAAAATATTGATGTAAATCAGATTCCGCATGCTTTGTTTGTTTTCCTGACATGGTTACTAACTAGGGCTGTAATGCTAAGGAGCCTTATTACCATAAAATATAAATTCTATTAATCACACCAAATTAACTTTTAATTGAAAAAAAAACTATATAACTTTGTAGAGCGAAATTTTTTTACCAAAATATGAGATATAACAACCCTTAACAGTCCTACCTTCTTCTTCCTTTATGTTCCACAGAGGCGAGTTTACCTTTCTCCTTTCTCTTGAATAAGTATAAGCCTGTTTTAAGTTTTGAAAACTTTTCCTCGACTGTGGGCCAGATGTAGGCCTTCGGAGACATGATTTCATATACTTTACTTACAATAGACTTTACGTAAATATTGCAAAAAATAACATTTAGGCTATTTAAAACGAAACATCGCCGAGATAGTTTAAATTAATCTGAAATAAACATGGCGAGAGATAAGCCTATTAGTCGACAGATGTGAATGTGACCTCATCAAACCCAATTAACACTGTCATCATTACAACATCGCTTCATCGCACCGCCAGCACTCGAAAAACGTAAATTAAAATATCTTGTTGTCAAACACTGTGATTTTTATCCTTTCAAACTTTCAATCTTTCTTCTCGATATATAAATGCGAAATTCCGATCAACGCACAAGCCAAACCATAGCACCTAGAAGCATGAGATTTTGCATACATATTCATCTCATAGCGTAGGCAGACAATAAGAAGCGATTTTACAAAATTCCCAACGGGCCCCACCCCACAGAAGGTCAAAGTTAGCATGGAGTTCGTATATGAAGTATAATTTGTTTTGGGTTTTTGTTTGCATTATCGCAGATGAGAACTACTTGAAATGACAGTAGTTGTCTGCAATTTATTTAATCATAAACAGCCGTTCTTATTTTAAGTATTATTAAGGGAAGATTAGTAATAAAAACTTAAAGGATATTATAGACGTGAGGCGAGTGAGCGTAGCGAATGAGCTTAAAACGTGATGGCGAGTGAACGCAGCGAACGAGCTGAACTTGACGGTAAGTGAGCGTAGCGAAAGAGTTCACATGAAGTGTAGAAATGCCTCAGGTTCGCATTGCAATTTCAGTAGGTCCTACACCCTACCGTTGCGAAGCACGGGTAAGTCAGCTAATTGAAAATATACCATGGAACTTAAAATTAAAGAAAAGTTTCCAACACAATTCAGCACCGTTTTGCGTCAACAATATCCAAACCAAAACTTGAAAAACTACGTATAGTTATCAGATTATGACTTAACCGAACTCTACATCGACGTCCTTTGAAATAAGTTTTAATATTCCTAATACAAAGCCATAACAACAACAAAAGGTCTTTAAGGGGGTTTCTTCAAAGCGGACCTATGAGTGTGAATATACCACCAGGCTATGACTGAAATTATTTTTGATCTAGTCAACTTTTTAACCTGGAGCAGTATTTAACCCAACAGTTAAGTAATTAATTTGACTCTAACCTTTGGTATGTTCTGTTTCCGATTTTCTTTCCACTCCTCGTTTCCATTTCCTTTCTCTCCCATTTCAAAGTCTATGCCCCACAGGATTTTTTCTGAGAAATTTCAGGGGGTATCGTAGAACACATTCAGAACAATCCAATAATTTTCTCCCCACTAGCCCCAGACAAATAAAATCATTTAAGTCTTTATAAGAGTTTTGGCTATGGAGTATACTCTATAGCGACAACTCCCTCACAACTCCGGTGGCCCCACAACTAAATACAGTACAACAGTGACTCACCGCTATTTGTGTAGTGATGCCTTCACTCCACGACTTATCAATGGCCTCGTTTAGTTTATTAGGCCATCTCCCTTTTCCTTTACTTAGATTGTTTTAGATTCTATAAATTGATTGGCACAAAGTAATCGCTTCGTAAATTTGCAGAGTGTCAATAACTATAAGATAATAATAGTATTTAGTTATTGGAAGTAATTTAAATTTAATGAATTATTAGAATGTAAATCAGCGAGAAATATCACGCAGATTAGTTTGAAGAATCTAAATCATGTCTACTGGTAGTACGATTTTAATTTTTGATAAAAATATTACATATTTAAAGCGCTTGTACCCAGCGTCATAGTTACCATATTTACAAATGTAAAATATTAATAACTAGCTGCCAGACATTTACGTGAAAAAGAATTGGAAACTGATATAAATAAATAATTTCAAATATAAAGTAAGTTGTTGGTTAGTTAATTTGTTCTTTTGATGGCGACTTTGAAAGCATAAGGCTGTAGAGAGTAAAAATACACTAGGCCTATACAACTACACGCGGTCAGAGTGTGCAAATACGAGTGGTAAAACTGTTTTAGTTTTTAGTGTAGATTTGTAATTTACTAATATCGACCAGTTGATTTCTTTAGCCACAATCACTAATAACCTTAAGCCCAAAGCCATTTGTAAGGATCCAACAGTTTCTAACCTTATACAGTACATAACGAATCTACTTTGCTCAGGTAATGAAAAGCACAAATTCCACTCAAATGTGTTGAAATCAACGAGTTTAAACTAGATATAGAGTTCTACAAAGATAGGGAGGTTTTCCTCCTGTTGATTGACGCCATTTTATCCATGATTCCCGCTGTTTCCTTGGTAACCAGTCCTTTGTTTACTGTTTCCCATCTCTGGTATCTGTCATTTTACCAACACCTTTCCAACGTTTCTATGGTAACTAACTTCAACTTCCTGCTCACAGACCGTTAAATCAAAGTGGTTTTAAAAACAAACAAAAAATAATAAAATGTTTTTGAAGTATAGTCTGTAATTTTTGAAGCTTGTTGTGACCAATCATAGATAAGATAAAACTGGTAACCTAACTATGGAAACGAGGGTTAAGTGCTGGATGGTTACTAAGGAAACGGCGGGAATCGTGGGTAAAACGGCTCAAACCAACATGGGACAAAACAGACATTAACGTATGTTTACCACTCTATATATTTACTGCAGTTTAACCTCGTTGGTTGAAATCATAAAGTCACAGTGTTGTAGATTTTTCGTCCATTCATTTGCTTGGTGCAAAATTATTGGAAATAAAAGAAAACTTGTAGGTGACCGAAAGATGTCATCCGATCGTTTATTAATAGAAGAGAGTCCGAGAAAAGAATCTGAGGGAGAAAGGGAGTCTGGCAGCACAAATAACACAAACAACGCGACAGCAGCGGAGCATCGACACTGATGACACTACGTCGCGACCATAAGAACTCGGTGATCGGTATACCTTCCGAATAAGACTTCAAGAGAACTTTTTCTGCCGCTTCACTTAATTAACTTACAACAGTTTCAATAAACAACAAATTATTGTAAAGACCCTCTGCCTGATCGACGGTGCTCATTCAGCTACAAAATCTTTATCTTATAACTATATGTGAAGGGCCAAAGAAAACCTAACAGTTACTAATCACGATGAAAAGAGCACTATGGTGCTTCCCTTTTTGTAATCTCACCATAATGGGCGGGCGAACGGAGCGAATGTTATTCCTTTGAAACAGGATGTTTATTTTTCGACCACTCTAGTCTGGAGCTTCCTCATTTCAGTATAAACTTCTCCAACACATTGCGGGTTCGGATATCGCAGCAGGACAACAAACATGCGTAACACACCTCGCAGCAGACCATAACTCTACAACAACTGACTGATAACACGACCGTGTCGACAGATCCATCGCTGGCCGTCTGCCACTCAACTTAAGGCTCGGCCGTACGTCCGGGTGCCGCTGCCAAAATCCGCTATTTTCGCTAACACTAATTACACTTCTTGTTAGCCTCTAATGCGCTTTGACAAATGACGTGTCAAACAACCACCAAACTAGAATAAAAACTTCAAGGGCTGTACCTGTGGAGCAACCGTCGAGACCTATAGTGAGCAAAATTTGGGGCGAGTGTTTCAATTCGACATGATAATACTACAGTATTCTATAAACATATTGTAATCCGGTATATTCGTCCATTTTTCAATGATTAGACAAACAAATATTTATCTTAGTGTAAGGACTAATTCGTTTATATGGTTTGAATCTTCATTAGACCATTACTGGTATAGTAGATTGTTTGAGGGTTTAGCGAAAGTATGTTCTTGAGGAGTTTGAACCATGGCTGTCGTCGTAAATAATGTCTTGTCGCAGTAGCAAGACTTCCGCGAAGACGTGACAACAAGGACATTATGACTAATGCATAAAAACTATGTCTGTGTCCGATATTTGTATATGGCGCTGTACAGGGCCTTTGAAAGCTAAACATTTTGCAAGGTGCCGGTAAGAAGAAGCATGTATTATTGACAGCTCTACATTCAAACAATGTGACACAGCCAGAGGAGTAGGTGTTGGTGTTATCGCTAGTTTTATACATCCGTTGACACCGCGTCTGTTGACAAAACAGATCTCAGTTGTTAAGTTTAGAGACGGTAAAAATACCGACAGGCGCCGACCCTTGTGTCGGTGCCAACTGTTGATTTTTTTTGTCATTGACTTCTAATGTCACATGTGATATCAGGGGTCTTTTTGTGAAGGTGGAGTAGGGCATTTTAGGACTGTTTAATGACTACACTCAATTTACAGTAAAGAGAAAACTTACTGACTTAAAACTTACTCACAGTATTGATACTTTGTTCGGTACAAGATTTGACTACAAAACTAGGTATATAAAATATATATTCTCTATGATTAACAAATCACCCTCCAACAACAAAACTAAACAATTGAGTTGTGCAAGAAAATAAAAGAATATAGCCTGTATTGTCCATGAAGAAGGTTAGCAGTTAGTTGATATCGCTAAGATTTTTCACTTGCATCAGTTCAGGGATTTTACGTAAAATATATTAAGTAGAATCCTATACCCAATGGACTGAGCGGCATTGTTTAATCTGTATATTCAGTCTGAAACTTTACTTCAATACAAACAACTTACCCTTGAATCTACACTTTGGCCTCGACGTTGATATAATTTCTGAGGCTTTTAATGGCTGTTGATATAAATTTATAATTTATTGACTTGTTGTACCTTGATAAAAAAGGTTACTAAGCACAAACATAGAGAGGAGGTCGATGATAGCGAAAAATACAGACTTGAGTAAATCAAAATGTTTGCATAGATAGCAACATGACAGTGAGTTTCATATTTGGATTCTCAAAATTCAAAATATTTTACTCTTATTCTGGGTTAAAGTTTAACTCAAGCATTTCAAAGAAATCAGCTAAGTGAAATTATGTTCGTAGGCCTACGTTTGTGCAGATTTCCCGGCAAGCACTGTACGTAGCAAGGTTAGATAAGTCAAAGTTAGTACAACAAGTATAAAAAGTTACTAATAAGCCTAGGACAGAAACAATTACTGGTTTCAAATGGTATAGAGCAAGTACATAGCTCTTATAGGGTCTAACCTAACTGGCTGGGTAGCTGAGTGGTTTTAGTGCTCGCCTTTGAATCTGAAGGTTGCCGGTCCGATCCTGAGAAGGATAAATTCTTGTTGATGGTTCGAAACTGGACCCAGCTGGATTTGGTCATTGGGCTATTAATTAATTAATGACGCTGACAAATAAACTACCTACTATTTGTCAGTAACAATGCTAAACCCCATCTGATCAATTGCACATACCCTTCGGACACTCACCATAAAACATGCGTCGGTATTTTAAGAAATGTATCTAAATGTATAAATGTATTCTAGTCAATTTATACTAGTAACTCAAAATAAGGTTTAAGCTGCTGCCCTTCATTATCACACTAATAGCGATAACAACCCGCGGTGACCATTATTTGGCAACGATCCGCGTGGTTCTGGCACAGCTGCATTCCCGCGCGCGGCAAACCATCGGTCAACTGATTACTGAGGCTAAACTTTCCATAGTAGTGTTTCCAGATGCGATCATACATCTACGAAAGCCAGAGGTGAACCAACACAACCATTTCCCTGGACAATTTCATCTTACAGTAGCCGATAACCCCTAAATTACACCACGCTAGCAACGTGAATATTATAATCCATTGAACAAAGGGGGTTAGTTATTTCAGAGTATGCTATAGTATGCCGAAAATCGGCGGGTAAAATAAAAATATAAACAAGGATTAAAACTTATTAACAATCAGAGTAGAGAAAAAACCAACAAGAACAAATGCACTTAAAATATTAATATCACAAGTAAACAAGTGTATTGCAATGTACATGTTCAAAAATAATCTTTGGAAACCATAGAAGAGAACACCATGGGAGTTAAAACTTCTTTAGGAAGACGACAAACTTGAACGACCGACTGCACATAGGCTTGTGTGTAGTGTAGCTAATAGTTATGCGATTGACATTCTTCCAGAGCAGTCTGCACTAAATATATGCGTTATTTTACAGTATCCACTGTGATATTTCAATTGCCTTTTACCGGCGAGCCGAAAGCCGATGATAATCTCTACAGGGACAGCTGACGAGCATGTCAGCTGATGCTGATGCTGAATACTCACATCCAGGCGAGGAGCAGCCGTTCTTGAGCGTGCACCTGTACGGCTGGTACGTCCCCGGCGTGATTTTGCCGTACATCGTGCGGTCCACCATCCTGAGGCCGTGCGGAACACTCCACGCTGTACACTAGTGCCGGGGCGCCCGCGACGCGTCGCCGCCGGGACGGAAATACATCACCGCAACGCGACGCTTCTCCAGCTGGAGCGCCGGAATAGTATATTTCGTCACAAG
The DNA here is from genome assembly GCA_030545055.2 of Neoaliturus tenellus. Taxonomy (NCBI): domain Eukaryota; kingdom Metazoa; phylum Arthropoda; class Insecta; order Hemiptera; family Cicadellidae; genus Neoaliturus; species Neoaliturus tenellus. The sequence goes on from CM061534.1 coordinate 91,456,194, forward strand.
GGCCGAAAGTGGCGTTTTGCCGGCCCCGAGATCGTGTTTCAAGTTCGAGACGAAGTCGAGAACTTGAAACGATCGAGGGTTGGCAAAACGCTTTCGGCCCGAGTTACGAACGATATTTTTCATCACACTACACAATTCAATAAATTCTAAACAAGTGAAAACATTCCTTTTTCGTTCATAACAAACAAAACATAACATCAACTAACCTAGCGAGATGCTTGAGTTTCCGGTTGCTAGGCAACCAATTCATTTCATTGTGGAGTCACATGTTTTTGTGATACAACATATTGTTTTTATGTAAGGTCTAGGCCAGCTGATTTTGCAGGCCTAGGCCGGAAAATTTTGCAGGCCTAGGCCGGCAAAACAGGTGTTTCGACGGTAGAAACGAGATTCGAAAACAGGTGATATCGATGTAGTGTGATGAAAACACTATTGTGGCTACACTGACGCTCGTTCGATTGTTCTCGTTCGGTTGGCGCAATCGCCGGTTCAATTGTTATACGTCTGAGTCGAGCCGGTGGGTTCTGCCTGTTGTAAAATCAAATGGCGAATGTCGGGAAATAATTATTTTTACAGTTATTATTTACGTCTAGCCAATTTGAGTAATGCGATTATTAGTGTTTAATTTGTTAAATAGTTTTGAATAAAATAAGAAAGTATTTCATCGAGAAAAAAATAATCACATTTTGCGTTTGTGTTCAAGATAACATACCCGTTATCGCTCAGTTATTGAGGAGATATAAAACTGTCATTGGAGGACTAACTAGTCACTGTTTGCAGGAGATAAAATTTTACCGTAGGTACTCGATGGAGATGTTTACATACTACAATTGTTTTTATGTAACACTCTGCATGACCAATTTAAGATCATTTTAAGACACCAAGTACCTATTTATATTAATTAACCGTTTTAAACATTGATAAAACGTTATGCAACGATTACATTTATTGACAATGTAGTGTGTGTGTGTTATCTATCAGAAGCGAATATATATACTAAATGCTGCTTTGAGTGGAAATAAGAAAAAAAGTTTACTTCATTAACTTTCTTCTTAAACTCCTCTAAATGTTTAAAGTGTTTAAAGTGTTTTTTAAATAAAAATTCAGAAAACGTAGTGCTGTTACATTAGTTACAACTTTAAAAATTTATTTGAAAACTTTTTAATCATGGCATTTTTCTCCGTTTTTCTTGATGTTGAAATACTTTGTTAAATACGGGTCTAAAGTTTGGAAGGCAAGTCATAAAATATTTATTTACCGTTCACACAAAATTTTATTACTTGCCAATAGTTGTCTAGATCAATTTCGGGCGTAGTACTTCAATTCACAAAATACGTTGATGATAATGGAGGTTAGGACGATGGCGAGAATGGTGATACCGTACGCGTCCATGTTCGCACACCGCGACTAGTAGCGCACTGTAGCAGGTACTGTACCGCACGGCGGGCGCGCACTGACTGCGGCACTGCGGTACGAGATACTACAGTGTGACATTGCGGCAGCGACGCGCCGGCGAAGCGGTTATGCAAGCGTATCGGTCAAGGTCACGATTTACACCTAAATTGGTAGTTTTTCGCCGATTTTAGTTCCCTATCACTGTTGCCTTCGGCGTTCGGTGACATCCCACATCTAATGTGGTATAGAGGTGATGTTCGCTGTCTTCCGACCTCCAACCTTCTGTACAGCGGTGAGTTCGAACCTCGAGTAAAAAAACAACTGACGAACAGAAGTTTATCGATTCACCCCTTTCATCAAGATCAAAGGTAATTTTCCAACCTATTGTCTGGACTAATGAAATCCTTCTTGAAATTTTCTAATGAAATTTTCTTAAACTAAAAAACTCTCTTTAGTAAAAAAAGGTACTGATCTTAGTAGATAAGCCCTATTTATTTAATTGCTGAAGATATGGAGGACAGGACACAGTCTACATACAAAGTGCAAAGAAACTTTGCAAAGAATCGCTGGGAAGAAATTTGACATTTATTTGAATTCTCCTGATTGCAGATAAGAAATATCTGTTAAATGGCGAATAAAGTTAAACTTAAAACCAACAACTTAAAACACGAAATAAAAATAATAAAAATCAGTTAACACCTGAAGATGTAAAATACTCATAATGCTACATTCTCAAACTAAGGGACAAAAATTCATCAAAAGCAGCACCTTTAATTCTTCTCTAGTTCTTTGGAGAAATGAGTTTCAACAATGTGAATGAGCTCGTTGGGAGAGCTCAGAATGCCACAAATTGCTTTAGGTTGTTTTCAATTCAAACAACCTAATATTAACAACGATTGGGCTTATTTCAGGATTGGTATTTCAAGGGCAAGTTATCTTATTCTACGTACTTCTAAATACCCCCGTTGCAGCAAACCTGCGTACTCAGCGAAATTCCAATGGAATTTCAGATTACTTACTTTCCCCATAAAAACACCATAGGATCGAGTATGTAGGTTTTCTACCACCGGGTGTTGTTAGAAAATCTAAGTTAATCAATAATTGGTGAATGTAAACACAAAATTGTATCAAACTCTGGCAATTTTTTATTTTCCCCATAAACCCCATGGGGGTGAATACGTGGGTTTGCCGCCATATGGGTTTTGTAATAAGTATAAGTTAAACCTTATATAGATAATGTGCATACCAAATTTGATTAAGTTATGTCAATAAATAAGCAAGATATAGGGTTTTCTTGATTTCCCATAAGAATAATATGGAAACACATTTATGGATATGCCCCGTAACCAGTTATGCTATGATAAAAATTCAAAATAACAAATTGTTTGTTTTTTTAAGCTGTTTTAAATGGTTTCAGTTAAAATTAATGAATTTAAAAAACTAAGGTCCAAAAATGCCAAAAACCCATTTTTGGCCCCTTTGAAACCCCATAAAACCCCGTTCCCATAACCCGACAATGCTGGTTCGCGAACTCATGAAAATAGACCTGGTCTTACACCTCCAAACCAAATTTCATCAAAATCGGAGGTCCCCTTAAAAAGTTATCAGTACCACGGACACATAACTATATATATATATATATATATATATATATATATATATATATATATATATATATATATGTATATATATGTATATAAATGAACGAACTGTGTTTTTGGCTTCTGGGGACCTCAAAATGAAAAAGTAAGTAGTCCCATTTATATTACAGTACACAGATTTCGCAGACTCTGTGAATAAAAAAAAATAAATAAATGTTTCAAAAAGGGTATTTATAGTTTTTTTTTTTTTTTTTTTTTTTTTTTTACATCTTTCTATATACAGGGTGTCCAACTTCCACCTTTATAAACTTTTCCAGGTTATTGAGCATGCCAAAACAAACAGAAAAACTACATAAACATATGTCCTAAAATGCTTCGTTAAGCCGCTAGCCGCCATTTTGTTTTTTACACTTAAGAATTTTTATTTCCTTAACGGGTTGTTGTATTGAGTTCAAATTTGGCATGTGCCTTAGTCTTACAAATGCTCATTTTTGAATAAATTTTTTCCGATTTATATTTTCAAAATTGCGGCCATTTAAAATTTTTAAACTCAAATATCTCAAAAATGGTAAATTTTATAAAAATGTTACAAGAGACAAAAAAGTTGACAAATTAAAGTATCTAAATATTGACAATAAGTTTGTAAGGATCCAACAACAAATAATGGAGTTATTGAGATTTTTCTCTTAAAATTACCTAAATTGGCATTAATCATAATGCTAAATCAGTGTTTTTCTGCAGAAAAAACACAATAAATCCGTTATTTGTTGTTTGATCCTTACAAACTTGGTGTCACAGTTTAGATAATTTAATTTGTCAGATTTTTTGTCACGAAACATTTTTATAAAAATTACCCTTTTTTAGGTATTTGAGTTTAAAAATTTTAAATAGCCGCCATTTTAAAAATATACATACAGCGTGCCGCCGCGTAGCAGATGCGCCACTTCAATGTGTACCAGGCCTAAGAGACACCGTTTGAAACTGCTAGAGAAAACACCAGCTTACATGGGGAAAAGGCTTTTTAATAAATTACCTTCTTTACAAAAAAATTAATCCATTCATGTTCATTTTAAAGCATCCTTGCTGAATTTCCACTGAATAAAAATTATTACAGTGTAAATGATTACTTGAATGGACTAAATTTAATTAATTGATTTTTTTACAAGATTTGACAACCGGTTATGTATTTTACTCTCATGGAACAAAAACCTGTCTTTTCTAGGCTAACTTTATTACTAGCATTTGTATCTGAAATGTAATACACTAGTATATTTATGGTAAAAATAATGAATACATTTTTTGACAATGTCACCTGTTTTATAGCTATGCCATGATTGTAACGTAAATGTGACAATAAAGATTTACTAATTTATTCATTTATTTTTTATGTTAAAAGGTAAAGCTTTTAATCAAGTATATGTTGAGGGGTTTTACAATCGATACTAGGCCTATATATAGATTTATTCAACAACCTAATGAAAATATTGATCAATCTGATAGATATAGGGATTGTTATAATATGGAATAATAACTTTATTCTATACTTTTTTTACTATCAAATGTTTAACCCTAGAAGCGGCCAGGCCAAATTGGCGAGTATGTGCTAAGCTGCCAGTCAATTTCTACCATTTTGGAGATGTTTAAAAAAAATTAACTGTGTGAAAACTGCCGATAACAAACTAGTCATGTGCATATTCATTTTGTTCGGAAAAAGACTCACATTATTAATCAAATTAATTGAATGGAATCCTTGTCGTTATGTTTTTCACAAAATGTAAAAAACAAAATGTTTTTAAAATGTTTAAAATATTTTTCTGAAGTAGAGTACTATAACTTTTATACAGTATGCCTACTGATTTTTATACAGACAATCAAAGATATAGAAAATTTAGGCAATTTATTTCCCTATGTGGAAATATTTTTTGTTACGGTAGTTAGAATTTTACTTCCATAGTATGGAAAAATACGGAAAATGGACAAAATTTTACAAATGCGGCCGATGTGCGTTTGAAACATAAAAATAAAGTATATAATATATATACATGATAATATGTGCTATATTACTAACTTTACAATATATTTATTGGAAATAATGTGATTTTGTACCTTAAAAAATTGTTCTCTTCCCTTGATACGTGTTGGATTTTTTTCATACACAGTTACTAAAAGCTTTATATAATTTTCCTACAAGTCTTTATATAATTTTTATATAAAGTCTCTAACCTTTAATTGCATAAAAACTACATAAGGTAGCTAATTTTATGTTCTTATAGTATATGTATTTTTTGTCAAATTTAATTTAAAATCCAACCATGTAAAAATTATGAAAATCGGTTTATAAATAAGCAAGATAGAGCGATTTCAATATGAATCTAAGCGGATTACCATGCAAAAAGCGCGGTGGTTGCACCAGGTCAACAATGGAAATCATACCAAAACTGCTACTGGGAAAGCGGTCCAACCATCAGCGCCTCAGTTAAATCGCTTTATCTCGCTTATTTATGAACCGAATTTAATAATTTTTACACAGTTGATTTTTAAATTAAATTTCCCAAAAAACACATTTAAGAACATAACATTTGCTACCTTATATTAAAGACCCCCGTCGAAGCAGACTGTACTTTCAGTGAATTTCCAAAGGAATTTGATATTTTTATTCAATCGATATTTTTAAATTTGGTAGGGCAGCCCAGTTATGAAACTGTACCCAAATGTTTAAAGTTCTAAGTTTTAGGTCAACAAATGTAAAATGACTTTTCCAAAATCCGTCCCAGTATATAGGACCTACATAATACCCTTATGTTTTTTGTGCTTTCTGAGTCGGATCTTTCTTACATGTACGATCATACAAATACGGCATCAGATGCAATTAATTGTCCAAATGCAGCCGATCTTTCAGGCGAGGCCAAGCTATCTTTGGCAGTCATCATGTTCTTTCTGCTACAATGTTGCACTTAGGCCCGTTGTTATGACTTTAGGTGAGCTTCACCCTTGAGTTGGCCCTTCACCAGTTTAACAGCAGGGAAGTCTGCGGGCAGAATTAATAATAATCTAACCTAACAATCTAACCATAAACCTCCGTCACTTTTATTGACATCGTTGTTTATAACAACAAAATCAATGGTGTTGTGAAACATTTAAAACCCATATACCCTCAATAAAATAGCAAAAAAATACTTTTCTGATTCATATTTGACAGCATTTGTGTGACACCATTTTAGCTCTAACGAAGTCCATGCTAGTCTACATCTTCTAACAATTATTAAGATACACCTACACAATAAACTTGTGTAGTTTATTTTGTGTTGTTCTTTGATAATGTTACAGGTTACATTGGCTAAAATTTGTAGGCTTACTTGGTTTTTTTCAGTGACTTGTTTGATATATATTTGTTTTATTTTCAAAAGGTATGTAAATTATTAGAACAAAACTAAATCAGGTGATAGAATTGCAATCTTTCGTATCGTGTAATTGTATCATCGATAGAATAGCAATAGCCTATCGCACTACCGTATTTGAAATCTCCACATCGATAATAACAGTGGAATAGGATAACAAAGTTTTGCCCGTTAGACCTAAAATGGTGTCACACAAATGCTACCAAATTTACGAATCAGAAAGGTAATTTTTGCCACTGTATTGAGGGAATATGCTTTTTAAATGTTTAGAAACACCATTCATTTTGTTGTTATAAACATCGCTGTCGATAAAAAAGATGGAGGTTTATGGTTTGATTGTTAGGTTCTAGATTATCATTATGATTATAGCATAAATAAATTACAATATGATTGTATAACACACATCTTAGACCTAACTCTAACGATTAAAACTATCGAATAAACTTAATCGCAATATCGAAATTTCCACATCGATAATAACGGTGGAGTCGGATAGCGAAAGTTCGCCATAAATTAAGTTAAAAATCCTGCTGAAAGGTATTTTGGGACTGTTTTCTTCATAAGTCCTAGGCCTATTTGCTTTTAATTTAAGTTAACCATAATTCAATATGATAGGGTTAAACATAAAAGTGAGTTAGCCTGCTAGTACGGACTTGTTTTGTGGGGGCATTCGGCTGCAGTACAGGACGTGCTGCTCTTGCAGAAGAAGGCTTTGAGCATTATTACCTTCTCCGGCTATTTAGATCACTGCCGACCAATCTTCAAGGATCTCAAGATTTTCACTGTTTTTGGCCAGTACATTTACAGCATCCTCGTCCTGCTTAAACAGAAATTAGCGGCCTTCAGCAGAAGAGAGGACGTACACACACACGGGACACGTCGTGCTATAGATTTGGACATGCCACCAGGCCCGGACTGGCCCACCGGGACATCGGGACGTGTCCCGGTGCGCCCTTCTCCTCAGGCGCTCTCAGCGCCCTCGCGGTATAGGCCACCGAAGGCGCTCGACATAGTAACAAAAATATTCACACCAAATAGAGTAAATGATTTTTATACCACCTCCTACCTACACACCTAATTATTCAGTAACTTTTCAAAAAAATTAGATGAGTAGCAAGATGGGTCACTGATTTTTTTTCTGACTAACCTACAAAATTATCCTTGGGCCGCCTCCGATAGGTCCAGGCATTGGTTATCACTGATTCCCGACAATAAATGAGTGTCAAGCAATGTTTAAAGGGTGTGGTAGAGCTCGTTTTATTAAACTTCCTTTGACAAAAAAATATATATATTAAGGCTGCGGTCTACCTAAGTCCGAATGCCGCCTTGCGGCCGCGGCCGTAGCGCTAGATGAGTTTAATGGCTGCAGAGGTTTACGGGAATCGTGTTCTAAAACTAAACAATTATAATAATACCCCACGTCGCAGCAGACCTGCATACTCAGCGAATTTCCAAATTAGTAATATTAATTTTGACCAGCTAAACTTGTAAACAAAATTTCTTCACGTGCTCATAAATAGGGAAATAAATGTCTATTCTCCTTAAGATAAATATAGGGAAAGAGTGTGCAGGTATGATGCCATGGGGGACACTAAAAGTAGGTTTTTAGCATAGAAAAAATGTATTTCGACCATATAAAGCCATATAGTAAATTTCATCAATATCTGTCCATAAACAAGTTTGCCTATTCTCCATTGATTAACATGGGAAAAGAGTATGCAGGTTTGCTGCCATGATAAGTACAAAAACCAAGATTTTTTACCATAAATGGATGAATCTCAACCAAATGAAGCTAAATACCAAGCTTCATCCAAAAATATTGGTTAATAAGTGAAATATTAACACATCCTTATTCTCCATAAGATTAACATTGGAGCCCCAAAAAGCAATGTACTGTCTTTAGACGTTGTAATATCTCGGTAACCAATGGAGATAGAGCAAAGCTTAAAATTTTTCAAATTTACATATGAAAAATGCAAAAAACCCATTTTTGGGGTACAAAACCCCCCAAAACTACCCCTTCTGGTAGGTCGATATGTCTGGTTTTCAAACTCATCCGAATAAACGTAGGATTACACATCTCTACCAAATTTGGTGTCGATCGGACCATTTTTACGAGAGTTATCGTGTCTAGGGATACATATATACATATACATATATATATTATTGAATTTTGTTCACTTTTTTGGGCTACTATTTGTTCATTTTGTATAATACATACATATATATATATATATATATATATATATATAAATTTTAATGACTATTATTTTTGGTCTCTGGGCACCTCAAAACGAAAAAGTAACATGGTCCCGGGCTTAGGTCTTACCATGAGACCTACGGTAATAGCTTATTCCCTATGGGAAATTCGCTAAAAATGACATAACTTTTTCTAAAAGCACAGAGACGGATCTCGTCTTCTCTGGTTAATATATATATATATATTTTTTTAATAATATTAATTATAATTTTAGGCTATAGGCCTAACTGTCTAAAATCATCTGTTTTCTCGATGCAAATGCAGGTTTTTTTTTAAGAATCATGTTATCTTCTGCTAAATGCAGCCAACAGCTATAAAGAAGGTGTCATATCAAAGAAGAATAACGGCGCTAAATTTACTTTGTTACACTTTGGTAATTATTCCATCAAAACTAATAGAAAACTTCAGTTAAAAATCGGGAAAACAGATGATTTTAGACAGTTATAGGCCTAGCTGAAATTATAAATATGAATAAAAAAAGTCTAAAACCTGAGAAAGACGAGACCCGCCTTTTTATTTTTAGAAGAAGTTTAGAGAAAAGGTTAAGAGCTAATCTCTATCTTGATTGGTTAGTTTTGGAACACGATTCCTGTAAACTTCTGCATCTATAAAACTCGAGCGCCACTAGAGAAAAACAGATGATTTTTAGACAGATAAACGGAAAATTAGAAATTTTATTTGAAAATTATAAAATTAGAGAAAACGAGATCCGTCTTTCAACTTTAAAAAAAATTTAAGAGTCAATCTCTATCTTAATTAGTTAATTTGAAAACATGATTCCTGTAAACCTCTGCAGCCATCAAACTCGTCTAGCGCTACGGCCACAAGGCGGCATTCGGTGACGTCATTCGGGCTCAGGTAGAGATAAAGATGACAAGAACATTTCACATCTTACATCTTACATGCATTGTTCGTTGAGCCTTAAGACAAAGTAGTTTTAATTGTAGAATTGCATGCTATGTAAACTACTATATTTTTTTTATCTATAGCCTAAATTTATCAGACTGCATCTGGGCCTACTGTCTAGCATTTTAAAGAAATTCAGCCTATTTAGTTCTTTGTTTTATCATTTTACCCTCTTTTGGACATGTTAACAAAATTGAAGGTTAAAAGGCTTGTATCGATTTGTATATCGAGATTTGTATTTTATATATGGTATCAACAGTATTTTGAACACCAAGGAATTTTAAAAGATAGTGCAGCCGCGAGCTTATACTCCTGGCGATAGGAGCAGTAGTTCCTCGAATGCCAGTATGCGCCGCTGGTGTTGCATTTTTCATGCTTTGTATTGATTTTAAACGCAGGTGGCCAACCCTTGTCGCACAGGCGTTTTACAAAATATCCGTCGTTCAATTCACCGGGGATAATTTGTCATTTTTTGCGGAAATTATTTGCATTTCAGAATAAATTTTATACAACTCTAAGGATATAAAAAAATCATTTTCCTGGGAAATAATTTTATTTTAATTTTGTTTGTAGTTAAATTTATGTTAGGTTTTAAGGGTGGATTAATTTCATAAACTGCTGAAATTTCTACTTTATAGACGAAATAGGTTTCTTTTGAGAATTGTACAAAATATTTAGATTTCAGTAATTAATGCTGCCCTCTTAAAGTAGATGTCCAAACTAAAAAATAAAAATACGTCATAGTTACCACCTATAAAGAAGTGTAAGGCCGAAAATTAATTGAAAAAATTGGATGCACAATCTTAATTCTAGGCATAAAGAAAACACGTTTTTTAACCCATTTGTGCCCACTGTCGACATTTGTCGACGCTGTGTTTTAATTTATGAAAGCCCATCGAATTTTAGGTTTTTCATGATTAAAATTGGCATTTTGGAGTGAAAATATAATTATCTTTCATATTTCAAGATCGTAGTGGCACAAACACAGTAAACAGAAGTAAAAAGTAGCAAAATCAGTGTTGACCAAGGTGCAACTCTCAAAGAATCAACCGATCCCGTCAACTTCCATGCAAGCCTGCCACCGTTTATTTAACGTGGGCCCTCCCACCAACTTTGCCACAGATCGGCTAACCATTTAAGAGTTGCACCACTAGGTCAGGGTTTAGTCGTGAGCGGATTCGAACCAGCGCCGACGCAGACATCCTGGCCAAGGATGTCTACGCCTTAGCCATCTGAGCTATCACGACCGGCAGCCTAGACATGAGGATTTAGGTTTTGAGTGGTGCGCGCCCCTAGTGGGAAAGACTGTAGGCCGTTGGTATGCGAGTTTGCTACAAGAGCGCAGCACTAAGCCACTGCACCCAATTCACAAGAAAAAATTCGGGCATAAATGGGTTAAGGAAGAAAAACAAAATGCAAATTTAAAGTATATACAATTCCATCATGGAAATCAGCATTTAAAGCGTTTTTCTTATAAATAAAATAGCCTTCAGTATAAAATATCCCAAGCTTAGAATAATAATAAAAAATTATATAGTTTTGTTAATTTCAATTTATTATTAAAAATTAAAAATTTAAATGTTAAATTTAAAATTTTTTATCATTATTATTCCTCAAAAGAATTTTTTCGTCTTCATTAGAACATCTTATCACGGAGTTTTGGGATGCAAATGATTTGATTATCTCTGTAACATCTATCAATCTATATCCAATTGTTGCCCCGTAAGCTACTTAAGCCACTAAGCTTTTCTTGGAACATTGTGCTTCAAAGACAGTTGTTCCTTAACTTTAACTTTGACAAGGATCCTACGAGAAATTAAATTTCCACAAAACTCATGACAAACCGAGCAGCAAAACTAAGGTTTAAATATAGGCCTATATGGGCGCCCTCGGCGACGGTTGTCCACCGCCCTTCTCAATGAGCCAGTCCGGGCCTGCATGCCACGATGTCGCCTGTCGCACGCTGAAAAGCTATCCTCGCTCAGCCATCAAGGTTTACAACTCACTACCGTCAACAGTGCGAGCGATGGAACTGTTTCAAGTCCACCTTACACAACCATCTAATAAATAGGCCACTGTATTCCCTGGAGGAACTTGCAGACGAACCGCTTTTCAGTCCGCCATGCCAAAATGCCAATAGCCAATAGTCAGTCCGCGCCAGGCAAAGTGAATATTATATATATGTTATTTGTATGTTTATGTATTGTATTATTTTTGGCGCAATCTATCCGAACTATTCGGTCAATGGTGAAGACAACAAGTATTTCAAGTAAGTAAGTAGTTGCATTATGCCATATTAGGCCTATTACCAGCCTATTTTCAGACAGTAATACAATAAATCGAATTTCCGCTTAACACTTTAAACTGATAAATCCAGGCCTCGGCCTATACTGGATGGGTGGTGGAATTTAACCTAAAATCGCAGTAGTATTAGACTAGACAGGAATAAAATGTTTAGAAAGAGTGCCGGCTCACCTAAATCGTCCATTAGTTGGATGGGTTAAGATTTACTTTCAATCCAATATTTTAACAGCAATGTCCATTAAACAAACGATAAAACACTAACTTTCAGTTATAAACACACGACAATGTAAAATTTGACAGCCAACATTCCTAGAAGTGAGAAGTGGCATTACTTTTTTTGCAATTTGATTTGACCAAACTTGTTGGTTTTATTCTGCAATTTCCAAAGACGAATAAAGCAAACATGATTCAATAATATAAGCATTGACTTTACATACAAATATTACATACTTTAGTATGTAAAGTCAATGATATAAGTAGGGACATCCAATGTTAAAACATTTTTCCTCCAACTACTACCTAAAGCCGTATTTTACTCCTTGGAATAGGGTACTTAAGTACTAGTTTTTGTTTTTACACCATGTGACTTGAATTAATTGAATTGAATGAAACAAATATCACTGTTATACAAACAGACTTAATATCAATAACTTATGATTGAATTCTTTAGATTTGACGCTTATCCATGTTGGAGAGACATTTCTTTTTGTAATGTTTCTCAACTTTGATCACCTGATGGTTTATCCATTGACTAAGGAGTCCATTTGTATCCTTAGTCAATGGTTTATCTTTGTTTGTTTACATTTGAATTTATTCTGGTTTTGTGTTGTTGTTAGTAAAATATGAATGTTCAAATTTTGTTCTTTTTATTGTAATTCATCCCACATACAACTTATCCCTGGGGCACATTTTATCATCTCTCTTTTCAGTTTATGGGCCTCTCCACGTTAACTAACTGTATATAGCTATTTGTGTATTAAGAGCGCAAATAATGTCATTGCCGCTCGAGAACGTAGTTGGCCGCACGAAGCGTCAGCTGAGTGCGGCCAAACATTTCGAGAGCGGCAATGACTATTTGTGCTCGTAATACACACAATATTATTTTTCCTACCACCATAATTACAACCTATTAAATGTATTTAATAAACGTACACAATTATATCAACTTTAAATTTAACTTCATTAACTTTCATTAATTAACTTAATAACTGTAATAAATCGTAATCACTTGCATAGATGTGTAACCGGAAGTTAGTATTATCAAAATACTGACCGTGAAATCAGCTGATTCAGAGCAAAGCAACTACAATTAATTTGTAATAATTATGGTGATTGTCATGTGGTTTCTGACCAATAGAAACTAGTCTGTGTTGTGACGTCACCTTCTTTACCGTTCTAACCTATTGTAGATTTAAAATAACCTTGATTTAGCGTGCGCCAATGTTTCATTACCGCTCTAGAGCGGAAAAGGACCGGAAAACGGAAATGAACTGTTTTGCGTAGGATTACAGCTGTGGCAATGTGATTATTTCCATGCAGTGGTAGGAAAAATATTTATTGCAAAACCCTAAAGTAGGAAGTTTTCATTATATTTTTTGTCTCACATTTGTTGCAATTTTTGTTGAATTTCATTCACAAAATTGGGATATAAAATCAACAATATGGGAGAAAGGGAAATAAAAATAGGTATTGAACTACTTGAAGGAGTTTCCAACTTCAATAATTGGAAGTTTGCAATGAAAATGGCAATGATTCATGAGGATATATGGAGTTCCATTGAACCAGATGAAACTAAGGAAGGTGAGGTAAGAACACCAGAGTATTTGGCAAGTGTAAAGAAAAAAGATTAATAAATATGTTTATTTGTGAAACCTTGTTGTTATCCTCACGTAAGAAATGCTAAAACCGCCAAAGATGCTTGGGAAAATCTTCAAAATGCTTTTGAAGATAAGGGATTGGTAAGACGGCTAAGTTTATTGAAAATTTTATTCAATATTAAACTTTCTCAATTTGGAACTATGGATGCTTATGTTACTAAAATTATGTCTCTAGCACAACAAACAGCAGACATAAGTAAACACATTGAGGATGAGTTTCTTGCTGTAATTATGTTAAATGGCTTGCCGAGTCATTATGAACCAATGGTAATGGCTTTAGAAAATTCGGGAGTCTCATTGACAGCAGAACTTATTAAATCTAAAGCTACTTCAAGAAGATTTAAAGTCCGTCAGTCCTAGTCAAGGCAACTCTGGTCAAAACGCATTAGCTTCACGTCACAATGTAAAACGTTTTGTTGTAAAGTGTTTTCGATGTCACAAAACCGATCATAAAAAGCTTCGGAATGTTTAAAAAAAACCTGCTAATTCCGAGAAGAGTAATGGTAATAACCAACAGGCCAATCAAAAGTCCATTAAAACTAACAAAAATAATGATTGGTGTTTTTTGTCGGCATTAGCAGCCAAAACTAGTGCAGACCGTTGGTATCTTGACTCAGCTTGTACTAACCACATGACAAGTCAAAAGCATTTGCTTGTTAAATGTTAAATATACCACAAATATTAAAAAATGGTATGCAGTTCACTGTAGCGATTAATGAAAAGCTTAAAGTCGAAGGTCAGGGGGAGGCGACGGTCATGATAGATTCTGTTGAGAGAAATTTCACTTATGTTGTTTATGTACCTAATTTAAGCTTAAATTTACTTTCCGTAAGTCAGATGGTAAATAAAGGTTTTAAATTGGTTTTTTTCTAATGACAGATTATAAAGAGGATTATTTTACGTATATAAAGAGGAGGACTGTACTATAGTAGGATTCACGAAAATAGTCCGATGAGAGTCGATACATTGTTGCCAAATTTATTCTAAACACATTTTATACTGGTATAACACATGACAATCATAACCAGAAATGACAACATTGCAGGGAAAGAGGGGGTGAGGGGGACACAGCTGTTTAAATTTTCATCGGACTATTTTCGTGCATCTTACTATATCTCTGGTCACCCGGTAGCACATGCTACAAATGTGGATGGTCTTTACAAGTTGGATACTGATTCTGATAACCAAATGTCAGCTAATCTTGCTGGTCAAGGTAAAGACAATATGGAAGAGCTATGGCACCGTCGACTAGCTCATTTGAATAGAAAATCCATGAATCTGTTGCGGAACAAGAGGTCGACTGGAATATCATACTCTCGTCAAGTTTCACCCTGTGTTTCTTGCATACAAGGAAAACAAACTACAACTCCCTTATTCAAAATGTAAGAAAGGGACTCGCGCTACAGAGATTCTGGGTCTAAGTACACTCTGACTTATGTGGCCCAATGAGTGTTAGTTCACATGGATATTTACTAACTCTCACAGATGATTTTTCGAGAAAGACATTCGGTTACTTTTTGAAACAGAAAGATAAAGTTGTTTCTCAAATTAAAGAGTGGAAATTGTTGGTTGAAAATGAAACTGGGAAGCGCTTGAAGAAACTTCGTACCGATAATGGGGGTGAATTTGTTAACAGGGAACTTGAAAATTTTCTTAAAAAGCTTCTGGAGTGCAACATCAGACAAGTGCTCCATATTCACCGTCCAAAAATGGTGTTGCTCAAAGGGCAAATCGCACGATTTTTGAGAAAACTCGTGCTTTGTTGCATGATTCAGGATTGGACAAAAAGTATTGGACTGAAGCGGCTAACACGGTAATTCATTTGAAGAATCGATCCTCTACTAAAGCCGTTTTGGGAGAAACACCTGAAGAGATGTGGTCCGGCAAGAAGGTCGATCTTAGTCATTTGAGAGTTTTCGGCTGCAGAGCTTTCGCTCATGTTCCTTGTACATTGAGGAAGAAACTTGGTCATAAAAGTCGAGAGCTCATTTTTGTTGGTTTACGCCCAAGATTAGAAAGCTTACAGACTTGTTGATCCTAAAAATCCTTCCAAAATAATTGTATCTAGGGATGTTGTCTTCATAGAGGAAAAAACCGTTGAAGGGGGCGATGTAAGTGCAGATAAGAACTTACAAGATTTTTGATCTGACAAATGATGAGCCAGGACAATCCACTAAGGTTGCAGAGAACTTGGAAACTGTGGTTGATTCAGACTCTACCTCCGCTAAAGATGTTTCTACTATGGAAGTTGAAACAGATACAGAAACTGGAAATACCTCCACTGAAGATGTTTCTCATCTTGAAGTTGAAACTGACACTGAAGCTCAAAATGACGAAGTAACAAGTGAAATTAATAGTGATGAAATTCAAGAGGCGAGAAAGTATCCACAAAGGGAGCGAAAACCAAAGGACATGGGACCATTCCAAGTTTATAACGTGGTTCATGATCTTGATTATACTCCGACTAGTGTGTTTGAAGTACTAAATGGAAAAGAAAAAGATCTGTGGGAAAAGCAATGAAAGAAGAATATCTCTCATTCAAAAAATGACGCTTGGACCTTAGTTGACTTACCAAAAGGGGCAAAACCTGTCAAATGAAAATGGGTGTTCAAGATCAAGAGAGATAGTAGCGTAACGGCATGTAACAAAATACAAAGCACGGTTAGTAGCAAAGGGTTTTACTCAGAAATATGGCATTGACTACACAGAAACTTTTTCTCCTGTAGTCAGAAACTCTACTCTCAGGATGTTGATAGCTCTTGCCACAGAGTTAGACCTGGACATTCATCATTTGGACTTTTCAACTGCTTTTTTGAATGGAGAACTTAAAAAAACCGTTTACATGCAGCAGCCTGAAAACTTCATTGTACCAGGAAGAGAAGACAAGGCATGTTTGTTAAAGCGGTATTATGGCCTGAAACAGTAATCGAGGATGTGGAACGATAAAATCAACCAGGTAGGCCTACTCAAATCTTTGAACTTCAATAGATTAAACTCAGAACTTTGTGTATACCGTAGAAACAATAGCAGTAACATTTGTATAATTGCACTATATGTTGATGATCTCTACTTGTTTTCAAATAATGAGACTGAAAAACTTAAGTTGATTGAGCGGCTAATGAGTTCTTTCAAGATGAAAGATTTAGGACCAGCTCATCACATCCTTGGAATGAGAATGAAGAGAACAAAAGGCTCTCTAAGTTTGGATCAGTTGGTGTACATTCAAATTCTACTGGAGAGATTTAAAATGACTGATTGCAAACCTGTGAGCACTCCGATCGAGGTAGGAGTACTGTTCACGAAAACCCCGAATCACATACATGACATCAGTGAGGGTTTAAAATTGTATAGGCCCAGCAATGAGTGACATAAAGGGCTACGTGAATAAACAATATTTGCAAATAAATCTAAATTGGCAAATTAAAGCTCTTAATCAAGTAGGCCTACCAATTAACCCTTAACTGATGTCCTTGTCAGAATTTATTGTAATTTGTTGACATAGTCATTTTAGTAGTTTTTAATAATTCTAGTTTTGGAAAATTTAATATTTTGGAGGAAATCCGTAGTTATAAACCATAAAGAATACCTATAACCACATTTCTTACATTGAACATCCTTATGAATTCAATGTAAAGCGGTGAAAAAATCGTCTTGCGCCCGATCGCGCTCGTCTTTGCCTTCTTTCTTTCCAGTTTTCTGCATGATATTCAATAGAAAGTTATGTAAGTTATATACAAGACTTTCAGATGTTTTCATAAAATCTATCCTAGCACATTTACGTGTTATAAAGTGAGAAACAAATTTTATATTTTAATTAAATTTCAAAGTTAGTAAACAAGGTTGGCGTTCCACATTCCCTATTCTGTTGCTCTGAATATATCATGTCGAACTCTTCAAAATTTCATTTCTATTATTGCAATTTATAATAATTATTGTTCTATAAATATGGCCACATTAAATTCAACATTGGATTACATTGTCCAAGCTTAATGAGAAAGCTGAAGTCGTTCTGCTGTCGTATCAATGACGTCATTGCATTGGTAGCCGGTGGTGAGGGGGGGGGGGGAAGGTTGCATTTAGAGCAAACTCTTCTGAAGCCCCAGCCCCCCCAAAAAATCTAGTCTAGAGCCGCCTATGTATGTAACAAAAACCTAGTTTTGAGATATTTGCCCTCAAAGTTTTAATGTTAGAACTTTTTTATTATTGCTTAGAAAATGTTGAAATTTTAGTATTGTACGGCTGTATGACACAGTTTTTCGCTGCAGTAAAAATATGTTTGAAATTTATTATTTTTAGCGAATTTCCCTATAGGGAATTAGCGAATTTCCCTATAGGGAATTAGCGAATTTCCCTATAGGGAATATTAGCGAATTTCCCTATAGGGAATACGCTATTACGGTAGTAGTCACGGTAAGACCTAAGCCCGGGACCACTTTACTTTTTCATTTTGAGGTCCCCAGAAGCCAAAAACACCGTTCGTTCATTTTCATATGTATATATATATATACATAGATAGATAGATCTATCTATGTGTCCGTGGTACTGATAACTTTTGAAGGGGACCTCCGATTTTGATGAAATTTGGTATGAAGGTGTAAGACCAGGTCTATTTTCATGAGTTCGCGAACCATCACTGTCGGGTTATGGGAACGGGGTTTTATGAGGTTTGAAAGGGGTAAAAATGGTTTTTTGGCATTTTTGGATCTCAATTTTCGAAATTAATCAATTTTAACTGAAACCATTTAAAAAACAAACAATTTGGTATTTTTAATTTTTATCTTAGCATAACTGGTTACGGGGAAAATCCAAAAATATGTTTTCCATGTTATCCTTAAGGGAAATCAAGAAAACCTTATATCCAGCTTATTTATTGACATAACTTAATCAAATTTGGTATGTACATTATCGAGATAGGGTTTAACTTATACTTGCTTACAAAACCCATATGGCGGCAAACCTACATACTCAACCCCATAGGGTTTTATGGGGAAAAATAAAAAATTGCCATAAGCCTGATACAATTTTTGTGTTTACATTCACCAATTATTGATTAACTTAGATTTTCTAACAACACACAATGGCAGCAAATCTACATACTCGATTTATGGGGAAATTAAATAATCTGATATTCCATTGGAAATTCGCTGAGTACGCAGGTCTGCTGCGACGGGGGTATTATTTATATTTTATTAATAAACAAACATACATACCACCTTTTTTCAATAAAAATTATATGAATCGCTTATTGAATTTGGAAGAAGGGGGTAAGTAGCAGTGTGGTTTAAGATAAAACACATACATACTGCAACACAATACGATTTAATCAGCGGGAAATAAAAACACTTTACATAACTATACTATCATTGAATGTTTATAAGACTCATATTCATTAATGATGTGCTGGTACTACCAGCGATGATGCATTCAGTGTAGTGGAAGAAAGGTGTATGTAGCATTAGTTTATAATTCAAGTGGATGAAGGAGGTAAGTGTACAGTAAAAGTGTAACATACCACTTTCTTCAACTACAGTATTATTTATTAGTGTGCACATACCTCCATTTTCCAATTGCTATCTCTACAGCAACAGGAGTTAGAGAGCTAGGGTAAGTGCCAAAAGTTAAGTTGTCACATACAACCTTCAGAAATTCACCAAAATGTTACATACCTCCTTCATCCACTGACCCCTTCATTTATAAATTTACTACAGCAACTGAAAAAGGCAATAAAATTTATATTCATTACGAACATAATAGACGTTTCAGTACCTAGTAAAACAGTTTTTACTTTAAAATGTATTCACAGAAAAAAGAGCAGGAACAGGAAATAAACTTTCAAGTTGTAAAAACAGCTCCGGAAACGCCCGTGTAGGGATTGTGTCGCGTCATTTCCGGTGCGTTTTTCTGTCGCCCGTATAGATTGGTGGTGGCGTGTGCTACGCGACAGCGACTTAGTAGCGGCGACAAAGTCGCCCGTATGGACGAGGCCTAAGAATAAATAATATTAAAAGAGACATTAAAAAGAATAACATGAGCCACAGCCATAGATATATACTAATACACCTGGATCGGTAACTCCATGTTGCAAAAACGAGCCGTTACCCCCACCACTAGCCAGTATTCGTGGTCAGTGTTGCCAACCCTGTGTGAGTAATTATGTACTGTAATTTAAATAAATAAATTAATTAATTGATTAAACTACAGTAATACTGTATTTTTTAGTCTTCCTTACCTATGAAATGATAAATTTCAGCCTTATGAATGTGTACTAATACAACCAAAAGCTGCACAGTAAGAACCATCTTTCACATCATAATCATAATTGAAAATTTAAATGAGTATAAACAAACAAGAATGCAGCTGACGCACCGACAACAATCATGTCAGCTGTTATTCAGCGCGGCGCGGCGGCGGCGCAGCGGCGGCAATACTGGCTAGTGGTGGGGGAAGCCGGCTCGTTTTTACCGCTATTCCGCCATTTCAGTTACCGATCCAGGTGTATTAGTATATATCTATGGCCACAGCCGGATGCCATTTGTAATTTGTTTCATTACTCTTTGTTTGCTAATAGCATTGAGTAAATATGGACGTTCTAGGTTCTGTGGTAAAACTTTCAACACTTGGTCTTTGACTGTCCAGCCTTCGAGAGTTTTTGGAACAACATCTATAAAAAATTGTTGGCGGAAAATAGGAAACCACCCTTTTCACTCAGGGAAGTATTAAGCACAAATGATTTGAGCAAGTTAGTAGAAATCGTAAGATACTTGAATCAAATAGGTCGACTTATATAGAAAAATGGAAAAATCCGCTCCTAAAAAACCACAAAAACATAAAAACACGAAAACCACAAAAA
Organism: Neoaliturus tenellus; assembly: GCA_030545055.2. Taxonomy (NCBI): domain Eukaryota; kingdom Metazoa; phylum Arthropoda; class Insecta; order Hemiptera; family Cicadellidae; genus Neoaliturus; species Neoaliturus tenellus. Next base: position 91,476,785 of record CM061534.1, read on the forward strand.
CACACACACTCCCAAACATGACTTAAACAAAAATGAATGTAACCCAATCCCGGGTGCTTCAATTCCAAGGTGTCACTCTCTTTCGGGTTAGGAAGTCGCCTGTCTGGCGTGAATACCTCTAGTCCTTTTGTAACACCAACCTAATCCTGAGATCTTAAATCTTCCAAATTACCTTCCTATTAGATATTTCCAAATCTTTATTGTGACTAACATTTACACAAACAAAATTATAAAACTATAGGGCCTACAAAATAAGTCTACATGTACCGTATGTGTCTAAGACTAACCCCAATCCCCCTTTGTTTCTAATTACAGATACCGCCCATGAAGGCCAGCCATGAAGGAAGTTAAATAATTGATGAGAAATTATAAAAAGTCAGTGAAACAAAAATTCAAAGGAGAGTGCTTCAAGAGAAAACATTGTGTTCAAAATAACATGGAAGTAAAAAAATCCAGATTAACTGGACGAACGGACAAATACAGTAGTTCAATCAGGTCCTGCTTTTAAAGCAAAATAAAAAATATATACATGTACGTTTATTTCATAACGTATAGAGTGGACAACAGATTGGGAAGATATAGGAACGCTTGCCACAGGACTCAGTCCTATGTCTTGAGGCAACCATTGATCGATTGTGCTTTCGGTCTATTGAATCGACTACATATCGCACCAACTCGATAATAATCATTATCATTGAAAATTAAAGAATTCAAATCGAATCGAGCTTTTGATTGTTTAAATGTTTAGATTATATTGCATCGATAGCCAGTTAGCAGGGCCCCTAGCGGACGATCTTGTCATTCGGCGTTTCCAAATTTTAACGTTATTTGACTACTCATATTCTAGATACTGTGGACTACTCTATACTTTATGAAATAACGTCCATATTTACTCAATGCTAATGTTGATTTTATGTATTTGTATGTGTCCGTGCGTCCGTGGTACTGGTGGTACTGATAACATTTGAAGGGGACCTCCGATTTTGATGAAATTTGGTATGAAGGTGTAAGACCAGGTCTATTATCATGAGTTCGCGAACCAATGATTGGGTTATGGGAACGGGGTTTTATGGGTTTTCAAAGAGGTCAAAAATGGGTTTTTGGCATTTTTGTGCCTCAAATTTCAAAATTCAACAATTTGAACTAAAACCATTTAAAAGAGCTTAAAAAACAAACAATTCAGTATTTTGAATTTTTAACTTAGACTAGGCCTAACGGATTACGAAAAAAAGCTAAAAACAGATTTCCCATGTTAATCTTATGGGAAATCAATAGAACCCTGTGTCTCGCTTATTTAGTTATTATTTAGCTTATTATTATTTAGTGGTATAATTTAGTATATGTACCTTCACTAAAAGCTGATCGAGGCAGCCGCCAATAAGCCGGTCCTGGTGTTGGTTTAACTGATATTAAAATGCTTACAACACCCATATGGTGGCAATTAAATAAACCTACTCACTTCCATGGGATTTATGGGGAAAAAATTTAAAAAGTGCCGAATATTGATAAAATTTTAGATTTACCTTACCTATCATTATATTTCCTAACAACTAACAATATCCCATGGCAGCAAACCTACATACCCATTTATGGTGCTTATAGGCAAAATACATAATCTCAAATTCCTATGGAAATTCGCTGAGTACGCAGGTCTGCTGCGAATGGGGTATCCTTGTGTTCGTGGCAGTGGCGTAACTGATTTTTCAAATAATTACACGAATTGAAGGCCATTGAAGGCACCCCCCTCTAATTGTGGTAGGGGGGGGATTTGGCCCCCCTGCAAACTTATTTTTGGGCCCCCGATAGGTCTAGTCACCGGTTATCACCGTTTCCCGCCAATAAATCAGTGTCAACCATTGGTGGTAGAGTTCTTTTGATTACTTATCTTTTACAAAAAAAGATTTATGTAGACAAAGTTAAAGTATTAATGCATGTATAGTAATTGTTACATTGCAGCTGCAAGTAATCTACTATATTTTAAAATTTGTATAGCCTACTTTCATTCAGATTGCAACTAGGCCTACAGTCTATCCTTTTAAAGAAATTAAGCCTATCTGATTGTTTGTTCTTTAATTTTACCCTCTCTTGGACATGTTATAAAAAATGAAAGTAACAAAACTTAATCTATCTTCTTATTTCTATAAGGGTTTCGTCTGTTACGTCCCTTTTTCTCTCGACCTACTGAACCGATTTTTAAGATTGAGGTGTCATTTTAAAGCTTAGGATATAGTGCAGTGACGAATCGTAATTAAAAAGGTCATATCGTTTTGGGATTGGCAACCCTCGCCTTTGATTCATTTCTAGAGGGCGCTTTAAAAATGTTGACCAACTTTTATTGCAAGTTCTTTAATGTGAATAGTAATTTAACAGGTAGTAATTTAAAATTTCTATAACATGAGTAAAATAATTATTAAACATAACATATTTCCCAATACACGGGCCCCCCTGCGGGCTCTGCGGGCCCCTCTGTTACGCCCCTGGTTAGTGGTACCGATAACTTTTGAATGGGTCCTCCGATTTTGATAAAATTTGGTATGAAGGTGTAAGATCAGATCTGTTTTCATAAGTTCGTGAACCAGAATGTTTGGGCTATGGGAACGGGGTTTTATGGGGTTTCAAAGGGTTAAAAAATGGGTTTTTGGCATTTTTGCACCTCAATTTTCAAAATTCAACAATTTTAAATGAAATCATTTAAAAGAGCCTAACAATTTAGTATATAGAATTTTTAACCTAGCTTAACAGATTCCGGAGAAAAGCTAAAAATAGGTTTCTCGTGTTAATCTTATGGGAAATCAATAAAACCCTGTATCTCGCTTTTTTATTGACATAACTTGGTAAAATTTGGTATTTACATTCACTAGCTAGAGTTTAACTGATATCTGCTCACAACACCCATATGGTGGCAAACCTACACACTCACCCCCATGGTTTTTATGGGGAAAATTAAAAAGTGTTGAATATTGATACAATTTGTTATTACCATACCTAACCATTACATTTCCTAACAACTAACATTTTCTAAAAATATCCCCTGGCAGCAAACCCACATATTCATTTCCATGGTGTTTATGGGGAAAATTAAAAATCTAAAATTTTTTTGGAAATTCTATGTGTCCGTGGTACTATTAACTTTTGAAGGTGACCTCCAATTGTGATGAAATTTTGTATGAATATGCAAACCAGGTCTATTTTTATAAGTTCACGAATCAGCATGATCGGGTCATGGGAACGGGGTTTTTTGGGGTTTCAAACACGTCAAAAATTGTTTTTTAGCATTTTTGGACCAAACTTTTCAAAATTAAACAATTTGGTATAATTTGGTATGTACCTTCACTAGGTATGGTTTAACTAATATTTGCTTATGGCGGCAAACCTACCTACTCATCCCAATGGGGTTTATGGTTTATGGGGAAATTAAAAAAGTACCGAATATTGATACAATTTTATATTTACTTTACCCAATCATTACATTTTCTAACAACTAACATTTTCTAACAATATGCCATGATCAAACCTACATACTCATTCCTATGGTGTTTATGGGGAAAATACAAATCTCAAATTCCTATGGAAATTCGCTGAGTACGCAGGTCTGCTGCGATGGAGTATTTGGCATTTTTAGACCTCAATTTTCAAAATTCTTCAGTTTTAACTGAAACCATTTAAAAGAGCTTAAAAAACAAATAATCTAGTATTTTGAATATTTATCTTAGCGTAACTGGTTACGGGGAAAATCCAAAAATGTGTTTTCTATGTTATTCTTAGGGAAATCAAGAAAACCCTATATCTTGCTTATTTATTGACAAAACTTGATCAAATTTGGTATGTACATTATCTGGATAGGAATTAACTTATACTTGCTTACAAAATCCATATGGCAGCAAACCTACATACTCACCCCCATGGGGTTTATGGAGAAAATAAAAAATTGCCAGTGCTTGATACAATTTTGTGTTTACATTCACCAATTATTGATTAACTTAGATTTTCTAACAACACCCCATGGCAGCAAACCTACATACTGATCCTATGGTGTTTTATGAGGAAAGTAAATAATCTGAAATTCCATTGGAAATTCACTGAGTACGCAGGTCTGCTGTGACGGGGGTATATGCCAGAGATGTCTATCTATGTGTCCGTGGTACAATTAACTTTTGAAGGAGACCTTTAATTGTGATGAAATTTGGTATGAATGTGTAAAACCAGGTATATTTTCATAAGTTCATGAATCAGCATGATCGGGTCATGGGAACGGGGTTTTATGGGGTTTCAAACAGGTCAAAAATTGGTTTTTAGCATTTTTGGACCAAACTTTTCAAAATTAAACAATTTTAACTAAAACCATTTAAAAGAGCTTAAAAAACAAACAATAGGCTATTTTGAATTTTCAACTTAGCTTAACAGATTCCGGAGAAAAGTTAAAAATAGGTTTCCCATGTTAATCTTATGGGAAATCAATAGAACCCTGTATCTCGCTTATTTATTGACATAACTTGGTATAATTTGGTATGTACCTTCACTAGGTAGGGTTTAACTAATATTTGCTTATGGCGGCAAACCTACCTACTCATCCCAATGGGGTTTATGGTTTATGAGGAAAATTTAAAAAAAGTACCGAATATTGATACAATTTTATATTTACTTTACCTAATCATTATATTTTCTAACAACTAACATTTTCTAACAATATGCCATGATCAAACCTACATACTCATTCCTATGGTGTTTATGGGGAAAATACAAAATCTCAAATTCCTATGGAAATTCACTGAGTACGCAGGTCTGCTGCGACGGGGTATTATAGATATAGATGTATAAATATTAAATACTAATTTATATTTCTTGTTAGGAGTAAATTTTATCTATCAGGATATGGATAAAAAATAAATAATACAATTTTGGGTTAATTTTATATCAACTCTTTCACACGTAGCTATTTTTTCTTTTTAGAATATATGTTTTTTATAAAAAATAATTACTCCATAGCATTTTATATTTTCTTAAAGGTCTTGATTTCCTCTAAATAATGATGTTTAGTTTGTGGTGTTTTTGTTAAAAATAATTAAGTAATAATTTTTTGTATTGATGCAAAAACGCCCAATATTATTGCATATAAGTCCTGTCAAGCGCTCAGGGTTCAATGTGCTAAAGGAAAGGACTATCATACAAAACAGGTTGATACAGTAGATTCTAAAACCAGAGGAGATGAGGTGTGGTAGCAACGAATTTGCCGACTGCAGACTTATAAATTATTTAGCTTTAAACAAAAGCTATTAGTTGTAAAAAAATTTGAGCAGATGCTCCCTAAACTACTGTACTTTTTTCTTAAACTTTGTTATAATATTCAGATTACAACTGAATATTATATATATATATATATATCAGATTTGTTAAACAGGGCTGCTAGGAATATTATTACAATAAACATATTTTGAACAAAACACCCTTTTTTACATTAGGTAATTTTTTTTTATTAAGTTGTTGACTTTTTTTTATTAAGTCAACAACTTAATTTTAAAAAATTACCTAATGTAAAAAAAGGGTGTTTTGTTCAAAATATGTTTATTGTAATAATAATATATATATATATATATATATATATATATATATATATATATATATATATATATATATATATATATATATATATATGGTAGAAAAATAAAGGGATTGATCCTGGTATTGTCGTTAATCAATCCCGATTCGTGCACACCTGAATGTTTAATAATCTCCTCTGCTCTTATAAAACAACCAATTAGGATTAATCTATTACTCATAAGTTTAATATATACATATACCACACATACATACATGTATATCATTTATGAAGATTCAATTCTTACAGTTGGCACCACCACTACTGAAGTCCTGGACACACCTATGTTCAGAGGCGGATTTGGAAATTTGCCGCCCCTGGGCTACTCAAAAAGTGTCGCCCCATCCCCCATTCATAAATTCCTAATTTATATCTACAATTATTGCCCCAATTCCTATGCTATTTCGACAGGAGGGGACATAAAAAGCTGAAAATAGTGATTATACATAATTTAAAATTTAAAAACTTGAAATCAAAGATTTTGCATTGAGATGCAATAACTACTAGAGTGTGGCTCAAAGCATGGCTATTAGCGTTTGACTGGTTCTTTGACCAATCTGAGACACAATTACAAGTGCCGTTGCGAACAGTCGAAAACTAGCATTTGTGCGCATGCGTAGTTCACGGCCGGTGGAATAGGGCGTAATACTGTGACCTTCGTTCCCAGTCCCGGTAGATTTTTTGAGGTTTGTTAGCGTCTGAGTGTATCAATAATAAATTGTCATAATGATTTTAATATTATTTTAGATACAAACCCATTTAGGCCTACTGCAGTACTTAAAATGAAGCATTAGATAAAGTGCAATAGCTAAATTACGGCTATTTGTGTGTTTTCCCGTTAAAGTTTGAAGTAACAATAGTGTCAATGGCAGTATCAAGTATCACTGCCACATAACCTGACATAACCTCAAATCACCCATCCCGAATGCACTGGTGCAGCTCCAGCTTGGCGGTGGCGGATGTATATACGCGGGGAGAGGGAGGGGGCGGCTAGGTGGCGGATGGTTCCTTTGCGCTGACGACGCGACGCGTGGATCGCTACCGTGACAAATCAACGTAGTGCTCAGTTCTCCCAGCTCCTTTTTAAAGCTCTTTAATGACCCCTTGCGCTAAGATATTATGATCTCGCTTAGAAAATAGTCACTCTCGGTTCTAAGAGTTTTCTGTACAATTCTTCCAAAAAATGTCCGCCTCCAATTGAGTTGTTTTTTTCATTTGAAGCCTAAAAAATGCCGTTTTTCAAAATATGCCGCCCCCTGAATTCTGCCGCCCTGGGCTATAGCCCTTTTAGCCCATATGTAAATACGCCCCTGCCTATGTTGGTTACCAGCATGGGTTACCAGTGGGTGTATATATTGCATAACATTTGGTAACTTATTGCACAATAATTCGTAATCACTCATGAAATTGAATATAACATGCTTTTATTGGCATTTGACCCTGTAAAATGTCCAATAAAATTATGTACTCAGCATTGCTCAGAAGTTGATCAGTAACCACCCATTTTTTCTAAACCTAACTTGTGAGTGTCCTAGTACCCTACTAGTAAGTGGCTCATTGCAGTCAGCTCAGTGTGTTATGTTGAATAAATAAACAAAACCTGAATTTCAACCTAAGATTTCACATTGTGTCAATGCATCAAATACTTCATTTCCAGTTTTAGCAGTGTTGTTTAGTGAATCTACAATATCTTTATCAATATGAGTGGTAAGAATGTACCAAATTATGGAACATGTGCTAAGAACCCTGTAGAAAAACAATTGCTTCCAGTGAACTCTAACAGTTCTGAAGATAAGAAGAGAGAATGTGAAGAATTTGACCCAAATGCTGTCAGGGACCTAATAATATCAACTGTTGTTCAGGTTTGTGAAGATGAGGTTAAGCAATTGGATGACAAGGAATTGGGTGCATTCGTTGCATATTTGGGTAAAGATGATGAATGTGACACCAGGATCATTGCAAAAATCCTTACATTTCTTACTTTAATTCTTATATTTTATTTTGCACTTCGTTAAGCCTTTGTTGTCTTTGTTTGTGTACCGTAATGAGCAACTGGTACTATGAAACATTAATCAGATTATTTTATAAAGCAATCTTGTAATTTGTGGAAAATGAAAATGTAGAAACATAGTGTTTGCCTTAAATTGTCTTTTTGAAATTACCTAATTTTATTCACTTATTAACCTTACTAATAGTAATGGTTTAGACCCATAAAGGTGGTTGACAACAAAAAATTGTCAACTTTTACTAATACATGTATATGGCTAAAGCTGAAAACTTTTGGTGTAAATTGGAGTTATTTATACTCTGTTGTAAACAATTCAATTGTAAATAAATAAGTACGTGTTAACACACACAACTTCAACATAGGGTCAATCCAAAAAGATTTACTTTAATTACAGGAATTTTAGAAAATGTATAACTAAGATAACTAGACATCCGGGTTTACTCTGGACAGCCTGGGTTTTAAGGGTCTGTAACGTGTCCGGTCCGGGGTTGTTACTTGTCCAGGGTTTAAATACTTTTGCATAGTTGTAAATTTTGTGTAAAAAACACTGTAGAATAAATCAATGTATCTAGAACAGACTATTCTAATTTCCTTGGAACAGACCAAGGTAGGTGACACCAACAGCTGATTGAAGCGGCTCCTGCACCTTCAACGTCATGTTGTTTTTCTTGACACATGATTGGTTTGATTTGAATATTTTAAGTGCTGCACCGTTGACATCATCAATTTTGTTATTGTTTTTGTTGATGTCACCTACCTCCTTCTCATTCTAGATTTCTTGGAATAAATGACATGTCATGTCAATTTCAAGCATTATGAATGAGTCACATTTTTAACAATTAATTGATTTCTATGGAGAGACAATGCAAATATAATGTTTCAATTAAGAAGTAGCTAGAGTATACCAGTATGCAATTGTGTTATTTACAAATAGTTTGTCTGTAGGCTTAGGTTACCTGCAAACTGTAAAGGGTTTTTAGTATTACATCTACCTCCAATAATATATTGTCTTCACAGGAATGAAATATTAAAGATTATGAGTGAGAAATAATTCCTTTTAGGCCTAGCAAGAATAAGGCAACTTGAGATAATTATTATTTTTATTCATAGGCATAAGACAATTTTACAGTGAATTTCCCATAGGGAATAACCTATTACCTTAGGTCTCATGGTAAGACCTAAGCCTGGGACCATGTTACTTTTTCGTTTTTAGGTGCCCAGAGACAAAAAATAATAGTCATTAAAATATCTATATGTATATATATATATAAATTATATACTCCCACATGTGTAACTCATTGGGGTATCAGAAATTCGTAGTGTCAGTAAGGCAGATTAAGGCGGGGTAATGTAGTACATCCGTGGTAACGTAGATCACTTAACAAACAAATTTAACTAGGTACTACTAAGTTTTTAGGAAACGTAAGGTTCCCAGGGACCCAGTCCAATATGAAATAAAATCAAGTTTTATATACATATATAACTGAGATTTTCATCGTGTCTTGCCCAGTTCTTCCAGGGCAAACCTATGGAATAACATTATAGTACCCAATTTAGGTAATATTGAAAACTAGTATGTCAACATATTGCTGCATCTCATTTGACAAGTCATTGTTTACAGTTGGTTTTTCTTAATTTTAGATGTAGTGACCACGTAGTTCTACAAGAAATGTGAAATTAATTTAGTCTTTCTGCCCTAGGAAGAAAAACGGTTGCGCCCATAAAATATCTTAGCGAACATATTTCATTTTACTACAACTTTGTTTCTAATATACCTAAGCCGATACACAGAGCTTGAAGTAGTAATTCATAATTAATGCCAGTTAATATTGTGTGTTTAATTTAACGTTTTGTTGATCCTTAACCCTCCAGTATGTTTTTGAAGTTTACTTATTTATTTATGTGAGGGGTTTACCACATGTATATAGACGTAATTTTTTCATAAGTACAGTAATACTTTTTAGATCCTTAAAATTGTGCACGCACATATCTTGGACAGCAACGATACCAATAAAAGTATCAAACATAAACAATAACTGTGATGATTGACAATATTATGTCTTTTTATTTTACGTGTTAGGCGGAACTGATTGTTTTATAATTGATTGTTAGGCAACTGATTGTTTTACATTGCTTGTTACTTAGTGATGTTTTACATTGTTTGTTACTTACTGACCAAAAACTTTGGTTTCTGACTATTTGAGGTAAATTGGCTATGTTTAGTTAATATTTGTCATACTTTAGTCAGTAACTACAGTAATATTGTATTGAGATCTTGAAGTTTAGTATTAACTAACACAAAATCCACTATATTTAGAAGTTTAACACTCTTAAAACTTTGAACAGAGCTTGAAGTAGGGAACTTTTTCCTGATATAAAGGTTTTTTATTGTTTTTATAGATCTACTGCAAAACATTCCATTAACTTTAGCTGATTTTAATATGTAGCTGATTTTGCATCTTGCTTCCCCATAAGCTTGAATTTTTGTATTTATTTAGCTTGACAGTGATATTGAAGGAAATTCACTATTCACTATTCACTTTAAAGGTTAACCACTTGGAAAAGTTGAACTTAATAAAATTATGATTAATGCCAGCTAAAATTATGTGTTTTTCTCTTATCTGTTGAATATGAACGGATTTCTCTGTTACATTACATATACTGTTAAAGTATAGATTGTTTGTGAATTAGTTACATAAATCTAACTTTTAGACCTTTCACTTTTTATCGTATCTCAAATCGTTGTTTTAAGACAGATTTGCAACTTTAATTAGCACTGAATTTCATATAACTTGTTAGTAGAGCCAACTACAGTTATATTGTATTTGAGGTACGAATTTTGCATTGACTGAACTTGTAAAATATCCCTGAAACTTCAACGGAATTTAAGGGAAGTGACTAGAATAACTATATAATAAATTATTATTTCATAACGTCCATTTTTATTTCCTAACAAATATTTTTGTGTGTGAATAATAGGGGTCTTTGGCGGGTACAAAACCGTTCGTTCATGTTTACCTGTTTTTGTTTCAGTAAAATTATTTATTTCCTCATTGATCTTTTGAAATATTTTATTTAGGTTATTCATTCTACATTGTCATATATTTTATTAAGTTTATCTCATACTTTTTGTGCTAGGAGGGTGAGGTAAGGCATTGCTTCAAATCCCCCGACGATTCGTTTACTACAGTATAGTTGCTTTTTAAATCCATAATAATTTTAATTTAAAATATTATGGACTAATCTTAAACGTTTGAGACTTGGTAAACTACAAACTAATACGGTGAACACAACAAGGGGGTATGGGAGTGAAGGCCTCAACTAGCCTGTACAGTGCTTGCGATTTTTACAACAATTTATGAATAGGGGAAACTAATTATGGGGCAAGGGGGTGGAGCCTCCATCCAGCATAATACCTAGAATATTTGTGTGGTTGATTATGATTTTACAACTCTCTCAATTTTACGAATTAAGAGGAACGAGGGAGTGGTTCAAAATACCCCCCGTCGCAGCAGACCTGCGTACTCAGCAAATTTCCAAAGGATCTTGAGATTGTTTATTTTCCCCATAAACACCATAGTAATGAGTATGTAGGTTTGCTGCCATTGGATGTTGTTAGAAAATGTTAGTTTTGTTAAAAAATGTGAATACATTTGTTTGGTAATGTAAATATCAGATTGTATCAATATTGGACAATTTAAATTTTCCCGATAAACCCCAGGGGGGTGAGTATGTAGGTTTGCCGCCATATGGGTGTTGAAAGCAAATATCAGCTAAATCCTACCTAGTGAATGTACATACCAAATTGTATCAAGTTATTTTAATAAATAAGCGAGATACAGGGTTTTGCTGATTTCCCATAAGATTAACATTGGAAACCTATTTTTAGCTTTTCTCCGTAACCTGTTAAGCCAAGTTAAAAATTAAAAATACAAAATTGTTTGTTTTTTTAAGCTTTTTTAAATGGTTTTAGTTAAAATTGTCGAATTTTAAAAATTAAGGTCCAAAAATGCCTAAAACCCATTTTTTACCCCTTTGAAACTCCATAAAACCCCGTTCCCATAACCCGATCATGCTGGTTCGCGAACTCATGAAAATAGACCTGGTCTTACACCTTCATACCAAATTTCATCAAAATCGGAGGTCCCCTTCAAAAGTTATCAGTACCATATATATATATATATATATATATATATACATATATATGAAAATGAACGAATGGTGTTTTTGGCTTCTGGGGGAGGTCCCCCAGAAATGAAAAAGTAAAGTGGTCCCAGGCTTAGGTCTTACCATGGCTACTACCGTAATAGCGTATTCCCTATAGGGAAATTCGCTAAAACTAGCTATTGGCCATTTTCAAAGCTTTTAGCGAATTTCCCCATAGAGAATAAGCTATTACGGTAGTAGCCATGGTGAGACCTAAGCCCGGGACCACTTTACTTTTTCATTTTGAGGTCCCCAGAAGAAAAAAAAACAATTCGTTAATTTTCATATACGTGTATGTCCGTAGTACTGATAACTTTTGAAAGGGACTTTCGATTTCGATGAAATTTGGTATGAAGGTGTAAGACCAGGTCTATTTTCATGAGTCCGTGAACCAGCATTGTCGGGTTATGGGAACGGAGTTTTATGGGGTTTCAAAGGAGTAAAAAATGGGTTGTTTACATTTTTGAACCTCAATTTTGTAAGTTCAAGAATTTTAACTGAATCCATTTAAAAGAGCTTAAAAAACAAACAATTTAGTACCTTGAATTTTTAACTTAACTTAACAGATTCCGCAGAAAAGCTAAATACAGGTTCCTGATGTTAATCTTATGGGAAATCAATAAAATCCTGTATCTCGCATATTTATTGACGTAACTTAGTAACATTTAGTATGTACATTCACTAGGTAGGGTTTAACTGATATTTGATTAGAACACCCATGTGGCGGCAAACCTACATACTCACCCCCATGGGGTTTATTGGGAATATTAAAAAGTGCCGAATATTGATACAATTAGATTTATACCTTACTCAACCATCACTCTACCTGACAACAAACATTTTTTAACAACATCCCATGGCAATAAACCAACATACACATTCCTATGGTAACTATGGGGAAAATACAAAATCTTAAATTCCTTTGGAAATTCGCTGAGTACGCAGGTCTGCTGCGATGGGGGGTATTTATTATTGTTGATAATATGAAGTGCTTTCTAGCCGGCTTTCTTACTGTCTTGGTGGACCAGTTTTTCGGTGGAACTAACCTGCTTCAACTCGACTTTTTAGTAATTTACGAATTTCGGACAACCCCTAAGGGGATCATGGGGGCGGAGCCCCCATCGAGCCGCAGGCGAGTATATATATATCTTCTTATTTCTATAAGGGTTTCATCTACGTCCCTTTTTCTCTCAACCTACTGAACCGATTTTTTAGATTCAGGTGTCATTTTAAATAGGATATAGCGCGTGGACAATTTGTAATTAAAAAGGTCATATCGTTTCGGGCTTTGTCCCCCTTGCCTTTGATTTATTTCTAGAGGGCGCTTTAAAATGTTGACCAACTTTCAATGTACAATGGTTGGGTTCACGTTACATCCACCGTAAAGCGGTTTGTTTACGTTTTTGCCTATCACGTGACCAATCCCACAAATAAAATGTCTGAAATTAGTCACGTGATTAGCAAAACGTAAACAAACCGCTTTACGGTGGATGTAACGTGAACCCGACCAATGTTTATAAATGTGAATTGTAACTTAACAGCTGATTACTTTCAGAAGAATTTTTAAGTCAGATTGTTTTTTTTTTTTTTTTGTTTTTTTTAACAAATTTATTTACTTTACAATCTGTTACAATAAAATTTGAACAATAAGTAAAGATGTTGAAAATTATGAAACTTAACATGAAAACATGAGTTAGATTAAAACTAATTAAACATTAAAACATAGTCATATAAACCTATATTGTAAGTCCAGAATTGTAGCTCGTTTCAGCCTGTAGACACTCTCTGAATTGTCCAACAAGTTGAGGGCTAAATGATTTGGGTGGTTTTCAAGTCGAATTATGTAATTTGTACTAATTTTAACAATTTCTTCCTTTACTGTCGGGATTTTTAAGTCTTTGTGTAGAGTTCTGTTGGATACAAACCAAGGTGCGTTGACAATTTTTCTGAGTAATTTTGATTGGTATCTTTGTAGAATTTCCAAGTTGGAGTTGCTTGCAGAGCCCCAAAGCTGTGCGCCATATGTCCAAACTGGTTTTAAAATTGCCTTGTACAATAGTAATTTGTTGTTCATACTAAGTTTTGATTTATATCCTAGAAGCCAATTCAGTTTGATTGTTTTTAAATTTAATTGCTGCCTTTTTGACCAAATATGTGTTTTCCAAGTCAATTTGCTGTCTAAATGTAAGCCTAAATATTTAACTTCAGTTACCTGAGGCAATTGGGTGTTATTAATAAGTACTGGAGGACAATGACTTTTATTCAGAGTAAAAGTAATATGGGTAGACTTATTTTCATTAATTTTGATTCTCCATGTTTTAAACCAATCCATCATTAAGGCTAAGCTTCGCTGAAGATTTACTGAGGCTTGAAGTGGGTCAATATGGACCGATAGAACCGCCGTGTCGTCTGCAAATGTAGCAATCGTTGTATGATCATTTTCCGGGATATCAGCAGTGTACAAAACGTAGAGAAACGGTCCAAGGACACTTCCTTGAGGAATGCCTGAGTCAATTGGTTGCAGATCACTGAAAACACCTTCAAATTTAATTTGAAAGGTCCTGTTTGAAAGGTATGATTTTAAAACTGGGAATAGAGAATGAGGCAACATTTTTTTAATTTTGTATAGTAAGCCAGAATGCCATACTTTGTCGAAAGCTTGGCTTACATCTAGAAATGCAGCTGAGCAATATTTTTTATTCTCCAAGCATTGTCGTACAGTGTCAACTACTCTGTGAACTTGTTCAACTGTGCCATGTTTTTGCCTAAATCCAAACTGATGGCTTGGCACTATCTGGCTTTCATCAGTTAAATAATATATTCTGTTCAACAAAAGTTTTTCAAATAATTTCGAAATTATTGGCAATAAGCTAATTGGTCTGTATGAGGTAAGTTGATTAAGGGGTTTTCCAGGTTTAGGTATGACAATTAGTTGAGCTAGCTTAAACTGTGAAGGTACGTAACCAAGTTTAATAATTGAATTAAATAATAAAGCTAAAAAAATTATACCTTTTCTTGGCAGCTCTTTCAGGATTTTCCCTGTAATTAAATCAAACCCGGGAGATTTTTTCGGATTAATGTTATCATTTATCGCCGAACGAACTTCAGATGGAGTGAAATTTTGTATCGGGAAGTCTAGTTGCATCGGAGAGTCCAAATAATTTTGGACTCTCCGATTTTATTTTACTGGTTTATAAAATAACCAGCTGACTTTTCAAACTGTTACCTCACTGAACAATTTATGGTGAAATATTTTTAAATTTAAGCAATTTATTGAATACGTAAGTAAATATTTTATTGTCCTCTTTAACAAATAATAATATAATCATGAAATTTTAAATCCTAAACAGTTTAATTACTCTTCACAACAAGAAAATTTCAAATATCAATAATAATAACCTCAAATATAAACTTAAAATTTGATTGTAAATAAACAAATCAATCATGATCAAAAAGTTTTCACCGGATATACGAACAAGGTCGCAAAAAAAGAAAGAAGAAATGTGCTCTATAACAAACAAAGAGATTTACAAGACATTCACCAAAAATTCTCAAATGACATTATCTCAAAAATGTATGCCAACAAAGACTACAAAAAAGGAAAGAATCATAAACCTCAAGGAACTAGGTTCAACTCCACAAAGTAAAGTTATTTTAATTAATGTGAGCACACAAACAGAGGAAGATGATAAAACAAAGAAATATTTAACAAGTAGGCCTAATGTTGAACTTTTGAACTACAAAATAGAAAGCTTAATGAGTAAAGTGCTAAGTTTAGAAATAGAATTAGAGAAGGCAGTCCATGAAAATGATTATTTAAAAACCAACTTTAAAAATAGCAATAATCGTATTAATTCCATTGAAGTGAATGACATTAGTAATATATAAGTACAAAATACTCAGTCAAGCATTTTATCTATCTTAAACAATGATAATTTTTTTGAGGAGTTGTCAGAAAGATTTGATACCATGAAAAAAATAATAGAAGAAGATGAACAAAATAAAAAATACCCCCGTCGCAGCAGACCTGCGTACTCAGCGAATTTCCAATGGAATTTTGGCATAGTTTCTATTTCCCCATAAAATCCATGGGGATGAGAGTATGTAGGTTTGCCGCCAAATGGGTTTTATTGGTAAATATAAGTTAAACCCAACCTATGAAATGTACATACCAAATTTTATCCGGTTATGGTGTTCTTTTTATTTCCCCCATAAACCCCATAGGGGTAAGTACGTAGGTTTGCCGCCATATGGGTTTTCTAAGCAAATATAAGTTAAACGCTTCCGAATGAATGTACTTACCAAATTTTATCAAGATATGTCAATAAATAAGCAAGATAGAAGGTTTTGTTAATTTCCCATAAGAATAACATGGAAAACACAGTTTTTGGATTTTCTCGATAACCATTTAAGCTAGGTAAAAAATTCAAAATACTAGATTGTTTGTTTTTTTAAGCTCTTTTAAATGGTTTAAGTTAAAATTGTTGAATTTTATAAATAAAATTAAAAAAAGCCAAAAACCCATTTTTTACCCTTTTGAAACCCCATAAAACCCCGTTCCCATGGTCCGATCATTCTGGTTCGCGAACTCAACCTAGCAGACGCTGGCTTACACCCCTGCACCAAATTTCATCAAAATCGGAGGTTCCGTTCAAAAGTTATCGTGTTCACAGACACATTCATATCGATATATATATATACATATACATATGTATCAATTTGAACGAACGGTGTTTTTGGCTTCTAGGGACCTCAAAACGAAAAAGTATTCCCTATATGGAAATTTGCTAAAATCCACAATATAATATATATAATTATGTAATCGCAGAGGTGTCCCTACATCGATACAAACAGTAATAGCTTATTTCTAAAGGAAATTCGCTAATATCTCGGTAACCAGTGGACGTAGAGCAATAATTAAACATACCAAATTGTTTGTTTTTTCGAGCTGAATCTAATGGTGTACACTAAAAGGTAATCAAATAAAAATATCTATGTGAAAAGTTGAAAAAACTCACTTTTTAGGGGTAAAATCCCCCACTTTCCCTACTGAAGTTGGGCCGATCTTACTGGTTAACGAACTCATCCAAGAGAATCTAACTTTACATGCCTGTACCAAATTTCATGATGATCAGACGATTTATGCACTAGTTATCGTGTTCACAAGCACTCAAAATTGAAAATTCTATTTCCCATATAAGCCCATGTTAAATTTTTTAGTAAATCGTTATTTGAGCAGTTTTAAATTTGTTACCGACAAATAATCACTACGTATCCAGAAAGTACACATAAAAAGCCACAAGATAATATATATAATTATGTAATCGCAGAGGTGTCCCTACATCGATACAAACGGCAGCTCCCATGAAAACGACGGTAATAGCTTATTTCTAAAGGAAATTTGCTAATATCTCGGTAACCAGTGGACGTAGAGCAATAATTAAACATACCAAATTGTTTGTTTTTTCGAGCTGAATCTAATGGTGTACACTAAAAGGTAATCAAATAAAAATATCTATGTGAAAAGTTGAAAAAACTCACTTTTTAGGGGTAAAATCCCCCACTTTCCCTACTGAAGTTGGGCCGATCTTACTGGTTAACGAACTCATCCAAGAGAATCTAACTTTACATGCCTGTACCAAATTTCATGATGATCAGACGATTTATGCACTAGTTATCGTGTTCACAAGCACTCAAAATTGAAAATTCTATTTCCCATATAAGCCCATGTTAAATTTTTTAGTAAATCGTTATTTGAGCAGTTTTAAATTTGTTACCGACAAATAATCACTACGTATCCAGAAAGTACACATAAAAAGCCACAAGATAATATATATAATTATGTAATCGCAGAGGTGTCCCTACATCGATACAAACGGCAGCTCCCATGAAAACGACGGTAATAGCTTATTTCTAAAGGAAATTTGCTAATATCTCGGTAACCAGTGGACGTAGAGCAATAATTAAACACACCAAATTGTTTGTTTTTTCGAGCTGAATCTAATGGTGTACACTAAAAGGTAATCAAATAAAAAATATCTATGTGAAAAGTGGAAAAAAACCACTTTTGAGGGGTAAAATCCCCCACTTTTCCTACTGAAGTTGGGCCGATCTTACTGGTTAACGAACTCATCCAAGAGAATCTAACTTTACATGCCTGTACCAAATTTCATGATGATCAGACGATTTATGCACTAGTTATCGTGTTCACAAGCACTCAAAATTGAAAATTCTATTTCCCATATAAGCCCATGTTAATTTTTTTAGTAAATCGTTATTTGAGCAGTTTTAAATGTGTTACCGACAAATAATCCCTACGTATCCAGAAAGTACACATAAAAAGCCACAAGATAATATATATAATTATGTAATCGCAGAGGTGTCCCTACATCGATACAAACGGCAGCTCCCATGAAAACGACGGTAATAGCTTATTTCTAAAGGAAATTCGCTAATATCTCGGTAACCAGTGGACGTAGAGCAATAATTAAACATACCAAATTGTTTGTTTTTTCGAGCTGAATCTAATGGTGTACACTAAAAGGTAATCAAATAAAATATCTATGTGAAAAGTGGAAAAAACCCACTTTTGAGGGGTAAAATCCCCCACTTTTCCTACTGAAGTTGGGCCGATCTTACTGGTTAACGAACTCATCCAAGAGAATCTAACTTTACATGCCTGTACCAAATTTCATGATGATCAGACGATTTATGCACTAGTTATCGTGTTCACAAGCACTCAAAATTGAAAATTCTATTTCCCATATAAGCCCATGTTAATTTTTTTAGTAAATCGTTATTTGAGCAGTTTTAAATGTGTTACCGACAAATAATCCCTACGTATCCAGAAAGTACACATAAAAAGCCACAAGATAATATATATAATTATGTAATCGCAGAGGTGTCCCTACATCGATACAAACGGCAGCTCCCATGAAAACGACGGTAATAGCTTATTTCTAAAGGAAATTTGCTAATATCTCGGTAACCAGTGGACGTAGAGCAATAATTAAACATACCAAATTGTTTGTTTTTTCGAGCTGAATCTAATGGTGTACACTAAAAGGTAATCAAATAAAAAATATCTATGTGAAAAGTGGAAAAAAACCACTTTTGAGGGGTAAAATCCCCCACTTTTCCTACTGAAGTTGGGCCGATCTTACTGGTTAACGAACTCATCCAAGAGAATCTAACTTTACATGCCTGTACCAAATTTCATGATGATCAGACGATTTATGCACTAGTTATCGTGTTCACAAGCACTCAAAATTGAAAATTCTATTTCCCATATAAGCCCATGTTAATTTTTAGTAAATCGTTATTTGAGCAGTTTTAAATGTGTTACCGACAAATAATCCCTACGTATCCAGAAAGTACACATAAAAAGCCACAAGATAATATATATAATTATGTAATCGCAGAGGTGTCCCTACATCGATACAAACGGCAGCTCCCATGAAAACGACGGTAATAGCTTATTTCTAAAGGAAATTCGCTAATATCTCGGTAACCAGTGGACGTAGAGCAATAATTAAACATACCAAATTGTTTGTTTTTTCGAGCTGAATCTAATGGTGTACACTAAAAGGTAATCAAATAAAAAATATCTATGTGAAAAGTGGAAAAAAACCACTTTTGAGGGGGTAAAATCCCCCACTTTTCCTACTGAAGTTGGGCCGATCTTACTGGTTAACGAACTCATCCAAGAGAATCTAACTTTACATGCCTGTACCAAATTTCATGATGATCAGACGATTTATGCACTAGTTATCGTGTTCACAAGCACTCAAAATTGAAAATTCTATTTCCCATATAAGCCCATGTTAATTTTTTTAGTAAATCGTTATTTGAGCAGTTTTAAATGTGTTACCGACAAATAATCCCTACGTATCCAGAAAGTACACATAAAAAGCCACAAGATAATATATATAATTATGTAATCGCAGAGGTGTCCCTACATCGATACAAACGGCAGCTCCCATGAAAACGACGGTAATAGCTTATTTCTAAAGGAAATTCGCTAATATCTCGGTAACCAGTGGACGTAGAGCAATAATTAAACATACCAAATTGTTTGTTTTTTCGAGCTGAATCTAATGGTGTACACTAAAAGGTAATCAAATAAAAAATATCTATGTGAAAAGTGGAAAAAAACCACTTTTGAGGGGTAAAATCCCCCACTTTTCCTACTGAAGTTGGGGCCGATCTTACTGGTTAACGAACTCATCCAAGAGAATCTAACTTTACATGCCTGTACCAAATTTCATGATGATCAGACAATTTATGCACTAGTTATCGTGTTCACAAGCACTCAAAATTGAAAATTCTATTTCCCATATAAGCCCATGTTAATTTTTTTAGTAAATCGTTATTTGAGCAGTTTTAAATGTGTTACCGACAAATAATCCCTACGTATCCAGAAAGTACACATAAAAAGCCACAAGATAATATATATAATTATGTAATCGCAGAGGTGTCCCTACATCGATACAAACGGCAGCTCCCATGAAAACGACGGTAATAGCTTATTTCTAAAGGAAATTCGCTAATATCTCGGTAACCAGTGGACGTAGAGCAATAATTAAACATACCAAATTGTTTGTTTTTTCGAGCTGAATCTAATGGTGTACACTAAAAGGTAATCAAATAAAAATATCTATGTGAAAAGTGGAAAAAACCCACTTTTGAGGGGTAAAATCCCCCACTTTCCCTACTGAAGTTGGGCCGATCTTACTGGTTAACGAACTCATCCAAGAGAATCTAACTTTACATGCCTGTACCAAATTTCATGATGATCAGACGATTTTTGCACTAGTTATCGTGTTCACAAGCACTCAAAATTAAAAATTCTATTTCCCATATAAGCCCATGTTAAATTTTTTAGTAAATCGTTATTTGAGCAGTTTTAAATTTGTTACCGACAAATAATCACTACGTATCCAGAAAGTACACATAAAAAGCCACAAGATAATATATATAATTATGTAATCGCAGAGGTGTCCCTACATCGATACAAACGGCAGCTCCCATGAAAACGACGGTAATAGCTTATTTCTAAAGGAAATTTGCTAATATCTCGGTAACCAGTGGACGTAGAGCAATAATTAAACATACCAAATTGTTTGTTTTTTCGAGCTGAATCTAATGGTGTACACTAAAAGGTAATCAAATAAAAAATATCTATGTGAAAAGTGGAAAAAAACCACTTTTGAGGGGTAAAATCCCCCACTTTTCCTACTGAAGTTGGGCCGATCTTACTGGTTAACGAACTCATCCAAGAGAATCTAACTTTACATGCCTGTACCAAATTTCATGATGATCAGACGATTTATGCACTAGTTATCGTGTTCACAAGCACTCAAAATTGAAAATTCTATTTCCCATATAAGCCCATGTTAATTTTTTTAGTAAATCGTTATTTGAGCAGTTTTAAATGTGTTACCGACAAATAATCCCTACGTATCCAGAAAGTACACATAAAAAGCCACAAGATAATATATATAATTATGTAATCGCAGAGGTGTCCCTACATCGATACAAACGGCAGCTCCCATGAAAACGACGGTAATAGCTTATTTCTAAAGGAAATTCGCTAATATCTCGGTAACCAGTGGACGTAGAGCAATAATTAAACATACCAAATTGTTTGTTTTTTCGAGCTGAATCTAATGGTGTACACTAAAAGGTAATCAAATAAAAATATCTATGTGAAAAGTGGAAAAAACCCACTTTTGAGGGGTAAAATCCCCCACTTTCCCTACTGAAGTTGGGCCGATCTTACTGGTTAACGAACTCATCCAAGAGAATCTAACTTTACATGCCTGTACCAAATTTCATGATGATCAGACGATTTTTGCACTAGTTATCGTGTTCACAAGCACTCAAAATTAAAAATTCTATTTCCCATATAAGCCCATGTTAAATTTTTTAGTAAATCGTTATTTGAGCAGTTTTAAATTTGTTACCGACAAATAATCACTACGTATCCAGAAAGTACACATAAAAAGCCACAAGATAATATATATAATTATGTAATCGCAGAGGTGTCCCTACATCGATACAAACGGCAGCTCCCATGAAAACGACGGTAATAGCTTATTTCTAAAGGAAATTTGCTAATATCTCGGTAACCAGTGGACGTAGAGCAATAATTAAACATACCAAATTGTTTGTTTTTTCGAGCTGAATCTAATGGTGTACACTAAAAGGTAATCAAATAAAAATATCTATGTGAAAAGTTGAAAAAACTCACTTTTTAGGGGTAAAATCCCCCACTTTCCCTACTGAAGTTGGGCCGATCTTACTGGTTAACGAACTCATCCAAGAGAATCTAACTTTACATGCCTGTACCAAATTTCATGATGATCAGACGATTTTTGCACTAGTTATCGTGTTCACAAGCACTCAAAATTAAAAATTCTATTTCCCATATAAGCCCATGTTAAATTTTTTAGTAAATCGTTATTTGAGCAGTTTTAAATTTGTTACCGACAAATAATCACTACGTATCCAGAAAGTACACATAAAAAGCCACAAGATAATATATATAATTATGTAATCGCAGAGGTGTCCCTACATCGATACAAACGGCAGCTCCCATGAAAACGACGGTAATAGCTTATTTCTAAAGGAAATTTGCTAATATCTCGGTAACCAGTGGACGTAGAGCAATAATTAAACATACCAAATTGTTTGTTTTTTCGAGCTGAATCTAATGGTGTACACTAAAAGGTAATCAAATAAAAATATCTATGTGAAAAGTTGAAAAAACTCACTTTTTAGGGGTAAAATCCCCCACTTTCCCTACTGAAGTTGGGCCGATCTTACTGGTTAACGAACTCATCCAAGAGAATCTAACTTTACATGCCTGTACCAAATTTCATGATGATCAGACGATTTATGCACTAGTTATCGTGTTCACAAGCACTCAAAATTGAAAATTCTATTTCCCATATAAGCCCATGTTAAATTTTTTAGTAAATCGTTATTTGAGCAGTTTTAAATTTGTTACCGACAAATAATCACTACGTATCCAGAAAGTACACATAAAAAGCCACAAGATAATATATATAATTATGTAATCGCAGAGGTGTCCCTACATCGATACAAACGGCAGCTCCCATGAAAACGACGGTAATAGCTTATTTCTAAAGGAAATTCGCTAATATCTCGGTAACCAGTGGACGTAGAGCAATAATTAAACATACCAAATTGTTTGTTTTTTCGAGCTGAATCTAATGGTGTACACTAAAAGGTAATCAAATAAAATATCTATGTGAAAAGTGGAAAAAACCCACTTTTGAGGGGTAAAATCCCCCACTTTTCCTACTGAAGTTGGGCCGATCTTACTGGTTAACGAACTCATCCAAGAGAATCTAACTTTACATGCCTGTACCAAATTTCATGATGATCAGACGATTTATGCACTAGTTATCGTGTTCACAAGCACTCAAAATTGAAAATTCTATTTCCCATATAAGCCCATGTTAATTTTTTTAGTAAATCGTTATTTGAGCAGTTTTAAATGTGTTACCGACAAATAATCCCTACGTATCCAGAAAGTACACATAAAAAGCCACAAGATAATATATATAATTATGTAATCGCAGAGGTGTCCCTACATCGATACAAACGGCAGCTCCCATGAAAACGACGGTAATAGCTTATTTCTAAAGGAAATTTGCTAATATCTCGGTAACCAGTGGACGTAGAGCAATAATTAAACATACCAAATTGTTTGTTTTTTCGAGCTGAATCTAATGGTGTACACTAAAAGGTAATCAAATAAAAATATCTATGTGAAAAGTTGAAAAAACTCACTTTTTAGGGGTAAAATCCCCCACTTTCCCTACTGAAGTTGGGCCGATCTTACTGGTTAACGAACTCATCCAAGAGAATCTAACTTTACATGCCTGTACCAAATTTCATGATGATCAGACGATTTATGCACTAGTTATCGTGTTCACAAGCACTCAAAATTGAAAATTCTATTTCCCATATAAGCCCATGTTAAATTTTTTAGTAAATCGTTATTTGAGCAGTTTTAAATTTGTTACCGACAAATAATCACTACGTATCCAGAAAGTACACATAAAAAGCCACAAGATAATATATATAATTATGTAATCGCAGAGGTGTCCCTACATCGATACAAACGGCAGCTCCCATGAAAACGACGGTAATAGCTTATTTCTAAAGGAAATTCGCTAATATCTCGGTAACCAGTGGACGTAGAGCAATAACTCGCCTACGGCTCGATGGGGGCTCCGCCCCCATGCCCCCTTTATAGTTCTCTCTGATTAGTTAAAGTTTTAAACTTAATATCAAACACATAGCAAAGCTAAGCACTCGAAGATAGTCTAAGCAGCTAGAGATACGCCAATATGTTTCATGCTTGAATTTTTTGCTGGTGTCAAAATATGTCTCTTAAAAGACCCGCTTCTTACATGTTACCATCAGATTGGAAGTTAAAACTCAAGAAGAATCATCTATGGTGGGGGGTTTTAAAAATATTTTATAAAATCTCCTAATTCGTTCATAATTTATAAAGTCTCAAGGGTTACCAATCACAATTTAAATCGTTAAAATCGACCTTGAGAATTGGCTTCAGATTCGTCAAAATGTTAAGTCCAAAAATGTAGTTCATTTCAAGATACGTTTGATAAAAGACCAAGTTTATTCCCTATTACTAAAAGTTTTATTGTTCAAACTTAAATTAGAAAAACCGTCATATCATAATAAGGGGCAATTAATCCAAAGGTAAAATTGAAATTGACATTTTTAAAGTACTCCCCCTTTTTAAGTGCGAAGGGGGTGATAAGCTACAAAATCTTAAAGCTCCGGGCTTGTAGAGCATCTAAAAATAATATAACCCTGACAAAACATATATCATTTTATCAGTAAATTTACAGGGTCAAACAAAATCACAAAAAAACTATAAATGAAAAATGTTAATAATTTCGTATTTTCAAATTTTTTTACAATCTTAGACTGGAAGTGGCCAATAACTGCTTTTATAGTAAGACCTAGATATGGTCATAATGTATACTAAATTTGTGGCATGTATGTGCCATAATAGTAAATAAAAAATATTTAAATAGAGCAATTGTTGTGAAAGAATTTAGATATCGTGAAAGTACGCCTCTTGTTAAGGGTGAAGGGGGGATATACTCAAAAATCGCAAAGGACCAAACTTGTAGAGCGTCTGAAGTGGAATATAATACTGGCAAAACATACATAAATTTTTCTGTATATTTGGCAGAATACAGTAATTTACAAACACTTATAATGGAAAATGTTAATAATTACGTGATTTTTCATTTTTTTGGGAATTAACTATGATTTAAATTGACCAACTGCTGCTATCATAGTAAAAATAGTTGGGTCTATAATATGTACAAAGTTTCAGCCATATGTGTTTCATAATGGAAAATAAAATTTTTTAGATAAACACATTTTTATGAAAAAATGTAGAAATTGTGAAAGTACTTTTTTAGGGGGAAGGGGGTGAGGTACGCCAAAATATGGAATGACCAAACTTGTAGAGCGTCTATGATAGAATATATTAATGGCAAAACAATATATCAATATTTCAGTACATTTACCAGGTTAAAGTGAATAACAAACAATTTACATGAAAAACTGTTAAGAATTTTGTGTTTTTACAGCTTTTTTGGGATAAACCTCGACAGATATTGGCAAAAAGCTACTACTATAGAAAGAACCTGTTGAGTTCATAATAGAAATAGAAATTCATTCATATATGTTACATAATAGTAAATAAAAATAACAAAATAGCGCAATTTTTGCCTAAAGATTTCTTAATTTTGAAAGTACGCCCCCTTTTAAGGGTGAAGGGTGTGAGATACGCCAAAATGTCTAAGTACCAAACTTGTAGAGCGTCTATAATAGTATATATTAATTGCAAATTATATATCGAAATAGCAATATATTTACCAGGTTGAAGTGAATTACTAACACATTATGTGAAAAAATGTTAACAACGTTGGGTATTTACAATTTTTTTTACACTAAACTTAAATTGAAATTGGCAAATAGCTATTAATATAGGACGAACCTGTTGAGGTCACAATATAAATAGAAATTCATGCATTTATGTTACATAATAGTAGATAAAAAATATCAAAATAGCGCAATTTTTTCGAAAAATTTTAGAAATATTGAAAGTACGCCCCTTTTTAAGGGTGAAGGGGGTGAGATACGCCAAAATGTCGCAGGACCAAACTTGTAGAGCATCTATAATAGTATATAGTAATGGCAAAATATATATCGAAATAGCAATATATTTGCCAAGTTAAAGTGAATTACTAACACATTACATGAAAAAATGTAAATAATTTTGTGATTTTACCACTTTTTTGGACTAATCTTCGATTAAAATAGGCAAATAGCTACTAATATAGAAAGAACCTGTTGAGGTCATAATATTAACAGAAATTAATGCATGTGTGTTACATAATAGCTAATAAAGATATTAAAATAGCGTAATTTTTCCTAAAAGTTTTAAAAATTTTCAAAGTAAGCCCCTTTTTAAGGGTGAAGGGGGTGAGATACGGCAAAATTTCATAGGACCAATCTTGTAGAGCGTCTAATTCCCAACCAACGATTTTCCCTCAGATTCGAGGTAGGACCTCTCGTTCAAAAGTTATAGCGAAAATAGTAAAACCTCACATTTTCGGGTTATCGGTTTCCACACTTCGTTATTTTTTTGGGGGGGTTGAAATGGAAAATTGTAGGGTTTCAGACTTTTCCCGGGGGTATCAGATGTTAAGCCACCCGCATGCCAAAAATCAAGTTTCCAGCTCACCCGGAAGTAGTCTAGAATTTGTATGGATGAGTCAGTCAGTGAGTCAGTTACACATGGGGCTGTATATATTATTGATTAAACATACCAAATTGTTTGTTTTTTCGAGCTGAATCTAATGGTGTACACTAAAAGGTAATCAAATAAAAATATCTATGTGAAAAGTGGAAAAAACCCACTTTTGAGGGGTAAAATCCCCCACTTTCCCTACTGAAGTTGGGCCGATCTTACTGGTTAACGAACTCATCCAAGAGAATCTAACTTTACATGCCTGTACCAAATTTCATGATGATCAGACGATTTTTGCACTAGTTATCGTGTTCACAAGCACTCAAAATTAAAAATTCTATTTCCCATATAAGCCCATGTTAAATTTTTTAGTAAATCGTTATTTGAGCAGTTTTAAATTTGTTACCGACAAATAATCACTACGTATCCAGAAAGTACACATAAAAAGCCACAAGATAATATATATAATTATGTAATCGCAGAGGTGTCCCTACATCGATACAAACGGCAGCTCCCATGAAAACGACGGTAATAGCTTATTTCTAAAGGAAATTTGCTAATATCTCGGTAACCAGTGGACGTAGAGCAATAATTAAACATACCAAATTGTTTGTTTTTTCGAGCTGAATCTAATGGTGTACACTAAAAGGTAATCAAATAAAAAATATCTATGTGAAAAGTGGAAAAAAACCACTTTTGAGGGGTAAAATCCCCCACTTTTCCTACTGAAGTTGGGCCGATCTTACTGGTTAACGAACTCATCCAAGAGAATCTAACTTTACATGCCTGTACCAAATTTCATGATGATCAGACGATTTATGCACTAGTTATCGTGTTCACAAGCACTCAAAATTGAAAATTCTATTTCCCATATAAGCCCATGTTAATTTTTTTAGTAAATCGTTATTTGAGCAGTTTTAAATGTGTTACCGACAAATAATCCCTACGTATCCAGAAAGTACACATAAAAAGCCACAAGATAATATATATAATTATGTAATCGCAGAGGTGTCCCTACATCGATACAAACGGCAGCTCCCATGAAAACGACGGTAATAGCTTATTTCTAAAGGAAATTCGCTAATATCTCGGTAACCAGTGGACGTAGAGCAATAATTAAACATACCAAATTGTTTGTTTTTTCGAGCTGAATCTAATGGTGTACACTAAAAGGTAATCAAATAAAAATATCTATGTGAAAAGTGGAAAAAACCCACTTTTGAGGGGTAAAATCCCCCACTTTCCCTACTGAAGTTGGGCCGATCTTACTGGTTAACGAACTCATCCAAGAGAATCTAACTTTACATGCCTGTACCAAATTTCATGATGATCAGACGATTTTTGCACTAGTTATCGTGTTCACAAGCACTCAAAATTAAAAATTCTATTTCCCATATAAGCCCATGTTAAATTTTTTAGTAAATCGTTATTTGAGCAGTTTTAAATTTGTTACCGACAAATAATCACTACGTATCCAGAAAGTACACATAAAAAGCCACAAGATAATATATATAATTATGTAATCGCAGAGGTGTCCCTACATCGATACAAACGGCAGCTCCCATGAAAACGACGGTAATAGCTTATTTCTAAAGGAAATTTGCTAATATCTCGGTAACCAGTGGACGTAGAGCAATAATTAAACATACCAAATTGTTTGTTTTTTCGAGCTGAATCTAATGGTGTACACTAAAAGGTAATCAAATAAAAATATCTATGTGAAAAGTTGAAAAAACTCACTTTTTAGGGGTAAAATCCCCCACTTTCCCTACTGAAGTTGGGCCGATCTTACTGGTTAACGAACTCATCCAAGAGAATCTAACTTTACATGCCTGTACCAAATTTCATGATGATCAGACGATTTATGCACTAGTTATCGTGTTCACAAGCACTCAAAATTGAAAATTCTATTTCCCATATAAGCCCATGTTAAATTTTTTAGTAAATCGTTATTTGAGCAGTTTTAAATTTGTTACCGACAAATAATCACTACGTATCCAGAAAGTACACATAAAAAGCCACAAGATAATATATATAATTATGTAATCGCAGAGGTGTCCCTACATCGATACAAACGGCAGCTCCCATGAAAACGACGGTAATAGCTTATTTCTAAAGGAAATTTGCTAATATCTCGGTAACCAGTGGACGTAGAGCAATAATTAAACATACCAAATTGTTTGTTTTTTCGAGCTGAATCTAATGGTGTACACTAAAAGGTAATCAAATAAAAATATCTATGTGAAAAGTGGAAAAAACCCACTTTTGAGGGGTAAAATCCCCCACTTTTCCTACTGAAGTTGGGCCGATCTTACTGGTTAACGAACTCATCCAAGAGAATCTAACTTTACATGCCTGTACCAAATTTCATGATGATCAGACGATTTATGCACTAGTTATCGTGTTCACAAGCACTCAAAATTGAAAATTCTATTTCCCATATAAGCCCATGTTAATTTTTTTAGTAAATCGTTATTTGAGCAGTTTTAAATTTGTTACCGACAAATAATCACTACGTATCCAGAAAGTACACATAAAAAGCCACAAGATAATATATATAATTATGTAATCGCAGAGGTGTCCCTACATCGATACAAACGGCAGCTCCCATGAAAACGACGGTAATAGCTTATTTCTAAAGGAAATTTGCTAATATCTCGGTAACCAGTGGACGTAGAGCAATAATTAAACATACCAAATTGTTTGTTTTTTCGAGCTGAATCTAATGGTGTACACTAAAAGGTAATCAAATAAAAAATATCTATGTGAAAAGTGGAAAAAAACCACTTTTGAGGGGTAAAATCCCCCACTTTTCCTACTGAAGTTGGGCCGATCTTACTGGTTAACGAACTCATCCAAGAGAATCTAACTTTACATGCCTGTACCAAATTTCATGATGATCAGACGATTTATGCACTAGTTATCGTGTTCACAAGCACTCAAAATTGAAAATTCTATTTCCCATATAAGCCCATGTTAATTTTTTTAGTAAATCGTTATTTGAGCAGTTTTAAATGTGTTACCGACAAATAATCCCTACGTATCCAGAAAGTACACATAAAAAGCCACAAGATAATATATATAATTATGTAATCGCAGAGGTGTCCCTACATCGATACAAACGGCAGCTCCCATGAAAACGACGGTAATAGCTTATTTCTAAAGGAAATTCGCTAATATCTCGGTAACCAGTGGACGTAGAGCAATAATTAAACATACCAAATTGTTTGTTTTTTCGAGCTGAATCTAATGGTGTACACTAAAAGGTAATCAAATAAAAATATCTATGTGAAAAGTGGAAAAAACCCACTTTTGAGGGGTAAAATCCCCCACTTTCCCTACTGAAGTTGGGCCGATCTTACTGGTTAACGAACTCATCCAAGAGAATCTAACTTTACATGCCTGTACCAAATTTCATGATGATCAGACGATTTTTGCACTAGTTATCGTGTTCACAAGCACTCAAAATTAAAAATTCTATTTCCCATATAAGCCCATGTTAAATTTTTTAGTAAATCGTTATTTGAGCAGTTTTAAATTTGTTACCGACAAATAATCACTACGTATCCAGAAAGTACACATAAAAAGCCACAAGATAATATATATAATTATGTAATCGCAGAGGTGTCCCTACATCGATACAAACGGCAGCTCCCATGAAAACGACGGTAATAGCTTATTTCTAAAGGAAATTTGCTAATATCTCGGTAACCAGTGGACGTAGAGCAATAATTAAACATACCAAATTGTTTGTTTTTTCGAGCTGAATCTAATGGTGTACACTAAAAGGTAATCAAATAAAAATATCTATGTGAAAAGTTGAAAAAACTCACTTTTTAGGGGTAAAATCCCCCACTTTCCCTACTGAAGTTGGGCCGATCTTACTGGTTAACGAACTCATCCAAGAGAATCTAACTTTACATGCCTGTACCAAATTTCATGATGATCAGACGATTTATGCACTAGTTATCGTGTTCACAAGCACTCAAAATTGAAAATTCTATTTCCCATATAAGCCCATGTTAAATTTTTTAGTAAATCGTTATTTGAGCAGTTTTAAATTTGTTACCGACAAATAATCACTACGTATCCAGAAAGTACACATAAAAAGCCACAAGATAATATATATAATTATGTAATCGCAGAGGTGTCCCTACATCGATACAAACGGCAGCTCCCATGAAAACGACGGTAATAGCTTATTTCTAAAGGAAATTTGCTAATATCTCGGTAACCAGTGGACGTAGAGCAATAATTAAACATACCAAATTGTTTGTTTTTTCGAGCTGAATCTAATGGTGTACACTAAAAGGTAATCAAATAAAAATATCTATGTGAAAAGTGGAAAAAACCCACTTTTGAGGGGTAAAATCCCCCACTTTTCCTACTGAAGTTGGGCCGATCTTACTGGTTAACGAACTCATCCAAGAGAATCTAACTTTACATGCCTGTACCAAATTTCATGATGATCAGACGATTTATGCACTAGTTATCGTGTTCACAAGCACTCAAAATTGAAAATTCTATTTCCCATATAAGCCCATGTTAATTTTTTTAGTAAATCGTTATTTGAGCAGTTTTAAATGTGTTACCGACAAATAATCCCTACGTATCCAGAAAGTACACATAAAAAGCCACAAGATAATATATATAATTATGTAATCGCAGAGGTGTCCCTACATCGATACAAACGGCAGCTCCCATGAAAACGACGGTAATAGCTTATTTCTAAAGGAAATTCGCTAATATCTCGGTAACCAGTGGACGTAGAGCAATAATTAAACATACCAAATTGTTTGTTTTTTCGAGCTGAATCTAATGGTGTACACTAAAAGGTAATCAAATAAAAATATCTATGTGAAAAGTGGAAAAAACCCACTTTTGAGGGGTAAAATCCCCCACTTTCCCTACTGAAGTTGGGCCGATCTTACTGGTTAACGAACTCATCCAAGAGAATCTAACTTTACATGCCTGTACCAAATTTCATGATGATCAGACGATTTATGCACTAGTTATCGTGTTCACAAGCACTCAAAATTAAAAATTCTATTTCCCATATAAGCCCATGTTAAATTTTTTAGTAAATCGTTATTTGAGCAGTTTTAAATTTGTTACCGACAAATAATCACTACGTATCCAGAAAGTACACATAAAAAGCCACAAGATAATATATATAATTATGTAATCGCAGAGGTGTCCCTACATCGATACAAACGGCAGCTCCCATGAAAACGACGGTAATAGCTTATTTCTAAAGGAAATTTGCTAATATCTCGGTAACCAGTGGACGTAGAGCAATAATTAAACATACCAAATTGTTTGTTTTTTCGAGCTGAATCTAATGGTGTACACTAAAAGGTAATCAAATAAAAAATATCTATGTGAAAAGTGGAAAAAACCCACTTTTGAGGGGTAAAATCCCCCACTTTCCCTACTGAAGTTGGGCCGATCTTACTGGTTAACGAACTCATCCAAGAGAATCTAACTTTACATGCCTGTACCAAATTTCATGATGATCAGACGATTTATGCACTAGTTATCGTGTTCACAAGCACTCAAAATTAAAAATTCTATTTCCCATATAAGCCCATGTTAAATTTTTTAGTAAATCGTTATTTGAGCAGTTTTAAATTTGTTACCGACAAATAATCACTACGTATCCAGAAAGTACACATAAAAAGCCACAAGATAATATATATAATTATGTAATCGCAGAGGTGTCCCTACATCGATACAAACGGCAGCTCCCATGAAAACGACGGTAATAGCTTATTTCTAAAGGAAATTCGCTAATATCTCGGTAACCAGTGGACGTAGAGCAATAATTAAACATACCAAATTGTTTGTTTTTTCGAGCTGAATCTAATGGTGTACACTAAAAGGTAATCAAATAAAAAATATCTATGTGAAAAGTGGAAAAAACCCACTTTTGAGGGGTAAAATCCCCCACTTTTCCTACTGAAGTTGGGCCGATCTTACTGGTTAACGAACTCATCCAAGAGAATCTAACTTTACATGCCTGTACCAAATTTCATGATGATCAGACGATTTATGCACTAGTTATCGTGTTCACAAGCACTCAAAATTGAAAATTCTATTTCCCATATAAGCCCATGTTAATTTTTTTAGTAAATCGTTATTTGAGCAGTTTTAAATGTGTTACCGACAAATAATCCCTACGTATCCAGAAAAGTAGTGGCAAAGTAGGGCTGCTGGCTCAGGTCAATGACCCCTGAGGAATGCTGACGTCACCAAGGTCACTGACGTCACGAATGACGTCATCGGTGACGTCATCGATGACGTCATTTCTATGACGTCATAGGTATGACGTAATAGAAATGACGTCATGACGACGTCATCACCGCTGACGTCACCATAATGACGTCATTGACGTAATTAAGGTCAAGGTCACGCGGAAAGACAAAAAAATTTTTCTTTGCACTCTTGTGGTTCCTAGTATTCGGCTGTGGAGTGAAAATCCACGAGAAACCACAAAAGTGCAAAGAAAAATTTATTTTCCCAGCGACCAGACCGAAAAACCTACCAAATGTGACGTAAGGCATTCCTCAGAGGCCATTGACCTGAACCCCAGCAACCCCACTCTTAAAACTAAAAAAATAAATAATTTTTTATTTCCACTTACCCAATGGAGAAACCAGAAGCCCAACTGGGAACAAAATTGCGAACAGCCGACGGTGGTGGTGTCATCACCGCGCGGGAGCCGGACGCCGACTGACCGGACAGCACCGTGCCGTCCGGGCACCAGGCCGCGTGGCGGGGGTTAAGTGGTCAGATGCGAAAAAATAAAAAAAATTATTTTTTTCCAACAACTCATCCGAGTTTGTTCTTTTGCTGGACCTCCGTTACTTGGAGTGGAAATATTTGTTAAGAAAATAAATTTTTTTATTAATTCCTAAGTGACCTTGACACTTAGTCTGGAATTGGAGTCACCAGCGTTATTTTACTGGCAAAAGTTAGCTCGTCTAAAAGTTTTTGAAACATTTTATCATCCATAGTGATCTTGGTGTCCCTTGAGTAAAATTTTGGATTATTCCTAAGGCAGCGTTTCATTTTTGTCAAAGTGGAAGTCTTGGACACCCTAACAGAATTATTTTGCTTTGCCAGCAAAAATTTTACTCTTAATAATTTTTCTCGCAAAGTTTCAGCCATTGCTGTGTCTCACAGTAAGGTTAGTATAAAACTGAAAAACTCAGTCAATTGTAGCACCTAAGCTGGAAGTAGTGGGGGAACAGGGCTGTAGTGGTGGGGGTAATGCGGTCTGGTGTTGCTATGTTTAGAAACAGTTTGCTGCGAACTGTCCAAGTATTAACACGTACTGTGTAGAAAAAATAACAGCGAGACTAATATAAAATTTAAGTCCGAGAAAATACTTATTGTTAGGTTAATAAAGAGGTAGAGCTAAATGAAAAAAAAAAAATTATTGTACAAGATGTGCATGGTTCAATTTTGCAGCTAAGTTCAAAATCCACCAGTGTGGAACAAAATTTAATCATGAGGTTAAAATATTTAAACACATCTGCGAAAATATTAGGAGGCTTGTAGAGCTAAATAAAAATTAATTTTGTAGCAAACAGGTAGTGATATATTTTTGCCAAGTCATATAATAAGAGGGAATGATGTAAAAATTGAAATTTTACTCACAGAAAGTCTGGTAGCGTTAAGGCGCAGCGTATACCATGCGTCGTGGGAGAAGGCTGCCGAGTAACTGACTTGTTTTTAGAGGCAAGACGGCAGACATGGGTTGGTTATATAAGTGTTATGTAATCCGCAAGCGATACCGGAGACAAAATTAAATTTGTTCCCAACCAACACTGACTGTAGGCTGAGCTGAGAGAGACAAAATAAAATGAAATGAAATATTATTCTATACTGCAACTGTCTTGGACCGAAAATATTCTAAGTCCCAAGACCCCTCCCCCTCCCCCCCCCCTCGGCTCCGGACGAAAAGTGCGCCCCCCCCCCCCCGGGGGGAGGAGGAGGTGGCATACCTTGACACGTGTTGCATAATGAGATCCGGTTAGGTAGTATTCAGGTGTGGCTCTTGGAGATTGTCCAATGCCGCAAACAAGTACGTGTCGAGGTCTGCCTGTTTACGTAACCAGGTCCGGTTCCCCCACTCCTGACCGGCTCAGCTTCGGTTCTCTGAGGCTTAGCTTCCTCGCAGTTGCTTTCAAACACTTCAGCTGAGTGGTTGAAGCTCTGCCCTACAGGATTCGCAATGTAATGTTGGCGCCGCATTATATTGGGAATTCTTTTCTAGTCTAAGGCATGGCATGTGTAGTGTTAGGAAATAATTTTATTTTGTGCTTGCTGCTTGGTGCTCGGTGTTGGTTGTGATTTAGTGAAAGTGTTGTGCAGTGAAAAATATTTGTGTGTGCTAATATTTCCACAGGTTGGTGTTAGTCTAAGTCTTGTGTTTAGAAAAATAATTCTTTGTATTAATCTTCCACAGGTTGCCCCTAAAATTAGTTTTTATAAATTTTTGGCTTCCTTAGCCTATGTAAATAGTTATACTGTTAGGTTTGAGGCTTTGAAGCCTCCGTAAAATTAAATTTTTTTTCGAGGCTTAGCATGCCTCAAGAATTATTTTTTACCAACAATAGTATGACACTTAACGAGCCTGGGGGTTGGCCCCTGGGGATCCACCGTTAGGCCTTGTGCCAGCGGCGCTGCTGGACCTCATCACTCGTCACTGGCAACATACGGGTGGTTGGCATCCTTCAGCACGAAGTGTCGGCCCTGACACTGACCGGTACATTAGGCTTTATGTCAGTGCATTGCATTAGGCTTTATGTCAGTGTACTGGTTAAGATGGGGCCCAGGTCATGATTAGCATGACCTTATGATTCCCATTGGGAACCAAAATTATTTAGCATGTTTCCCTTGTGGAAACTCAAAATTAAGTAAAAATTTCTTATTTTTTGTAACATGAATCCCCCTATGTTTAAGTTTTGTGTTGTAAAATATTTCTTTGTACTAATCTTCCACAGGTTGTCCCTAAGAAAAAATATTTTCTAAATTCGTATATTGGAGGATTAGCCTCTGTAAATTGGCAGTTAAAGTGTTAGGTTTGAGGCTTAGAAGCCTCCGTAAAATAATTTCTTTTGGAGGCTTAGCATGCCTCAATAATTATTTTTTAACAACAGTAGTATGGTGCTTAACGAGCCTGGGGGTAGGCCCCTGGGGATCCACCCTTAGGTT
Source organism: Neoaliturus tenellus (assembly GCA_030545055.2). Taxonomy (NCBI): domain Eukaryota; kingdom Metazoa; phylum Arthropoda; class Insecta; order Hemiptera; family Cicadellidae; genus Neoaliturus; species Neoaliturus tenellus. Next base: position 91,512,650 of record CM061534.1, read on the forward strand.
TTCGGACCAAGGGCGCTGCTGGACCTCATCACTCGTCACTGGAAACATACGGGTGGTTGGCATCCTTCAGCACGAAGCACCGGGTCCTGACACTGTCCGGTACGTTAGGCTTTATGTCAGTTTATCGGTTAAGATGGGGCCCAGGTCATGATTAGCATGACCTTATGATTCCCGTTAGGGGAACCAAAATTATTGTAGCATGTTTCCCTTATGGAAACTCAAAATTAAGTAAAATTATTTTTTTATTTTCACCTCCCCCTAAGTTGTGAGATTCCCCCGAGGCCTTTGACCGCCGGCGGTCTTAGGCCTCGGGGGAATTTCTTTTTAATTCTTGGATGACCTTGACCTATATTTGTGTGTGAATAAAAAAATAAAATAATTTTTGTTCCACATGTAGTCACAGTCAGCCAACACTTGGCGGATTTTTGCCAAAGTCCTGAGAGCTCGCAGGACTTAGAGCGATATGCGTTAAAGTGTTGGTTGTCTGGGCAGTGGTAAAATATTTTATTTGATATTCACACATAAGTAAGGGTAGCAGCCATCCAAGAGTTAAAGTCCTAGGGGTAGGTGACCCCCCCCCCCGACTCCAGACGGGAAGTGAGCCCCCCCCCCCGAAATTTTTTTTTTTGATTTTGACCTTGACCAAAAATTTTTTGCTCCGGACGAAAACTGCGCCCCCCCCCCCCCCCCCGAAATTTTTTTTTTGGATTTTGACCTTGACCAAAACTTTTTTGCTCCGGACGAAAACTGCGCCCCCCCCCCGAAATTTTTTTTTTTGGATTTTGACCTTGACCAAAACTTTTTTGCTCCGGACGAAAACTGCGCCCCCCCCCCCCCCGAGGGAGGAGGTGGAGGCCTCAGGTACTTTTCCATTGGCACGTTTGGCCACTTGGTTACATAAGTAGATCCGGGTATTACGTAACAGACTTGTTTGCCCCCACCACATAGTGTGCTGGAATATTCCAATGGGTCGCGAGCTGCTTCATTCTGCTTTCAGACTTGCAGCCTGCTAGCCGACTCTACACCGCTCTCGTGACCATGGGTGTTCGCATCAAGAATTATCCAACTGCCTCGCCTGCTGTGACCTCCGCTCCAATGCCTACCGCCTCGTCCCTTTCAATGCCGATTCTTGATGTTTCGCAGATTCCACTGCCGCCAGCCACGACTGCTTCGCCTCAAAAAATTATTGTGGACCTGAGACCCGGCGCTTCCTCTACCATCACTGCCAGCACTACGCTTCGCACAATTTTAACCACGGTGACAGCTATGTGTACTGTGACAACACCAACAGTCACAACCGTGGCAAGTGGAAGTAGTGTGGATCCCGGCCTGGTAACCATCAATTTGGACTCGGACGAGGAAATCTTCGAGAAGCCGAAGGAACGGAGGTCACCTTCCAAGCCATCTACTCCTATCAAAAATTATTTTTCCACCTTTGATCCTATCTCTCCCGTCCATAGCCCTTCTAAACCCGAACTAAATTTAACTTCTTTCCCTTCCACTTCCAACGACCTTCAAGTGGAGCAACCCACAAACAATAAAGTAAGTAAAATTAATTCTGGTCTGAAAAAAACAGTAAAGAAGGCAGCGGCACCGAAACGCCAATGTAATTATGTTTGGATAACTGGAGCGAAAGTAAATCAAAAATGCACCAGGTGGGCTGTGAGCGGCGAGGAGTTGTGCCGCTATCACTTCGACCGCAAAACAGCATCCAATAGGAGCACTCTTGATTCATGTTCGCTTAACATTGCCCCTAAGAAAACCACACAGATTCCCAAGGTACGTTATCAAAGACTCTATGCTGGTGAAAAATATTTCTTTCGAGCACACGTTTGTGTCAAACCTCACCTGTTTTTGATGAGGCATAAAGACCAGAACGTTCATGTAAGGGTTGCTAAAAAATTCATTGTTCCTAGATTTATGACCAACAGAGGGTACTTGATACGTGTTAAAGTTTTAAACAAGCTGAGGACTGTGTGGCGTTTGCAGGAGTAATGCAATCAGTAAGACTGTTTGTTTAATTTTCTAAATTTTGTTTTCCAAACATTTCCCTTTTCAAAATTAAAGTTTATTAAATTTTGTTTTTCCAAATTATTTCTTCACCCTCTTGAAATAAGGGAGGGGGGTATTATATAAATGAGCTATTAAAAAAAAAAAAAAAAATAGTTCATTTATATAATATCTTAACCTGGGGATAATGTTTTTTTTTCTTAAAAAAAAAAAAACATTATTCAGACACGTCCCAAACCAGTGTCCTGGATGGTGAAGAAAAAGTTATAGCAAAAAACTTTTTTGTATTAAACTGATGTTTAGCTTCAAGGTAAACCAGTCAATGATCATGTGACAACAGGGTTCCCCCACCATTACTGAACTCTTATACCCACTCACTAAGCTCATTCTGCCTTGAACGTTTCAATTTGTCAGACGTAATGTGCAGTATCAATCCGTTTGTTGGAGACCTGGAATTGCAGCGTTTACCATCGGGGCATGTATATGCTCCGATGCTGGTGGAATATAAAAATTATTGTTCACCTGAACAACAGGTGTCCCCAGAACCTGGACCTTCTAATGATGGTGAAGAAAACAGTATTTTGAGGAGTGAGTTGGTCAGAAATGTGTCCCCAGAACCTGGACCTTCCAATGATGGTGAAGAAACTAGTATTTTGAGGAGTGAGTTGGTCAAGGGTGAATTGGACAGAAATTTAAAAAGTAAATATATGAAACGGTTGGCGGATCAAAAGCGTAACTACAAGGAGCGAGCGGCAATGTTCCGTTTGCAGTTGTTAGTGCCTAAAATCAGCAAACGTTCCAGCAAGCTCGACACCCTGACAGCCGCTTCTGATTACATCTGCTTGTTGGAATCAAAAATTAAATTTCTTGAAAGACAACTGCAAAATAAAAATAATAATTCTGAATATCTAGTGATTCGAAGTCCTGAGCAGATTGATGATGGTAATGAACAAATTTTAGGAATGTAAGTAATAAAATCTTTTATTTTGTGTGAATTGGACTTGAACACGGATTAGCTGTTTGGTATGTGGAAAAAACAGAACGGGGGATAGAGCACTCTGTGATACTGGAATAACATATCACTTAGTGCTCTATCCCCCGCTCACAGGGTAATTTTATTTGACCTTGACCCACTAAAAAAGTGGTGGGGGTAATTTTAACCAAGCGTTGGGTTTTGAGGAGGTTGCTCAGTCTCAGTTTAGCGTAGCCAGGAGACACACACTTCGAGATGACTCCTTCCAGTCTTCAACAATTGTGTTTGGAAAAAATTTCTGATGAAACTGAATTGTTCCGTTATGTGGTGCATCAGTCTGGTGCACCACCAAAAATTAAAATTTTAATTAAGGAGTTTGATTTTGAAAGAAATGGTTACACCAATTATTTTGCGTATGTTTTTAGAAATGAAAATCTTAAGTTTTGCAAAGACTGTGGTTTTTTTGCGTGTGAGGACATGACAGAATTTGTAGAAAGCGGTGGCTACATGGTGATGACTGGAATTTCTAACCTAAAAAGAAATGAAATACCGCAAGAAAGGTGTGATATTTGTGCAGCTTATTTACACGACTGGCATACGTATAGCAGAAACCAGGTTGAGCCAAAAAGAAGTTTATTATTTCGTTGGCCAGGGGTAGCGCCTAGGTTTTAGGTGTAAAAACAAAATTTTACTTATGGTATTTAATGTATTACCTTGAAAAGTGGTGGGGGTAAGTTAATATATACGTAGTGGAAAGCATCTGTTGGATTTATTCTTTGCAGAGCACTTCAGCCAGCATCATCATGGTAAGCCATTGTGTGGAGTTTGTTCTGTTGGAGGAGGACCTGGTGGAGATAGTGGAGCTGATTGAAGATACAACCAGGAAAGGAACAATAGAAAATGTAAGATGTGAACCTCAGGACGAGAGGTCACAACAAATTGTACAAAAATTTATTTCCAATCAGTTAACTGACAAAACTACAAACTTTGAGTTCGTAAAGTATTTATTTGATAACAAAGTAAATGCAAAAATGGCAATATTTTTTAAGAAATGAAAAACTTATTAGTTTTTGTTATACGAGCTGGACTTGGACTTGGACTATGATATTTTGGTTAATGGATAACGTGGTGGTGGGGATAGTTTTGTGTATATAATAGGGTTGTGAACAGCAAAGGTGAATATTCAATCACGATGCCTCCGAGGGACAACACCGTAGCAGCACACAAGAAAATTTCACTTATTTTGCCAGAAATTCCAATAGAAGTAGTTAACCAGGAGGAAGAGGAAGAAGAAGAAGATGTAATGGAAGAAGAATTATCCGAAGAGGAAGAGATGGAAGCAGGTGAAAATAATTTTGCAAACACTGATGGTGACAGCTTTGACATTGATTTGTATGCTGATGAAACATTGGAATCATCCGAAGAAGAGGACAATAAGGAAAACATCACTCCTCAAATAAGAGCAGTATTGGATAAAATGTCATTGTGCAAAAGACTTGTGATGTGTAGCAGAAAATTATTTTTTGATTGTAGTGACGAGGAGGACAGTAGTGATGAATATTCACCTTTATAAAAAAAATATTATTTAGCATTTAAAAACCAAAAAAAAATATAAAATGTTAAAAAGAAAAAAAAATAGAGCGGGGGATAGAGCAGCAGATGCTCTATCCTCCGCTCAAAATAATAATGTCCGATGACCTTGACCTACTTTTGTGAATTAATTGTGGTGGGGGAGAGCATTAGTGGTGGGGGAAACGTCATATATACGGGTAGTCAAGCCTCAGTCTCATTTGGTAAGAAAGAGGGAACGCTGGATAGGAGGTGATGGTAAGATTGACTTTATAGCAAATACTTTAACACTGCAATATGTTAACAGGTTGTCAATGGTTAGGAAATATTTTTATTTTTAGACTCGCTAGTTTGTTTAATCTTAAAACTTTAAATATATTTTCTTTTGGTCAAATGCTTTTGCCATACTTCCTACACGCTAACACTCATATAAAGTACAGGATTAAGCTGATCTCTCGGGGAAATACTATGTAGCCACCTCACATTGGTTGTCCGACTCGCATAGTATTGGTGATTTATACAACATAAAATTTTTTTTCAATATGTTATATATCATCAATTCTTATTCGAGTCAGATAACCAATGTTAGGTGTCACATAAGTATTTCCCCGCGAAATCAGTCTTAATTCTGTACATTTTTTGAGTTTTGGCGTGTGGTAAGTGTGCTAAAAGCATTTGCTCAAACAAATATATTTAAAAGTTTTAATTTTAAACAAGCTGGATGGTAAAAAAATAAAAAAATATTTAACTTTTGAACCTGTTTACATATTATTGAAAGTATTTGTTAGAAAGTCGATCTTACTACCATCTCTTATCCAGTGTTCCCTCTTTTTTACCATATCAAAGGTGACCTTGACCTATATTGATTCTAAATGAAAGTTTTATAAAGAATTTATTATATTTTTGTTCTGCGCATGCGCAGAAGGAGTTTTTCCCAAGGTCACCCCCCACCACCCGTTATAAAAGGAGGTCGGCTAACCCAGCCTCTCATTATTGGATGAACCTTCGTGGAGTAAACATCCAAACGCTCTTGTGGTAAAAATGCTTCTTTGCCACATTTGTGGGGAATTTTTCCCTGATGAACATATTTTGCAAATCCATCTGGAATTGCATAAAGAAGAGGACAATGTGCAAGTAAGTGAACACGATTTGGACTCTATTGAAAAATTTTTATCAGAACATCACAGAAGACTGGACGATTGGGAAAGCGAGCTGCAGTTGCTGCAAAGGAGGAGGCCAACCGTCATTCAGTTTGGAGGCGCCGGAACATCAGGACTTGGAAGGAGACCTACAGCGGACATGGACACGGACACGGATTCGTCGGACTCGGACTCGGACATAAACATGGATTTGGATTCAGAATCTGAAGGTAATGGGATAACACAACTACGCACTATAGCATTGGAAGGACCTGTTGTCACACACTTTACAATAAATAATGTTCAATTGGAATTACAAAATTTTATTGACAGTGCAAAACTTTTAGTTAGTAAAACACTAAAGGAAGAGCTTAGAAGATTAAATTTTTTAAAATTTGGACTGGTATTAGACGCTATGTTCACAAACACTGATGGAGAAACATCACCAAGAGGATTTGTAACTAAAAACCGTACTTTAACTTTTGCATCCAATATTGATGATATAATTGTGGAGTGTTTGGAAGAGTTATTGACGAAGCTTCAAGAGCATGAAGGAAGGGGATCTGGCTGGACGCTAACATCAGTGGAAGGTATGGATTTAAGAATTCAAAAGCATGGGTATGGTATGAGGGGGAGTAGTTTCATCCCCCTACCAAAAAAGATCCAAGAAACCAAAGCGTGTATAAATGTAAAAAATTTTGACACGGAATGTTTTAAATATTCAATGCTAGCCAAATATGTTGTAAATAATACTTGTAGACCCGGTGTTGAATATCAAAATGTACAAAATAGATATAATTTTTGTGGTATGGTTTATCCTGTAAATATTAAAGATGTATGTAAATTTGAGAAGCAAAACCCCGGAGTCAGTGTAAATATTTTTGGGCTAGATGACGGCAATAATGTGTACCCACTACGGGTTGTAAAGAGAGAACTTCAAAACCATACGGATTTATTGTTGATTACAAAAGGTGAAATATCTCACTATGTATATATTAAAAACTTTGATGCCTTAGTCAACAAACAGCTGTCTCGTATGAAGTGTAAAAAAACTTTTTGCAAAAGATGCTTCTGTTTTGTAAATAAGGATATAAGGAGAGGTGGTGCCCAGTGGTTGTTGGAACATCAAAGGCTATGCAATGAAAATTACGAGTGTAAAATTAGTTTACCACCACCAACCCGATCTGTTGTACAGTTTAATCATATTAACCACCAGTATAGGATACCAATTGTTGTTTATGCAGACTTTGAGTCTACACTTGTACCGCTGGAAAACCCTGACGGTGAAATTACTAGAAGAACCAAGTACCAGATGCATAAACCAAATAGTTTTTGTTTGTTGGTTAAGTCTACCCTATCTGACCAACACTTGCAAAATTTCGGACTAACCACAACACCGGTATTGTACAGAGGTGAAAATCCTGCTAAATATTTTGTAGATACGTTGTATGATATAGCTAGTAAGGTGGATCAACTGTATGATAAAAATAATATTGTTCCTATGTTACCCCTTGAAGAAGAGGAGGAAATTCAATTTTTGAATGCTACATCTTGTTATATATGTAATAAAGAATTTACAGTGGACAATTATAAAGTTCACGATCATGACCATCTGACCGGATATTACAGAGGACCAGCTTGCAATGCATGTAATTTAAATTTAAAACTTCCAAATTTCATTCCAGTTGTGTTGCACAACCTTAGCGGGTATGATTCCCATTTTATAATACCGGAATTGGGAAGAGACACAGGCAAGATTGATGTGATAGCTCAAACTTTAGAACATTATATTAGTTTTTCTAAGAAAATTGGCAAAATAAAATTAAGATTTGTTGACTCATATAGGTTTATGCCATCAAGCCTTGCCAAACTAACTGACAATTTAAGACGACAGGATTTAAAGGAAACAAAGAAAATCGTACCTGCAGACAAATTGGATTTAGCATTAAGAAAAGGAGTGTTTCCTTATGACTATATTACAGGAATTGAAAAATTTGAAGAAACCAGACTACCACCCATTGAAGCTTTCAAAAGTAAACTGACAGACACGGAAATTTCAATTGAAGATTATAATCATGCGTGTAACGTCTGGAATGAATTAGGTATGCAAAATCTTGGTGAATATTCAGATTTTTATGTAAAATTGGATGTAACACTATTGTGTGATGTTATGGAACAATTTAGGAACACTTGCTTTGACGCCTATGGACTGGACCCCCTTCATTCGTTTACATCCCCCGGCTTAGCATGGCAGGCCATGTTAAAATCTACCGAGTGCAAGTTGGAACTGCTAAACGACATCGATATGGTTTTGATGATTGAATCAGGTGTACGCGGTGGATTAACACAGGCCGTTACAAGACATGTGAAAGCTAACAATAAATTTCTACCAAATTATGATGAGACTAAAGATTCAATTTTTCTTGGATATTTTGATGCCAATAATTTATACGGTTGGGCGATGTCCAAACCCCTTCCGTATGGCGACTTCCAGTGGGTAGACCCGGACAGCATTGGGGACATTATGCAGATCCCACAAGATGGACCGACCGGCTACATTTTCGACTGCGACTTCGAGTATCCAGAACACCTACACGATCATCATTACGACTTGCCACTGTTGGCTAAAACTGAAGTATCACCGACAGGAAGATGGCCCAAATTAATGATGACATTAAACAACAAAAACCGTTATGTGGCGCACTATTGGGTTGTACAACAAGCGTTGGAGTTAGAACTGAAAATAACAAAAATTCACCGAGTATTACAATTTTCTCAATCTTGTTACTTGAAACCCTACATAGACTCCAACACCGTGAGGAGAGCAGCAGCCACATCAGCTTTTGAAAAAGATTTTTATAAACTGATGAACAACTCAATCTTTGGAAAAACTTTAGAAAATAAGAGGAAACACAAAATTGTAAAATTAGTAAGTGATCCAAGAGCATTAGAAAAACTTGTACAAAAACCAAATTTCGGAACCACTATGATAATTAATGAAAATTTAGTAGCGGTAAGCATGAACAAAACCAAGATTGTTATGGATAGACCGTTGTACATAGGGATGTCAATATTGGATATAAGTAAAACGCATATGTATGATTTTCATTACAACAAAATGGTACAACATTATGGACGAGAAAATATCGGAGTAGCCTACATGGATACGGACGCACTAATTTATTGGATCAAGACGCAAGATATGTATGAAGATCTTCGAACGTTCATACACAAAAATGATTTTGATTTTTCCGACTACCCAAGAAATCACCCAAACTATAATGAAAATAATAAGAAAGTTTTAGGCAAATTCAAAGATGAATGCAACGGAGCTAGCATGGAAGAAATTATTGCACTAATGTCAAAATTGTATTCTTTCAAAGTGTATAAGGGAGAACAAGAAGAAACATCAACCACTAAGAAAGCAAAAGGTGTGAAGACAGGTTATTTAAAGAAAAATATAAACTTTGAACACTACAAAAACTGTTTATTTAACGACACCACCTTAACAGCAAAATTTAACACCATAAGAAGTGAAAAACACAAATTATACAGTGTTACAGAAGTAAAAAAAGCACTATCGGCAAATGATGACAAAAGACATATCATGGATGATAAAATTAACACTCTTCCTTTTGGCCACTACTCTCTTAATCCTATCAACGACTAACCTATTCTTCGTCCCTCTTCGACCCTCTACGACCTAAATTCCTTTTCCTTCCGTAAAAAAATGGGGAACACGGCAAGCCCAACGCCGTGTTCCCCATTTTTTTACATCAATTTGAATGACCTTGACCCAGTTAAATATGGGTATAATAGAAAAAAAATATTTTTACTTCATCTACCGAAGAGGAAGGATAAAATTATGGATTTAAAACAAAAAATTGTTAATGAGCTTCATAAACCGGCTAGAAGAAAATTTCCCCGAAGAAATACTGTTATAAAAGGAATGAATGATCTATATCAAGCTGATTTAATCGAAATGATTCCTTATAGCAAACAAAATAAAGGATTTAAATATATATTGACTATTATCAATTGTTTTACAAAGATGGCAGATGCTTTACCGCTAAAAGATAAAACCGGCAAGAGTGTAACAAAAGCCATGGAAACTGCGATACAGAGAGACAAAAATGCCATAAAACATTTACAAACCGATGATGGTAAAGAATATTTTAATAAAGAATTTTCAAATTTAATGAAAAAATACGGCATAAACCACTATTCGACTAATTCAGAGGTAAAAGCATCAATCATAGAAAGATTTAATCGAACTTTAAAAGGTGCGATGTACAAGATGTTTTCAAACAGAGGATCGCACGTATGGATTGATATGTTACCAAAACTAATAAAAGATTACAATAACAAGTTCCATAGAACAATTGGTATGAAACCGAACCAAGTGACTAGTAAAAATGAAAAACTCGTATTAAAACGTATAAAAATGAATACTAAACCAAAAGTTGAAAAACTAAAGCCTAAAACGTTTAACGTTGGTGATAAAGTGCGAATAAGCAAATACAAAGGTGTATTCAGTAAAAGATATCTACCAAATTGGACAAATGAGGTTTTTACCGTATTTAAGGTGCAACCTACAGTACCGGAAACTTACATTTTAAAAGATAATAAAGGACAATTGCTCGAAGGAGGGTTTTATGGACATGAAATGTTAAAATCCACAGTAGGTGATGTATATCTCGTTGAAAAGGTGTTACAACGGAAAAAAGATAAAGTTAAAGTGCGATGGTTAGGATTTAATAAGAGTGAAGATTCTTGGATACCTAAAAAGGATCTCATATAATGATGGAGCATCATTTTAGGTTGAACCTTTACAAAGGATGGAGATAATACAGCAAAAGGATAGTTTTCCTATTAATAATATTGATGAACTCACGGTGGACAATTCAGAATTAAACACTGGCAAACATGGTGTTTTATTACCAAACACGGTGCGTTGTCTTGTAACCGGTCCATCAAATTGTGGTAAAACAAATGTAGTATTCAATTTGATTACAAACCCAAAAGGATTGCGTTTCAATAACTTGTATGTCTTTTCCAAATCATTACAACAACCCAAATACCAATTATTAGAAAAAATATTTAATAATGTGCCAGAAGTGAAATATTACAAGTTTGATGCAAGTGAAAGTGTAATGCAACCGCATGAAGCTAAACCATTTTCAGTTTTTATATTTGATGATGTATCCTGTGAAAACCAAAACACTATCAGGAGTTATTTTGCTATGGGGCGACATAACAATATAGATAGCATTTACATAGGCCAGACTTATAGTAAAATACCAAAACAACTGATAAGGGACAACGCAAATGTGTTAATTGTATTCAAACAGGATGAAACTAACTTAAAACACATATATTACGATCATGTCAATGCGGATATGTCATATGAACGGTTTAAAGACATATGTGGTAAGGCTTGGGCTGAAAATTATGGATTTTTGACAATTATGAAGGAACAACCACTAAATAACGGCCGATACAGGATAGGTTTCGATAAATTTATATTAATTCACTAACCACTATATCACACAATCATTCTTGTACAGCACGTCTTGCTACAAACATGGTTAACGAGGAAAAGTTAGTAAAGGAAATTAAATCACTTAGTGATTCTATTCGGGCTAAAAACAGAGCGTTAAAGTTAGGTATCAGCGAAAGGGAGAAATTTCTTGAATCTACTTTTAAACCTATTACAGAGCCTTTGAAACAATTGAACAAAAAATTGACTAAACCTTCTTTTCAAGGTGATATTATTGCTCCGATAACACAATATGAAAGGGAAAGTGTAATATCAGAAGATATTAGCGATGAGGACCCGGAAGCCTCCATATTTAGTGATACAACGGCAGAAAGAGAAGATGTATATGCTGGTAGTGAAGAAGAAGTGGTATCTATAGCGAGTGAAGAAGAAAAAACAGAAGGAGAACCATCAAACATAAGCTTATTGGGTGAAAATATTCATACGAAAGGACCTTTAGGAAGAAAATACTTGTTAAAACTGTTAATTGGAACTGATTCTACTAAAAGATACCACAGTTATGGAGCAAGAATGTCCAAAGAAGGTGTAATGATTGGTAATAGCAAATTAGATGTTGATGAACATGATAATATTCGCGTAGGTGATCAAATATATAAAGGAACAAGGGGACTATTTGAATTATTATTTCAAAATAAACCTTTAAAAGCATTGGTAAAAAATGATGATTTGGAAGTGTATAGCAAAATTTTGGAACAAACTAATGCATATAGAAGAAATTATTTACCTGAAGCACCCATATATAGAAATAGATCTGTAAAATATAGAGAATTTGTTTCCAAATTAATACCAATTATAAGAAGAAAACCTGTGAAGAGAAGATTTGTAGCATCCACTTTAGACATAAGTTCCCCAGAACCGAGGAAAAGAAGCAAATCAGTCACCGGTAAAGGATTGATGAAGAAACTATACAATACAAACGTAATTTATTACAATAATATCAATAAATTAGTGGATAGAATGAAACTAATACATGAAGCCAAAGAAGCGGGTCATACTGGATTGGAAAACGAATGGGTGGCTTTAGTGGATGAACTTAGAAACCGCGGGGTAATCTCATAAAAATGCGTTACTCCCTAAAATGCTATTCAGTTGCACCATGAGTGTCGACAAGTTCGGACGGTATTCCTCGGATGGATTATATTACGCGAATAACTTAAAAAGAGGTGCTGGTTTACCACAAACACCTGAAGGAGATTATGATATTAGTAATAAAAGGTTAAAAAACATAAAAGATCCCACGGACGAAAACGATGCAGTAAATTTAAAAATAGTAAAGGAAAAGATATCACCAACATTAAAACTACACAATAACACATATGATGCAGAAAATCATAGAATTATCAACGTTGGTAAACCAAATGAAAACGGTGATGCAATAAACAAAGGTTATTTGTCATCTGAATTAAAAAATACGTTAAAATTCAATGGAAAAACGTATAGTGCTAACAATAAACGTATATCCAACGTAGATGACCCTAAAGATGCAAAAGACAGCGTGAATAGACGCTATTTACATTCCTTGATACCTGAAAAGACAAAAGATGGATTTTCTTTTTATAAATTTGTTATTAATGATATAGGTTATCCGAAAACTGAAAACGATGCTGTAAATCTAAAATATATTAAAGATCATTGTATCATACGTGATGTAGGGGTTATAGATTGTTTTGGTAATTGTTTAGCAAATGTTAAAGATGGTTCGGCACCATCAGATGGTGCAACAGTGGGTCAAATGATGGAAACCTTAAAACAAGAAACAACCTCTTTTGTAAAACAAGATCAAGTAGTATCAAAGCAAGGGGATGAATTTGTTGAAGGTAATGAAAAATTTAATTTATTAACATACAAAAATAATGCTTGGGATTGCATGGGTAAACCGTTATCAAATATGAGTTTGGGTTATAATGCTCGAGATGCAGCTGCTTTATCACAAACCGTACATCTAGATCCAGATCATTCTTTAAGATTTTTTACATGTAATAATAAAGTAATAAAAAACTTGCATAATGGAAGAGATCCAAATGATGCTGCAACTGTAGGACAGACCATTACAACATCAATAAATGATAGTAAAGTGTATAATTGTAATAATAAACGTATAACAAACCTTAAAGACCCTGAACATGTAGATAATGCTGTCACTGTTAATTTTCTTGTAAAAGTTTTAGGTAATGCGATATTTGATTTACACAATCATTTTACACCAGATATTCTTCAAGGAAAATCGGGGCATAATACTTATGATGAATCCATGAGAGGTGAGTATATTAAACGAGAAATTTATAATAAATACTTTATTAACCCTACAACGCAAAAGTTTAGATCATCAGATTGGGGTGATATTGATATTTAATTAAATAACTCAATAAATGACTTCATTTATGTGCAACCTGTCATAGAGGTAACACATAGGTTACGCTTTTCGAATATAAAAGACAATCATGGCATTTCATTACACCAGTCCATATCGAGACACTATACGGAAAGGAGGCGGTATCACGTCCACAGCAGTTTCTCTGTTAAGTAAAGCTTTAAATCGAATTCCAGTAGGATCTGTCGTAAATAGAGCAATAGACGCTTTACCATACGAATTTCACATACCGGGAGGCTATCAGTATTGCGGACCAGGAACTAAATTGAAAAAACGACTGGAAAGAGGCGATCCAGGCATAAATAAGTTAGATCAGGCTTGTAAAGAACACGATATAGCATATTCCACATTTAGCGATACAAAAAATAGATCAATAGCTGATAAAAAGCTCGCGGATATAGCTTGGCAACGAGTAAAGTCTAGTGACGCTAGTATTGCAGAAAAAGCAGCGGCTTTAGCGGTAACAGCATGTATGAAGGCTAAAACAGCGGTAGGAGGTGGAAAAAGGAGGAGAAAAGTAAAAAGGAGATCGGCAAAGACAAAACATGGGGGGAATATTAGAAGAAAACGACGTTCCACCAGAAAGGGTAGCAAAAAACCAACAGTATGGTCAATGGTAAAAAACGGGGCAGGACTATACCTAAGACCGTATGGTGCATATTAAATAAAAGAAATCAATTAGTAATACCACATAAAGCGTTAACAAATATCGAATTATTTAAATACATTTCATGTTTAAAAATACCTTTTTTTCGCGGTGTCTTTATGAAAGATGCTTTACCAGTTAAAATGTGGAAAAACGAAACCGGTATTGTAAATTTAGACAATTCTGAAGGTCCTGGCACTCATTGGGTTTGTTATAAGAAATTAGGTGATAATATTTATTACTTTGATAGTTTTGGCAATTTACCACCACCTAAAGAACTCGAGCATTACTTTAAATCTGCTAAAAACATATATTACAACTATAAAAGAGAACAACCTGATAACACATTAATATGTGGCCATTTATGTTTGGAATTCCTAGCTAAAAGTATCAGTCACCATTGATATGTCATCCTATACGGTATCATTAACAGGAAAATCGTCCACTTTACGAAGTATCCTTTTTCCAGCGTTACGCTTGCAAAAAGGAAGATTTTGGGAAGCGGCACTGTTGGATTTTACAACTTACAACTCTATTCCCAATGTTACGGAAGGTAAAAATAACTTATTGCATTATTATAAAGGAAAAGATGCCAGTGGGAAGTTTACAGACTTAGAAGTTTGCAGTTTACCCACAGGTTCTTATGAAATTGATCATATTAATGAATTTTTGCAAAATAAAATGGGAAAAGACAATATAACATTAAAAGGTAATAACAATACTATGAAAGCTGAAATAAACTCCAATTATTATATAGATTTTACTCAGGAACAATCAATCGGTGAATTGTTAGGATTTCCCAAAGATAGCCCAATTTTAGAACCAAATCAAACACATTCTGGTAAACAAACTGTAACTATACTAAAAGTTAATAGTATAGATATAACTTGTAACATTATACAGGGAGCTTACAGAGATGGAGCGAATACTCATATAATACATACTTTTTACCCAAGTGTACCTCCAGGATTTAAAATTGTTGAAAAGCCACAAAACTTAGTATATCTGCCGTTGAACACCACTTTCATTTCAGACATCGTGTTGAACGTATTGGATCAAGACGGTAACTTGATAGATTTCCGAGAAGAGCCAATTACAGTTAGATTACATTTAAAATCGACACTTTAATACAAAAATCATGGGTTTATCATTTAAAAGTGGACAGCCTACGGGAAACCGCATTAGTAGCTCTTCAGCTGTGGAGGAGTTAACACGCGAGAACATTCGTTTCTTAGAAAAGATTGGTTTAAAATTAACCGATTATGGATATACTGGATATAGCGCAGGGTCCGACATTCGACGAAACACTATGGGAAAAAGAATATCACACCCACAACCCTTACACTTCATCAAAATTGAACAATAACGATGAAATTCGTATTCCTATACAACATCAAGACATTTACACACTACCATGTGAAAGTTACTTGTATATCGAAGGAAAAGTAACAAAAAAGGACAATAGTGTAGGTACAACAGTTCCATTTATAAATAACCCTATGGCTTTCCTGTTTGATGAAATTAGATATGAAATATCAGGTGTAACAGTTGATTCCACTAAAAAAGTAGGTATTGCAACAACTTTAAAGGGGGTAACATCTATATCACCTAATGAAACCAATTTACTTCAACCGGCCGGATGGGTTTTACCTGAACATGACACAATCACTCCTAATACAAAGGGATATTTTGATTTTCATATTCCATTACGTTTGTTGCTTGGATTTGCTGAAGATTATAGAAAAATAATATTAAATGTTAAACAAGAATTAGTTTTGTTGAGATCTTCTAACGATAAAGACATTATTAAAGCTCCAGATGGTACAACGGATGCAAACCTAGAATGGAAATTAACATTAGACAAAATTGTATGGAGAGTTCCACATGTTAAATTAGCTGACGAACATAGAATGCTACTATTAAGGAAGTTAAAGGCTGATCGTGATATTGTAATTCCTTTTAGAAGTTGGGAATTCCATGAACATCCAAGCTTGCCAACTACAGATCGTCACACTTGGACTGTTAAAACATCTAATTACGTAGAACGAGCCAGGTATATTATATTTGGTTTACAAACAGATAGGAGAGACAGCATCACAAAACATGCAGGCAAATTTGATCATTGCAACTTAAAAAATATTAAAGTTTATTTGAATTCACAATTTTTCCCCTATGACAATTTAAATGTGTCATTCGCTAATAAAAAGTACAGTATATTATACGATATGTATGCGAGATTCCAAAATTCATATTACGGTAAAACAAATACACCTTTACTATCACCAGAAGAATACTTAGATGGTTACACAATAGTTGTAATTGATTGTTCTAAACAAAATGAATCAGTAAAATCATCAAGTGTTGACATAAAGATTGAAATGGAGTTTAATGCAGCTATACCTGCAAATACAACTGCATACTGTTTAATTCTACATGATAAAATTGTAACATACACACCTCTAACTGGAATTGTTAAAAATGTATTATAAAAAAACCGGTTTTGTTACATTCCGCGAGTATAAAAGCGGAGCGTGCAGGCCGCTCCTGATCAGTTTGTTGCCTGACGTCGTATGGGTAGCATCATCTTCAATATGGCTTCTACTAGTGGTACAACGGAATGCGATATAGAAAAAGAAATTTCAGAATTTTTGGACATGAATGTACAGCAACACGGCGCAGATCAAGAAGAAGAAAAAGGTAAAAAGAAGAAATATTTATCCAAGAGGAAGAGAAATATGGAAGAAAATATTTCACCAAATATTTTGATGGAGGTATTTTTACGAATTTTTTATCCAATCTCTTCAAGTTTGGATAAAAGTGTTTTAATTGGAGTTATGAAATCAACCGACTATTCACCTACAGTAATTTTAACCCACGGAACAAAAATGATTTTGTTTACAGCCAACGCTTGGGAATCTTTTATGAAACACCTCCATTTGTTGGAATGTTATTTTAATAGCAACATGTTTGGCAGGAAAACAAAAGTAGGACTATTGGATTCAGACTTGGAAATTGATATTATTAAACACCGAGGTGAACATCAAATGAGATTCAGAGATACGACCAAACATGACATAAAAATTCAGCTGAACAGAGAAGAATTTTTTATTTTAACATGTGCAACTGAACCGATAACAAGATATTTAAGACAGCTAGTATTCTCCAGTTCGATTATTAAAGATTATTTAACAGACACTTTGGACAAACAACCGGATGCACCAATTTTGTATGGACCTGTGGACACTTCAATATTCAATAGAATTCCTCATGAAGTTCAAATGTGGAGACAATTGGAACAATATGTGCAAGAAAAAAATAATTTTGTAAAATCTGATGAAGAAACACATTTCAGTGATGAAAAGGATCAAAGTGATGAGAATGACTACAACAAAAATGACCAGATGGAAAGTTAAATAAAATTTTAAAATTTTTCACAACACTTTACACTTGAATTGGCAAATTTTCAATAAAAAATTCAAAATTTTGTGGGTGTAGGCCTACCGGGGATGGTGCCCACGTTAAATATACACCAACGCGCCTTCAACTGTACGGCCTGGCATAAATAAATGCCTACCGTGGTGTGGAAAACAGTTGACCTTCTGACACCGTGATGGATAGACGGGTGACCTTTCAAATGGACATGGAAGAAGAAATCAAGTCCAAGCCGGGTATTATTGAATTTCAAGCTTTTCGTGGTAACGATGATCGGTTTATAATTAAAGAACTCGTATTTTACGATTTAGATAAAAATATTCCTTACACATTTTTATTTAAACCACCATGCTCTTTTTCTTCACTAACCACCAAAGCCGCAACAACAAACCGATGGACTTGGAAATATTTTCATCACATCGATTGGTATGACGGTTTTACCAGTTATTCAGACTTGTATCATATTATGCATCAATTTTCAAACAGATTTACTAATATTTACACAAAAGGACTTGAAAAGAAAAGATGGATAGAACAATTTACATCTACTCCAGTTAAAGATGTGCAAATAGATAAAAATTTTAAATTTATTGCTGAAAACATTTGTATTTGCACACAAAGTGTGGAACATAAAAGGGACAGGCACTGTGCGTTAAAAAACGCTTTAAAATTAGCGACTTACCTGCAAGATGGAGAAATCGGCGATGGTGGTGGGGGTAACGGCGATTATAAAAGCGAGGAGCAGACCGAGACCTGGCACGAGTATTACTCGAGATTCCGAGACGACAACATCTCAGAGCAAGAAGACAGTGAGGACCTCTAGAACAACCATGGCATCCAACCAGTTTCTGCAGTCTTTGGTGGAACAATTCAACGCCCACTCCAAGTCTACAATTTTGCCGGTAAAAAAATGTTCTGAACTCAAGGATGAAAAACATTATATTATACATGCACTGAAGAAAATGGAAACTACTGTCGGCGAAGCAATCTGCTGCAGTCTCAGCGAAGCACCATATACTCCGGGGGATGAAGCAAAATTCCAAATTTACCTGCCCAAAAGATTTGTACACCTACTCCAAAACGAAGATCTCCGCTCCATACAACCAGGATGTCTCTACTTGGTGGCCCACGGATGCAGCGGCAGCAACTCCACCGAGCTTACCATCCACATCGCAGACAAGCAGCAGTGTTAAAAAAATAATTTTTTTCTTTCTTGTATCTGTTTGTATTTTTTAACTATATATATTTTTGTCATGTAATCTTGTTTGTACTGTTTTAAATAAAGATAAAAAACCAAAAAAAAAAAAACACAAAAAAGGCAACATATCAATATGTGAAACAAAAAAAATTTCGCATATTGATATGTTGCCTTTTTTTTAAAGCTCTGGGGTGACCTTGACCTTTGACCTTTGCACAAATTAAACATAAATTTTTTTCAAACAGCAATATGTGTGTGTGTGTGTGTGTGTGTGTGTGTGTGTGTGTGTGTGTGTGTGTGTGTGTGTGTGTGTGTGTGTGTTTTCCCCCACCATTTCAGGTTACCAGCATACAGACTGTAAAGAAGTTCAGTTTGATTGCAACTGTCAAACGATGAGCACCCTATTTGAGCTTTGTGTAAGAAAAATTATTGAAGATCAACAGCTATTTAGCCATACTTTACGATCCAACGCTCCTCAACAAATTAAAATTTTTATCAAACAGTACAAGCTAGACAACAGAGGTTACAACACTTTTGGTTGGTACAAGTTTGGTGATGGTACAAAATTTTGTCGAAGTTGTGGAAGGGCCGCTGTATCCAACCCGGCACAATTCCTACAAGATGATGGATGTTTACAATATGGTCATGTGGCTCCAGTTTTAAGTTACCATACACCTAAAGAACTTTGCGCCATTTGTTCAATCAATATGTTTAGTTGGCAAAAATTTAACCACCTCTCATCAGACAGCGTGTAAACAACTTCCCCCCACCACTATTTCATACTACCTTCAAACGACCATGCTAATATTCATTCCGCCTTTGGACATCATACGGAAAACATCAAGATGGCTCTGACTGTAAAATGTGCAAATTATGAAGAAGTATTTGTAAGAAATCTGCAAGAATTAAACGAAATTGTTCAAGAATTTAAATCACTAATCGAACAGGGATACCGATTGAACATGCAAATTTTTGCTTGCAACACAAAATGCCCTCATGTCCCCAGGGATGACGAGCCGCCTAGGTCACCATCATCAACTTCTTCAGCCTACTCCTCCAGATCATCCATGAAGACTCAAGCCAGTCCAAACTTGGAATATTTCTCCTGACTAATATTTATATTTTGTATCCTCATTGTACTTCAATATGCATATTTTTGTATTGTAATAAAGGAATGATAAAATAAAAACAAAATAAAAAAAACCTATCTTGCTACAGTATTGTAGCAAGATAGAATTTTTTTAAAACACAAATTGGATGACCTTGAACAGGTTCTAACATGTACAGGTGTAAACGTAACCACAAATTTAAACATTTTTTTTATATTTCCTAATGGTTAACCTTGAAACTTCCCCCACCATTTTTCCTCTTGGAGACCTGAGAAACAACACCAATGTGTTTCATTACATCTTGATCTTTCAAGCTGCAAACATGGATGTCCCACCACCAATATATGAGGCTGATGTGGCAGGAGGACAGAGGAGGAGATGCCAGCATTTGGATCTAGTGGAGTTGATGGAAAGGAGAATTGAAGAAAGGCAGATCAGGAAGGATACCATCCTAACACAAAAAATTTTAAAATTGGATCTTGTCATGCTTCTGGCCTTACTCATTGCAGTCTTCGTCTACTTGGTCTACGCAGTCATATACTGTCTAAGGTGCACGGAGTGTGCTGACAAGGGAGCCAACTTGCCAGTTTTCAACGCTACTCTTTAAATAAAATTTTCTTTTTTAAAACTCCAAATGGTTGACCTTGAACATGTCTCAACCTGTCTGGTTGTATCATAAAAACAGAAAAAAATTTCCTCTAAGCAACCCAACCCCCACCACCACCACCACGATTCCAAAAGAGCAATCCTACATGCAAGTCTGACTTCATTCCCAGCTCAGCTACGCTAGCGGTTACACGATACAATGAAGTGGGAATTACTTGTTGACAGCCTTGAACACCTCAAAGACATTTATCAAAAACTGCACATGTTATTACTTCAACATCCAGGGATGGTAATTAAAATGGATTTGGAATACGACTGTCCAACCATCGACAGTATGGATATACCCGAAGGAGTGGTCCACAATACAGAAGAAGAAACTTGTTGCTGTGAAAGTAGCACTTCAACAACAACAAGCACAAGTCCATCCAGCGCATATGAGGATGAAGGCGGATTTTTGTAAATAAAAAATTTAAATTTTTTTTAAAACTTCAAATGGTTGACCTTGAACAGGTTTCAACATGTTGAAGAATATGGATGAAGAATAAAAAATTTTTTTTTTCTTCAATCTGATCACTTAACCCCCACCACATAACTGGGTACCTAGGATGCATGGAGCGACTTGGTCAGTCGCTATTCAACTCTTGCAGTGTGCACATCACACTTTTTCCGCTCAATTTACATAACTGGAGTTCTAAATGAAATATTTGGCTAAAACTTACATATTTCACAAGTTTTAAGCGAAACTAAAAATCGCGAAAAAAAAATTATTTTTTTATTTTTTTATTTTCATATGGTTCAAAATTTTACAAGTCCCAAGGTCACCTAAGAAAACAATTAGAAAAAAATTATTTTTTTTTTTCATATAGCTCAAAATTTTACAAGTCCCAAGTTCATCTGAGAAAAAATAATATTATTTTTTTTTTCATAATGTTTCCAACAAGTACAAACTCGAATGAGTTGTTGGAAAAAAATAATTTTTTTTTTTTTCGCATCTGACCACTTTACCCCCACCACGCGGTCTGGTACCCGGACGGCGCGGTGCTGTCCGGTCAGTCGGCGTCCGGCTCCCGCGCGGTGATGACACCACCACCGTCGGCTGTTCGCAATTTTGTTTCCAGTTGGGCTTCGGGTTTCTCCAGTGGGTAAGTGGAAATAAAAATTATTTATTTTTTTAGTTTTAAGAGTGGGGTTGCTGGGGTTCAGGTCAATGGCCTCTGAGGAATGCCTTACGTCACATTTGGTAGGTTTTTCGGTCTGGTCGCTGGGAAAATAAATTTTTCTTTGCACTTTTGTGGTTTCTCGTGGATTTTCACTCCACAGCCGAATACTAGGAACCACAAGAGTGCAAAGAAAAATTTTTTTGTCTTTCCGCGTGACCTTGACCTTAATTACGTCAATGACGTCATTATGGTGACGTCAGCGGTGATGACGTCGTCATGACGTCATTTCTATTACGTCATACCTATGACGTCATTGATATGACGTCATAGATGACGTCACCGATGACGTCATTCGTGACGTCAGTGACCTTGGTGACGTCAGCATTCCTCAGGGGTCATTGACCTGAGCCAGCAGCCCTACTTTGCCACTACTCAGAAAGTACACATAAAAAGCCACAAGATAATATATATAATTATGTAATCGCAGAGGTGTCCCTACATCGATACAAACGGCAGCTCCCATGAAAACGACGGTAATAGCTTATTTCTAAAGGAAATTCGCTAATATCTCGGTAACCAGTGGACGTAGAGCAATAATTAAACATACCAAATTGTTTGTTTTTTCGAGCTGAATCTAATGGTGTACACTAAAAGGTAATCAAATAAAAATATCTATGTGAAAAGTGGAAAAACCCCACTTTTGAGGGGTAAAATCCCCCACTTTCCCTACTGAAGTTGGGCCGATCTTACTGGTTAACGAACTCATCCAAGAGAATCTAACTTTACATGCCTGTACCAAATTTCATGATGATCAGACGATTTATGCACTAGTTATCGTGTTCACAAGCACTCAAAATTAAAAATTCTATTTCCCATATAAGCCCATGTTAAATTTTTTAGTAAATCGTTATTTGAGCAGTTTTAAATTTGTTACCGACAAATAATCACTACGTATCCAGAAAGTACACATAAAAAGCCACAAGATAATATATATAATTATGTAATCGCAGAGGTGTCCCTACATCGATACAAACGGCAGCTCCCATGAAAACGACGGTAATAGCTTATTTCTAAAGGAAATTTGCTAATATCTCGGTAACCAGTGGACGTAGAGCAATAATTAAACATACCAAATTGTTTGTTTTTTCGAGCTGAATCTAATGGTGTACACTAAAAGGTAATCAAATAAAAATATCTATGTGAAAAGTGGAAAAAACCCACTTTTGAGGGGTAAAATCCCCCACTTTCCCTACTGAAGTTGGGCCGATCTTACTGGTTAACGAACTCATCCAAGAGAATCTAACTTTACATGCCTGTACCAAATTTCATGATGATCAGACGATTTATGCACTAGTTATCGTGTTCACAAGCACTCAAAATTAAAAATTCTATTTCCCATATAAGCCCATGTTAAATTTTTTAGTAAATCGTTATTTGAGCAGTTTTAAATTTGTTACCGACAAATAATCACTACGTATCCAGAAAGTACACATAAAAAGCCACAAGATAATATATATAATTATGTAATCGCAGAGGTGTCCCTACATCGATACAAACGGCAGCTCCCATGAAAACGACGGTAATAGCTTATTTCTAAAGGAAATTCGCTAATATTTCTAAAGGAAATTCGCTAATATCTCGGTAACCAGTGGACGTAGAGCAATAATTAAACATACCAAATTGTTTGTTTTTTCGAGCTGAATCTAATGGTGTACACTAAAAGGTAATCAAATAAAAATATCTATGTGAAAAGTGGAAAAAACCCACTTTTGAGGGGTAAAATCCCCCACTTTCCCTACTGAAGTTGGGCCGATCTTACTGGTTAACGAACTCATCCAAGAGAATCTAACTTTACATGCCTGTACCAAATTTCATGATGATCAGACGATTTATGCACTAGTTATCGTGTTCACAAGCACTCAAAATTAAAAATTCTATTTCCCATATAAGCCCATGTTAAATTTTTTAGTAAATCGTTATTTGAGCAGTTTTAAATTTGTTACCGACAAATAATCACTACGTATCCAGAAAGTACACATAAAAAGCCACAAGATAATATATATAATTATGTAATCGCAGAGGTGTCCCTACATCGATACAAACGGCAGCTCCCATGAAAACGACGGTAATAGCTTATTTCTAAAGGAAATTTGCTAATATCTCGGTAACCAGTGGACGTAGAGCAATAATTAAACATACCAAATTGTTTGTTTTTTCGAGCTGAATCTAATGGTGTACACTAAAAGGTAATCAAATAAAAATATCTATGTGAAAAGTGGAAAAAACCCACTTTTGAGGGGTAAAATCCCCCACTTTCCCTACTGAAGTTGGGCCGATCTTACTGGTTAACGAACTCATCCAAGAGAATCTAACTTTACATGCCTGTACCAAATTTCATGATGATCAGACGATTTATGCACTAGTTATCGTGTTCACAAGCACTCAAAATTAAAAATTCTATTTCCCATATAAGCCCATGTTAAATTTTTTAGTAAATCGTTATTTGAGCAGTTTTAAATTTGTTACCGACAAATAATCACTACGTATCCAGAAAGTACACATAAAAAGCCACAAGATAATATATATAATTATGTAATCGCAGAGGTGTCCCTACATCGATACAAACGGCAGCTCCCATGAAAACGACGGTAATAGCTTATTTCTAAAGGAAATTTGCTAATATCTCGGTAACCAGTGGACGTAGAGCAATAATTAAACATACCAAATTGTTTGTTTTTTCGAGCTGAATCTAATGGTGTACACTAAAAGGTAATCAAATAAAAATATCTATGTGAAAAGTGGAAAAAACCCACTTTTGAGGGGTAAAATCCCCCACTTTCCCTACTGAAGTTGGGCCGATCTTACTGGTTAACGAACTCATCCAAGAGAATCTAACTTTACATGCCTGTACCAAATTTCATGATGATCAGACGATTTATGCACTAGTTATCGTGTTCACAAGCACTCAAAATTAAAAATTCTATTTCCCATATAAGCCCATGTTAAATTTTTTAGTAAATCGTTATTTGAGCAGTTTTAAATTTGTTACCGACAAATAATCACTACGTATCCAGAAAGTACACATAAAAAGCCACAAGATAATATATATAATTATGTAATCGCAGAGGTGTCCCTACATCGATACAAACGGCAGCTCCCATGAAAACGACGGTAATAGCTTATTTCTAAAGGAAATTCGCTAATATTTCTAAAGGAAATTCGCTAATATCTCGGTAACCAGTGGACGTAGAGCAATAATTAAACATACCAAATTGTTTGTTTTTTCGAGCTGAATCTAATGGTGTACACTAAAAGGTAATCAAATAAAAATATCTATGTGAAAAGTGGAAAAAACCCACTTTTGAGGGGTAAAATCCCCCACTTTCCCTACTGAAGTTGGGCCGATCTTACTGGTTAACGAACTCATCCAAGAGAATCTAACTTTACATGCCTGTACCAAATTTCATGATGATCAGACGATTTATGCACTAGTTATCGTGTTCACAAGCACTCAAAATTAAAAATTCTATTTCCCATATAAGCCCATGTTAAATTTTTTAGTAAATCGTTATTTGAGCAGTTTTAAATTTGTTACCGACAAATAATCACTACGTATCCAGAAAGTACACATAAAAAGCCACAAGATAATATATATAATTATGTAATCGCAGAGGTGTCCCTACATCGATACAAACGGCAGCTCCCATGAAAACGACGGTAATAGCTTATTTCTAAAGGAAATTCGCTAATATTTCTAAAGGAAATTCGCTAATATCTCGGTAACCAGTGGACGTAGAGCAATAATTAAACATACCAAATTGTTTGTTTTTTTCGAGCTGAATCTAATGGTGTACACTAAAAGGTAATCAAATAAAAAATATCTATGTGAAAAGTGGAAAAAAACCACTTTTGAGGGGTAAAATCCCCCACTTTTCCTACTGAAGTTGGGCCGATCTTACTGGTTAACGAACTCATCCAAGAGAATCTAACTTTACATGCCTGTACCAAATTTCATGATGATCAGACGATTTATGCACTAGTTATCGTGTTCACAAGCACTCAAAATTGAAAATTCTATTTCCCATATAAGCCCATGTTAATTTTTTTAGTAAATCGTTATTTGAGCAGTTTTAAATGTGTTACCGACAAATAATCCCTACGTATCCAGAAAGTACACATAAAAAGCCACAAGATAATATATATAATTATGTAATCGCAGAGGTGTCCCTACATCGATACAAACGGCAGCTCCCATGAAAACGACGGTAATAGCTTATTTCTAAAGGAAATTCGCTAATATCTCGGTAACCAGTGGACGTAGAGCAATAATTAAACATACCAAATTGTTTGTTTTTTCGAGCTGAATCTAATGGTGTACACTAAAAGGTAATCAAATAAAAATATCTATGTGAAAAGTGGAAAAAACCCACTTTTGAGGGGTAAAATCCCCCACTTTTCCTACTGAAGTTGGGCCGATCTTACTGGTTAACGAACTCATCCAAGAGAATCTAACTTTACATGCCTGTACCAAATTTCATGATGATCAGACGATTTATGCACTAGTTATCGTGTTCACAAGCACTCAAAATTAAAAATTCTATTTCCCATATAAGCCCATGTTAAATTTTTTAGTAAATCGTTATTTGAGCAGTTTTAAATTTGTTACCGACAAATAATCACTACGTATCCAGAAAGTACACATAAAAAGCCACAAGATAATATATATAATTATGTAATCGCAGAGGTGTCCCTACATCGATACAAACGGCAGCTCCCATGAAAACGACGGTAATAGCTTATTTCTAAAGGAAATTCGCTAATATTTCTAAAGGAAATTCGCTAATATCTCGGTAACCAGTGGACGTAGAGCAATAATTAAACATACCAAATTGTTTGTTTTTTCGAGCTGAATCTAATGGTGTACACTAAAAGGTAATCAAATAAAAATATCTATGTGAAAAGTGGAAAAAACCCACTTTTGAGGGGTAAAATCCCCCACTTTCCCTACTGAAGTTGGGCCGATCTTACTGGTTAACGAACTCATCCAAGAGAATCTAACTTTACATGCCTGTACCAAATTTCATGATGATCAGACGATTTATGCACTAGTTATCGTGTTCACAAGCACTCAAAATTAAAAATTCTATTTCCCATATAAGCCCATGTTAAATTTTTTAGTAAATCGTTATTTGAGCAGTTTTAAATTTGTTACCGACAAATAATCACTACGTATCCAGAAAGTACACATAAAAAGCCACAAGATAATATATATAATTATGTAATCGCAGAGGTGTCCCTACATCGATACAAACGGCAGCTCCCATGAAAACGACGGTAATAGCTTATTTCTAAAGGAAATTTGCTAATATCTCGGTAACCAGTGGACGTAGAGCAATAATTAAACATACCAAATTGTTTGTTTTTTCGAGCTGAATCTAATGGTGTACACTAAAAGGTAATCAAATAAAAATATCTATGTGAAAAGTGGAAAAAACCCACTTTTGAGGGGTAAAATCCCCCACTTTCCCTACTGAAGTTGGGCCGATCTTACTGGTTAACGAACTCATCCAAGAGAATCTAACTTTACATGCCTGTACCAAATTTCATGATGATCAGACGATTTATGCACTAGTTATCGTGTTCACAAGCACTCAAAATTAAAAATTCTATTTCCCATATAAGCCCATGTTAAATTTTTTAGTAAATCGTTATTTGAGCAGTTTTAAATTTGTTACCGACAAATAATCACTACGTATCCAGAAAGTACACATAAAAAGCCACAAGATAATATATATAATTATGTAATCGCAGAGGTGTCCCTACATCGATACAAACGGCAGCTCCCATGAAAACGACGGTAATAGCTTATTTCTAAAGGAAATTCGCTAATATTTCTAAAGGAAATTCGCTAATATCTCGGTAACCAGTGGACGTAGAGCAATAATTAAACATACCAAATTGTTTGTTTTTTCGAGCTGAATCTAATGGTGTACACTAAAAGGTAATCAAATAAAAATATCTATGTGAAAAGTGGAAAAAACCCACTTTTGAGGGGTAAAATCCCCCACTTTCCCTACTGAAGTTGGGCCGATCTTACTGGTTAACGAACTCATCCAAGAGAATCTAACTTTACATGCCTGTACCAAATTTCATGATGATCAGACGATTTATGCACTAGTTATCGTGTTCACAAGCACTCAAAATTAAAAATTCTATTTCCCATATAAGCCCATGTTAAATTTTTTAGTAAATCGTTATTTGAGCAGTTTTAAATTTGTTACCGACAAATAATCACTACGTATCCAGAAAGTACACATAAAAAGCCACAAGATAATATATATAATTATGTAATCGCAGAGGTGTCCCTACATCGATACAAACGGCAGCTCCCATGAAAACGACGGTAATAGCTTATTTCTAAAGGAAATTCGCTAATATTTCTAAAGGAAATTCGCTAATATCTCGGTAACCAGTGGACGTAGAGCAATAATTAAACATACCAAATTGTTTGTTTTTTTCGAGCTGAATCTAATGGTGTACACTAAAAGGTAATCAAATAAAAAATATCTATGTGAAAAGTGGAAAAAAACCACTTTTGAGGGGTAAAATCCCCCACTTTTCCTACTGAAGTTGGGCCGATCTTACTGGTTAACGAACTCATCCAAGAGAATCTAACTTTACATGCCTGTACCAAATTTCATGATGATCAGACGATTTATGCACTAGTTATCGTGTTCACAAGCACTCAAAATTGAAAATTCTATTTCCCATATAAGCCCATGTTAATTTTTTTAGTAAATCGTTATTTGAGCAGTTTTAAATGTGTTACCGACAAATAATCCCTACGTATCCAGAAAGTACACATAAAAAGCCACAAGATAATATATATAATTATGTAATCGCAGAGGTGTCCCTACATCGATACAAACGGCAGCTCCCATGAAAACGACGGTAATAGCTTATTTCTAAAGGAAATTCGCTAATATCTCGGTAACCAGTGGACGTAGAGCAATAATTAAACATACCAAATTGTTTGTTTTTTCGAGCTGAATCTAATGGTGTACACTAAAAGGTAATCAAATAAAAAATATCTATGTGAAAAGTGGAAAAAACCCACTTTTGAGGGGTAAAATCCCCCACTTTTCCTACTGAAGTTGGGCCGATCTTACTGGTTAACGAACTCATCCAAGAGAATCTAACTTTACATGCCTGTACCAAATTTCATGATGATCAGACGATTTATGCACTAGTTATCGTGTTCACAAGCACTCAAAATTAAAAATTCTATTTCCCATATAAGCCCATGTTAAATTTTTTAGTAAATCGTTATTTGAGCAGTTTTAAATTTGTTACCGACAAATAATCACTACGTATCCAGAAAGTACACATAAAAAGCCACAAGATAATATATATATAATTATGTAATCGCAGAGGTGTCCCTACATCGATACAAACGGCAGCTCCCATGAAAACGACGGTAATAGCTTATTTCTAAAGGAAATTTGCTAATATCTCGGTAACCAGTGGACGTAGAGCAATAATTAAACATACCAAATTGTTTGTTTTTTCGAGCTGAATCTAATGGTGTACACTAAAAGGTAATCAAATAAAAATATCTATGTGAAAAGTGGAAAAAACCCACTTTTGAGGGGTAAAATCCCCCACTTTCCCTACTGAAGTTGGGCCGATCTTACTGGTTAACGAACTCATCCAAGAGAATCTAACTTTACATGCCTGTACCAAATTTCATGATGATCAGACGATTTATGCACTAGTTATCGTGTTCACAAGCACTCAAAATTAAAAATTCTATTTCCCATATAAGCCCATGTTAAATTTTTTAGTAAATCGTTATTTGAGCAGTTTTAAATTTGTTACCGACAAATAATCACTACGTATCCAGAAAGTACACATAAAAAGCCACAAGATAATATATATAATTATGTAATCGCAGAGGTGTCCCTACATCGATACAAACGGCAGCTCCCATGAAAACGACGGTAATAGCTTATTTCTAAAGGAAATTCGCTAATATTTCTAAAGGAAATTCGCTAATATCTCGGTAACCAGTGGACGTAGAGCAATAATTAAACATACCAAATTGTTTGTTTTTTTCGAGCTGAATCTAATGGTGTACACTAAAAGGTAATCAAATAAAAAATATCTATGTGAAAAGTGGAAAAAAACCACTTTTGAGGGGTAAAATCCCCCACTTTTCCTACTGAAGTTGGGCCGATCTTACTGGTTAACGAACTCATCCAAGAGAATCTAACTTTACATGCCTGTACCAAATTTCATGATGATCAGACGATTTATGCACTAGTTATCGTGTTCACAAGCACTCAAAATTGAAAATTCTATTTCCCATATAAGCCCATGTTAATTTTTTTAGTAAATCGTTATTTGAGCAGTTTTAAATGTGTTACCGACAAATAATCCCTACGTATCCAGAAAGTACACATAAAAAGCCACAAGATAATATATATAATTATGTAATCGCAGAGGTGTCCCTACATCGATACAAACGGCAGCTCCCATGAAAACGACGGTAATAGCTTATTTCTAAAGGAAATTCGCTAATATCTCGGTAACCAGTGGACGTAGAGCAATAATTAAACATACCAAATTGTTTGTTTTTTCGAGCTGAATCTAATGGTGTACACTAAAAGGTAATCAAATAAAAAATATCTATGTGAAAAGTGGAAAAAACCCACTTTTGAGGGGTAAAATCCCCCACTTTTCCTACTGAAGTTGGGCCGATCTTACTGGTTAACGAACTCATCCAAGAGAATCTAACTTTACATGCCTGTACCAAATTTCATGATGATCAGACGATTTATGCACTAGTTATCGTGTTCACAAGCACTCAAAATTAAAAATTCTATTTCCCATATAAGCCCATGTTAAATTTTTTAGTAAATCGTTATTTGAGCAGTTTTAAATTTGTTACCGACAAATAATCACTACGTATCCAGAAAGTACACATAAAAAGCCACAAGATAATATATATATAATTATGTAATCGCAGAGGTGTCCCTACATCGATACAAACGGCAGCTCCCATGAAAACGACGGTAATAGCTTATTTCTAAAGGAAATTTGCTAATATCTCGGTAACCAGTGGACGTAGAGCAATAATTAAACATACCAAATTGTTTGTTTTTTCGAGCTGAATCTAATGGTGTACACTAAAAGGTAATCAAATAAAAATATCTATGTGAAAAGTGGAAAAAACCCACTTTTGAGGGGTAAAATCCCCCACTTTCCCTACTGAAGTTGGGCCGATCTTACTGGTTAACGAACTCATCCAAGAGAATCTAACTTTACATGCCTGTACCAAATTTCATGATGATCAGACGATTTATGCACTAGTTATCGTGTTCACAAGCACTCAAAATTAAAAATTCTATTTCCCATATAAGCCCATGTTAAATTTTTTAGTAAATCGTTATTTGAGCAGTTTTAAATTTGTTACCGACAAATAATCACTACGTATCCAGAAAGTACACATAAAAAGCCACAAGATAATATATATAATTATGTAATCGCAGAGGTGTCCCTACATCGATACAAACGGCAGCTCCCATGAAAACGACGGTAATAGCTTATTTCTAAAGGAAATTTGCTAATATCTCGGTAACCAGTGGACGTAGAGCAATAATTAAACATACCAAATTGTTTGTTTTTTCGAGCTGAATCTAATGGTGTACACTAAAAGGTAATCAAATAAAAATATCTATGTGAAAAGTGGAAAAAACCCACTTTTGAGGGGTAAAATCCCCCACTTTCCCTACTGAAGTTGGGCCGATCTTACTGGTTAACGAACTCATCCAAGAGAATCTAACTTTACATGCCTGTACCAAATTTCATGATGATCAGACGATTTATGCACTAGTTATCGTGTTCACAAGCACTCAAAATTAAAAATTCTATTTCCCATATAAGCCCATGTTAAATTTTTTAGTAAATCGTTATTTGAGCAGTTTTAAATTTGTTACCGACAAATAATCACTACGTATCCAGAAAGTACACATAAAAAGCCACAAGATAATATATATAATTATGTAATCGCAGAGGTGTCCCTACATCGATACAAACGGCAGCTCCCATGAAAACGACGGTAATAGCTTATTTCTAAAGGAAATTCGCTAATATCTCGGTAACCAGTGGACGTAGAGCAATAATTAAACATACCAAATTGTTTGTTTTTTCGAGCTGAATCTAATGGTGTACACTAAAAGGTAATCAAATAAAAAATATCTATGTGAAAAGTGGAAAAAAACCACTTTTGAGGGGTAAAATCCCCCACTTTTCCTACTGAAGTTGGGCCGATCTTACTGGTTAACGAACTCATCCAAGAGAATCTAACTTTACATGCCTGTACCAAATTTCATGATGATCAGACGATTTATGCACTAGTTATCGTGTTCACAAGCACTCAAAATTGAAAATTCTATTTCCCATATAAGCCCATGTTAATTTTTTTAGTAAATCGTTATTTGAGCAGTTTTAAATGTGTTACCGACAAATAATCCCTACGTATCCAGAAAGTACACATAAAAAGCCACAAGATAATATATATAATTATGTAATCGCAGAGGTGTCCCTACATCGATACAAACGGCAGCTCCCATGAAAACGACGGTAATAGCTTATTTCTAAAGGAAATTCGCTAATATTTCTAAAGGAAATTCGCTAATATCTCGGTAACCAGTGGACGTAGAGCAATAATTAAACATACCAAATTGTTTGTTTTTTCGAGCTGAATCTAATGGTGTACACTAAAAGGTAATCAAATAAAAATATCTATGTGAAAAGTGGAAAAAACCCACTTTTGAGGGGTAAAATCCCCCACTTTCCCTACTGAAGTTGGGCCGATCTTACTGGTTAACGAACTCATCCAAGAGAATCTAACTTTACATGCCTGTACCAAATTTCATGATGATCAGACGATTTATGCACTAGTTATCGTGTTCACAAGCACTCAAAATTAAAAATTCTATTTCCCATATAAGCCCATGTTAAATTTTTTAGTAAATCGTTATTTGAGCAGTTTTAAATTTGTTACCGACAAATAATCACTACGTATCCAGAAAGTACACATAAAAAGCCACAAGATAATATATATAATTATGTAATCGCAGAGGTGTCCCTACATCGATACAAACGGCAGCTCCCATGAAAACGACGGTAATAGCTTATTTCTAAAGGAAATTCGCTAATATCTCGGTAACCAGTGGACGTAGAGCAATAATTAAACATACCAAATTGTTTGTTTTTTCGAGCTGAATCTAATGGTGTACACTAAAAGGTAATCAAATAAAAAATATCTATGTGAAAAGTGGAAAAAAACCACTTTTGAGGGGTAAAATCCCCCACTTTTCCTACTGAAGTTGGGCCGATCTTACTGGTTAACGAACTCATCCAAGAGAATCTAACTTTACATGCCTGTACCAAATTTCATGATGATCAGACGATTTATGCACTAGTTATCGTGTTCACAAGCACTCAAAATTGAAAATTCTATTTCCCATATAAGCCCATGTTAATTTTTTTAGTAAATCGTTATTTGAGCAGTTTTAAATGTGTTACCGACAAATAATCCCTACGTATCCAGAAAGTACACATAAAAAGCCACAAGATAATATATATAATTATGTAATCGCAGAGGTGTCCCTACATCGATACAAACGGCAGCTCCCATGAAAACGACGGTAATAGCTTATTTCTAAAGGAAATTCGCTAATATTTCTAAAGGAAATTCGCTAATATCTCGGTAACCAGTGGACGTAGAGCAATAATTAAACATACCAAATTGTTTGTTTTTTCGAGCTGAATCTAATGGTGTACACTAAAAGGTAATCAAATAAAAATATCTATGTGAAAAGTGGAAAAAACCCACTTTTGAGGGGTAAAATCCCCCACTTTCCCTACTGAAGTTGGGCCGATCTTACTGGTTAACGAACTCATCCAAGAGAATCTAACTTTACATGCCTGTACCAAATTTCATGATGATCAGACGATTTATGCACTAGTTATCGTGTTCACAAGCACTCAAAATTAAAAATTCTATTTCCCATATAAGCCCATGTTAAATTTTTTAGTAAATCGTTATTTGAGCAGTTTTAAATTTGTTACCGACAAATAATCACTACGTATCCAGAAAGTACACATAAAAAGCCACAAGATAATATATATAATTATGTAATCGCAGAGGTGTCCCTACATCGATACAAACGGCAGCTCCCATGAAAACGACGGTAATAGCTTATTTCTAAAGGAAATTCGCTAATATTTCTAAAGGAAATTCGCTAATATCTCGGTAACCAGTGGACGTAGAGCAATAATTAAACATACCAAATTGTTTGTTTTTTCGAGCTGAATCTAATGGTGTACACTAAAAGGTAATCAAATAAAAAATATCTATGTGAAAAGTGGAAAAAAACCACTTTTGAGGGGTAAAATCCCCCACTTTTCCTACTGAAGTTGGGCCGATCTTACTGGTTAACGAACTCATCCAAGAGAATCTAACTTTACATGCCTGTACCAAATTTCATGATGATCAGACGATTTATGCACTAGTTATCGTGTTCACAAGCACTCAAAATTGAAAATTCTATTTCCCATATAAGCCCATGTTAATTTTTTTAGTAAATCGTTATTTGAGCAGTTTTAAATGTGTTACCGACAAATAATCCCTACGTATCCAGAAAGTACACATAAAAAGCCACAAGATAATATATATAATTATGTAATCGCAGAGGTGTCCCTACATCGATACAAACGGCAGCTCCCATGAAAACGACGGTAATAGCTTATTTCTAAAGGAAATTCGCTAATATCTCGGTAACCAGTGGACGTAGAGCAATAATTAAACATACCAAATTGTTTGTTTTTTCGAGCTGAATCTAATGGTGTACACTAAAAGGTAATCAAATAAAAATATCTATGTGAAAAGTGGAAAAAACCCACTTTTGAGGGGTAAAATCCCCCACTTTCCCTACTGAAGTTGGGCCGATCTTACTGGTTAACGAACTCATCCAAGAGAATCTAACTTTACATGCCTGTACCAAATTTCATGATGATCAGACGATTTATGCACTAGTTATCGTGTTCACAAGCACTCAAAATTAAAAATTCTATTTCCCATATAAGCCCATGTTAAATTTTTTAGTAAATCGTTATTTGAGCAGTTTTAAATTTGTTACCGACAAATAATCACTACGTATCCAGAAAGTACACATAAAAAGCCACAAGATAATATATATAATTATGTAATCGCAGAGGTGTCCCTACATCGATACAAACGGCAGCTCCCATGAAAACGACGGTAATAGCTTATTTCTAAAGGAAATTCGCTAATATTTCTAAAGGAAATTCGCTAATATCTCGGTAACCAGTGGACGTAGAGCAATAATTAAACATACCAAATTGTTTGTTTTTTCGAGCTGAATCTAATGGTGTACACTAAAAGGTAATCAAATAAAAAATATCTATGTGAAAAGTGGAAAAAAACCACTTTTGAGGGGTAAAATCCCCCACTTTTCCTACTGAAGTTGGGCCGATCTTACTGGTTAACGAACTCATCCAAGAGAATCTAACTTTACATGCCTGTACCAAATTTCATGATGATCAGACGATTTATGCACTAGTTATCGTGTTCACAAGCACTCAAAATTGAAAATTCTATTTCCCATATAAGCCCATGTTAATTTTTTTAGTAAATCGTTATTTGAGCAGTTTTAAATGTGTTACCGACAAATAATCCCTACGTATCCAGAAAGTACACATAAAAAGCCACAAGATAATATATATAATTATGTAATCGCAGAGGTGTCCCTACATCGATACAAACGGCAGCTCCCATGAAAACGACGGTAATAGCTTATTTCTAAAGGAAATTCGCTAATATCTCGGTAACCAGTGGACGTAGAGCAATAATTAAACATACCAAATTGTTTGTTTTTTCGAGCTGAATCTAATGGTGTACACTAAAAGGTAATCAAATAAAAAATATCTATGTGAAAAGTGGAAAAAACCCACTTTTGAGGGGTAAAATCCCCCACTTTTCCTACTGAAGTTGGGCCGATCTTACTGGTTAACGAACTCATCCAAGAGAATCTAACTTTACATGCCTGTACCAAATTTCATGATGATCAGACGATTTATGCACTAGTTATCGTGTTCACAAGCACTCAAAATTGAAAATTCTATTTCCCATATAAGCCCATGTTAATTTTTTTAGTAAATCGTTATTTGAGCAGTTTTAAATGTGTTACCGACAAATAATCCCTACGTATCCAGAAAGTACACATAAAAAGCCACAAGATAATATATATAATTATGTAATCGCAGAGGTGTCCCTACATCGATACAAACGGCAGCTCCCATGAAAACGACGGTAATAGCTTATTTCTAAAGGAAATTCGCTAATATCTCGGTAACCAGTGGACGTAGAGCAATAATTAAACATACCAAATTGTTTGTTTTTTCGAGCTGAATCTAATGGTGTACACTAAAAGGTAATCAAATAAAAATATCTATGTGAAAAGTGGAAAAAACCCACTTTTGAGGGGTAAAATCCCCCACTTTCCCTACTGAAGTTGGGCCGATCTTACTGGTTAACGAACTCATCCAAGAGAATCTAACTTTACATGCCTGTACCAAATTTCATGATGATCAGACGATTTATGCACTAGTTATCGTGTTCACAAGCACTCAAAATTAAAAATTCTATTTCCCATATAAGCCCATGTTAAATTTTTTAGTAAATCGTTATTTGAGCAGTTTTAAATTTGTTACCGACAAATAATCACTACGTATCCAGAAAGTACACATAAAAAGCCACAAGATAATATATATAATTATGTAATCGCAGAGGTGTCCCTACATCGATACAAACGGCAGCTCCCATGAAAACGACGGTAATAGCTTATTTCTAAAGGAAATTCGCTAATATTTCTAAAGGAAATTCGCTAATATCTCGGTAACCAGTGGACGTAGAGCAATAATTAAACATACCAAATTGTTTGTTTTTTCGAGCTGAATCTAATGGTGTACACTAAAAGGTAATCAAATAAAAAATATCTATGTGAAAAGTGGAAAAAAACCACTTTTGAGGGGTAAAATCCCCCACTTTTCCTACTGAAGTTGGGCCGATCTTACTGGTTAACGAACTCATCCAAGAGAATCTAACTTTACATGCCTGTACCAAATTTCATGATGATCAGACGATTTATGCACTAGTTATCGTGTTCACAAGCACTCAAAATTGAAAATTCTATTTCCCATATAAGCCCATGTTAATTTTTTTAGTAAATCGTTATTTGAGCAGTTTTAAATGTGTTACCGACAAATAATCCCTACGTATCCAGAAAGTACACATAAAAAGCCACAAGATAATATATATAATTATGTAATCGCAGAGGTGTCCCTACATCGATACAAACGGCAGCTCCCATGAAAACGACGGTAATAGCTTATTTCTAAAGGAAATTCGCTAATATCTCGGTAACCAGTGGACGTAGAGCAATAATTAAACATACCAAATTGTTTGTTTTTTCGAGCTGAATCTAATGGTGTACACTAAAAGGTAATCAAATAAAAAATATCTATGTGAAAAGTGGAAAAAACCCACTTTTGAGGGGTAAAATCCCCCACTTTTCCTACTGAAGTTGGGCCGATCTTACTGGTTAACGAACTCATCCAAGAGAATCTAACTTTACATGCCTGTACCAAATTTCATGATGATCAGACGATTTATGCACTAGTTATCGTGTTCACAAGCACTCAAAATTAAAAATTCTATTTCCCATATAAGCCCATGTTAAATTTTTTAGTAAATCGTTATTTGAGCAGTTTTAAATTTGTTACCGACAAATAATCACTACGTATCCAGAAAGTACACATAAAAAGCCACAAGATAATATATATAATTATGTAATCGCAGAGGTGTCCCTACATCGATACAAACGGCAGCTCCCATGAAAACGACGGTAATAGCTTATTTCTAAAGGAAATTTGCTAATATCTCGGTAACCAGTGGACGTAGAGCAATAATTAAACATACCAAATTGTTTGTTTTTTCGAGCTGAATCTAATGGTGTACACTAAAAGGTAATCAAATAAAAATATCTATGTGAAAAGTGGAAAAACCCACTTTTGAGGGGTAAAATCCCCCACTTTCCCTACTGAAGTTGGGCCGATCTTACTGGTTAACGAACTCATCCAAGAGAATCTAACTTTACATGCCTGTACCAAATTTCATGATGATCAGACGATTTATGCACTAGTTATCGTGTTCACAAGCACTCAAAATTAAAAATTCTATTTCCCATATAAGCCCATGTTAAATTTTTTAGTAAATCGTTATTTGAGCAGTTTTAAATTTGTTACCGACAAATAATCACTACGTATCCAGAAAGTACACATAAAAAGCCACAAGATAATATATATAATTATGTAATCGCAGAGGTGTCCCTACATCGATACAAACGGCAGCTCCCATGAAAACGACGGTAATAGCTTATTTCTAAAGGAAATTTGCTAATATCTCGGTAAATAGTGGACGTAGAGCAATAATTAAACATACCAAATTGTTTGTTTTTTCGAGCTGAATCTAATGGTGTACACTAAAAGGTAATCAAATAAAAATATCTATGTGAAAAGTGGAAAAAACCCACTTTTGAGGGGTAAAATCCCCCACTTTCCCTACTGAAGTTGGGCCGATCTTACTGGTTAACGAACTCATCCAAGAGAATCTAACTTTACATGCCTGTACCAAATTTCATGATGATCAGACGATTTATGCACTAGTTATCGTGTTCACAAGCACTCAAAATTAAAAATTCTATTTCCCATATAAGCCCATGTTAAATTTTTTAGTAAATCGTTATTTGAGCAGTTTTAAATTTGTTACCGACAAATAATCACTACGTATCCAGAAAGTACACATAAAAAGCCACAAGATAATATATATAATTATGTAATCGCAGAGGTGTCCCTACATCGATACAAACGGCAGCTCCCATGAAAACGACGGTAATAGCTTATTTCTAAAGGAAATTCGCTAATATTTCTAAAGGAAATTCGCTAATATCTCGGTAACCAGTGGACGTAGAGCAATAATTAAACATACCAAATTGTTTGTTTTTTCGAGCTGAATCTAATGGTGTACACTAAAAGGTAATCAAATAAAAATATCTATGTGAAAAGTGGAAAAAACCCACTTTTGAGGGGTAAAATCCCCCACTTTCCCTACTGAAGTGAAATGAAATGAAATGAAATGAAATGAAATCTTTATTGATCCTTTAAAAACATTTTTACAATATTGATACAATATACATAACTTAATATACCATTCATAATTTTACAAAAAAGAATATTTACAATATAAATTAAAATTAATATTTCTGATAATAATTAGATATAAAATTACAATTAAAGGACCAATATTTGGGTCCCGAGGTCTATTACCTGTACGGGAACCTACACACGCACTTATTCTTCCCGCTCGAGCGGTAGGTATAAGTGGTCAGACGGCTTATTAAACTACAAAAATACACTTTCAGTAGATAACATATGAAGATCAAGGATTTCCTATTATAGTTAAAAATATAAAAAAATAATAATATTTACAAGTGGTAACAAGATAAACTTAGACCATATAGTAACAAGAAACAAAAAATAAAACAAATCAAAATTATAACTAACACAATATTGATTTTAAAGTGATTTAAATAAAAGAACATTTAAGAAAAATAACACAGCTTAATTAAGTATATATCTTAACCTAGAGCATAAAAATAAAACACCATACATTCTATGATATTGTATCAAAAAACATTTGGATATTATCATGGTTCAGTATATATGTCTTCACTAATTTACAAAATTTGTTTCTATTACTAATATTTTTAATATTGTCTGGCAAACGATTAAAAAATGTAGGTGCTAAATAAGAATAGAATTTTTTATAAATTGTCAAATTTGGTTTAGGTACGTCAACATTGAATTTATTTCTGAGATTGGTTCTTGGTACCATGTTATGGTTAGGCCTGTTCCCACTTTTACAGAAGAACACCCTTAGTACTTTAAAAACATATAAGTTCCTAAGAGGTAAAATTTTTAGATTTTTAAATAATGGCTCAGTGTGTTCCAGTCTTGTTTTATTTGATAGTAATCTTATAAAATGTTTCTGGATTGTTATTAAGGGTTTAATGGTAGTATAATATGAGCCTCCCCAAACAGTTAGACCGTATTCTAATTTAGAATTAATAAAAGCGAAGTAAACTGTTCTAAGAACTGAAGAATAACATAGAGATTTTAACATGTAAAACACTCTTATGTATTTTAAAAGCTTATTTTTGACTGAATTAACGTGAACTTTCCAATTCAATTGAAAATCTACATTTAGCCCTAAATATTTTATTTCATTTACCTGCTCAAGAGCCAGGCAGTTACAGTTATTTTCCGAACAACTTATCTCATGGTATTTCAGTGGACTAGTAAAATTGTAACT
The DNA here is from genome assembly GCA_030545055.2 of Neoaliturus tenellus. Taxonomy (NCBI): domain Eukaryota; kingdom Metazoa; phylum Arthropoda; class Insecta; order Hemiptera; family Cicadellidae; genus Neoaliturus; species Neoaliturus tenellus. The sequence goes on from CM061534.1 coordinate 91,552,943, forward strand.
TCCTCGCAAGCTAAAATTAATGTACTTTGTTTTGGGACTTAAAACCATAAAGTTATCAGTGAACCATATTCTTAGTAATTTAATATCCTTTTGCATATTTATCTTAATTTCTTCAATACTACTACCTTTGTAGAACAAAGCAGTATCATCAGCGAATGCTATCAATTTGCCCTTAAATTTGCCGTTACATAAATTGTTTACATATACGAGAAACAAGGGGCCAGACAAAACTGAACCTTGTGGAATACCGTGAGAGACCTTAGCTAGATCACTTAGCTCCAATCCAACTTTAGTTCGCTGTGTGCGATCTGACAAGTAGGACGAGAACCATTGATGAGCAACGCCTCTCACCCCCGAGTCATACAACCGTCTGAGCAGCACTGCATGGTCCACCGTATCAAATGCTTTCATAACATCGATGAATAAACCCGCACAGTACTGCCCATCATTAATTCCCTCGTATACTAGTTTCATGAAGTTTAACAATGCATCATCAGTACTCATTTTCGTTCTAAAACCAAATTGGTTGGAACTAAAAAAATTGTTTTTATTCAAAAAATTAACCAATCTTACTTTAATTACTTTCTCAATTAACTTTGAAAATATTGATAACAACGCAATAGGTCTATAATTACTCGGGTTTTCTTTGTCCCCTTTTTTAAATAGTGGTTTAATAACTGCACTTTTTAGAATATCGGGAAATTCACCACACGTCATACTGAAATTAATTAAATATTCTAATATGTCTATTATGTTTCCCACACAGTTTTTTAATATTACTGGTGTTATGTTGTCATATCCTGGGGCTTTTCGATTCTCTAATGACATTATTATTGTCTTAATTTCGTCTTTACTGGTGGGATATAGAAACAAAGAATCACAAACTGTGCTACTTGGAAAAAAATTTAAAACTTGTTCTCTTAAACCTATAGCTGTATTGCGATCTTTGTTTATTGTTTCCCTCAAATCATTTGCTATGGTTGCAAAAAAATTATTTAAGTGGTCTGAAACATCTTTCTGGCATGTTATACTGTTGTTTCTGTTATCTTTAAGAGTTATGCGTTCTTGACGTTGAGATACCTGACCAGTTATTTCTTTTATTGTTCTCCACTGGCATTTTGGATTGTTTCTGTTGGAATCAAATATATTATTATAATACGTATTTTTAGTTACTCTTATTTCTTTCAATAAATTATTTTTATAGTTTTTATAATTAAGTTTGTAAATGTCATTTTGTGGTTGATTTTTATATTTTTTATACAAACTATTTTTTGTATGAATCATATTTAAAAGTTTTTGATTCATCCATGGTTTTATTCGTTGATTCTTTTTCTCCCATTTATTCTTTTGTCTACGGGACTGATTTATACACTGATGCAAAATATCCAAAAAAATTTCAAAGGCTAAAGAAACAGTTTTTGCGGAATAAACAGATTGCCAATCTGATTGTAACAGAGTGTTATTTAAAAGTTGGTAATCTATTTTGTCTACTTTGTAAGGTTCATTAGCTTTATTGGTTTCATAATTACATTTGATACATACAAACGTAGCTCGATGATCGGTCACTTGCAGTTCTGTTACAAAACCTGTATATTCTATTTTTGAGTTGACACTACTTCTACAATATATATGGTCGATCAATGAAACAGAGTTATCTGTTACTCTAGTGGGCTCATGTATTAAAGATTCTAAACCATGATAAGCCATTTTCAACGTATAGTTATCGGTCGACTTTGAATGTTTGAGAAGATTAATGTTAATATCTCCGGTCACAATCAAGTTTTTATTCTTTACACTTTGTAATAAATTATCTAATTCGTCAATGAAGATATCCTCATGGAATGCATGTAGCCTATACAGTCCTATGATATCTATACTTAGTTTATCTGTCAGGTTTATATTTAAATGAACATAATCACCTGTCAGAAAAGCTCCATTATTAATTGAAATTTGTTTACATTCCAGCATATCAGATACAAAGATAAGAACACCGCCTGCTCTGTGCTCTTGATTACATTTTGCATAGCTATTATAACCTGGCAAACTATAATATGTGAGTTCTTCGTTATCTATCCAAATTTCAGAAAGAATAATTACTTGAGGCAAATTAGTTAAACTCTGTAACTTTAAAGAAAATAAATCAAAGTTTTCCCTGACACTTCTTATATTTTGATGTAGTATTACTACATTGTTCGAAAAAGGTTGAAACAATTTACTGCAAAACTCTAACATAAAACTATGAATTTAAATGTAAAAATCTCACACTACATACAAACTTGGTTGCTTAAATGTTTACTTTGTAGACGGCGATGAAGCGTCTCGGGAGGCTGCCTCTCGTTGCTGCAGTTCTGCCAGTTGCTCCAAACTTCTCACGACGATCGCCCGGTCACCTTCATTCTTGCGCAGGAAAATTTTACCATTGGTAACCCATACAAAGGTGTAGCCATGATCTCTTTTGAATGCTCTAGCTGTGTTCAACAACTTGCGCCTAGCGGGGCTCAAGCTCTCATTGACGTAGATAACACTTGCAGGACTCGGCATACCAATGTCAGATGTGTTTAAATTTCTCTTAATTTTCCTTTTTCTCAAAATTTCTTCCTTTGTAGATCTTTGAACAAACTTCACTATTATGCCTCGGTTTTTTCCTTCCTGTTTTGTACCCAAATAGTGGCAAGCGTCTACCATGTCGTCCTTTATTTCGGTATCAAGAGCAGTTCCAACTCGTTTTATAATATCAATTGGGCTGGTGTTTTTGTCTTCAGGTATCCCATTTATTTCTAAGCAGTTCGCTCTGGAATATTGTTCTAAATCCTCTAAACGTTCTTCTAGGTTCTTCACCTTGGATCGAAGATGTTGGTTCTCCTCAGTGATAGTTTCAAATTTTTTTTCATAATTTTTTAAGGCTTTAGCTTGTTCCGCGATGGTTTTAACCAAATCATCAATCTTCTCGTGACAGGCTTCAACAGATTTGCCTAATTCATTTTCAAGGTGTTTAATTTGATCTGAGGTATTAAGTTGCATTTGCTGGAGAGCTTTCATAATATCTTTTCTTAAGTTGGGCCGATCTTACTGGTTAACGAACTCATCCAAGAGAATCTAACTTTACATGCCTGTACCAAATTTCATGATGATCAGACGATTTATGCACTAGTTATCGTGTTCACAAGCACTCAAAATTAAAAATTCTATTTCCCATATAAGCCCATGTTAAATTTTTTAGTAAATCGTTATTTGAGCAGTTTTAAATTTGTTACCGACAAATAATCACTACGTATCCAGAAAGTACACATAAAAAGCCACAAGATAATATATATAATTATGTAATCGCAGAGGTGTCCCTACATCGATACAAACGGCAGCTCCCATGAAAACGACGGTAATAGCTTATTTCTAAAGGAAATTCGCTAATATCTCGGTAACCAGTGGACGTAGAGCAATAATTAAACATACCAAATTGTTTGTTTTTTCGAGCTGAATCTAATGGTGTACACTAAAAGGTAATCAAATAAAAATATCTATGTGAAAAGTGGAAAAAACCCACTTTTGAGGGGTAAAATCCCCCACTTTCCCTACTGAAGTTGGGCCGATCTTACTGGTTAACGAACTCATCCAAGAGAATCTAACTTTACATGCCTGTACCAAATTTCATGATGATCAGACGATTTATGCACTAGTTATCGTGTTCACAAGCACTCAAAATTAAAAATTCTATTTCCCATATAAGCCCATGTTAAATTTTTTAGTAAATCGTTATTTGAGCAGTTTTAAATTTGTTACCGACAAATAATCACTACGTATCCAGAAAGTACACATAAAAAGCCACAAGATAATATATATAATTATGTAATCGCAGAGGTGTCCCTACATCGATACAAACGGCAGCTCCCATGAAAACGACGGTAATAGCTTATTTCTAAAGGAAATTCGCTAATATTTCTAAAGGAAATTCGCTAATATCTCGGTAACCAGTGGACGTAGAGCAATAATTAAACATACCAAATTGTTTGTTTTTTCGAGCTGAATCTAATGGTGTACACTAAAAGGTAATCAAATAAAAATATCTATGTGAAAAGTGGAAAAAACCCACTTTTGAGGGGTAAAATCCCCCACTTTCCCTACTGAAGTTGGGCCGATCTTACTGGTTAACGAACTCATCCAAGAGAATCTAACTTTACATGCCTGTACCAAATTTCATGATGATCAGACGATTTATGCACTAGTTATCGTGTTCACAAGCACTCAAAATTAAAAATTCTATTTCCCATATAAGCCCATGTTAAATTTTTTAGTAAATCGTTATTTGAGCAGTTTTAAATTTGTTACCGACAAATAATCACTACGTATCCAGAAAGTACACATAAAAAGCCACAAGATAATATATATAATTATGTAATCGCAGAGGTGTCCCTACATCGATACAAACGGCAGCTCCCATGAAAACGACGGTAATAGCTTATTTCTAAAGGAAATTCGCTAATATTTCTAAAGGAAATTCGCTAATATCTCGGTAACCAGTGGACGTAGAGCAATAATTAAACATACCAAATTGTTTGTTTTTTCGAGCTGAATCTAATGGTGTACACTAAAAGGTAATCAAATAAAAATATCTATGTGAAAAGTGGAAAAAACCCACTTTTGAGGGGTAAAATCCCCCACTTTCCCTACTGAAGTTGGGCCGATCTTACTGGTTAACGAACTCATCCAAGAGAATCTAACTTTACATGCCTGTACCAAATTTCATGATGATCAGACGATTTATGCACTAGTTATCGTGTTCACAAGCACTCAAAATTAAAAATTCTATTTCCCATATAAGCCCATGTTAAATTTTTTAGTAAATCGTTATTTGAGCAGTTTTAAATTTGTTACCGACAAATAATCACTACGTATCCAGAAAGTACACATAAAAAGCCACAAGATAATATATATAATTATGTAATCGCAGAGGTGTCCCTACATCGATACAAACGGCAGCTCCCATGAAAACGACGGTAATAGCTTATTTCTAAAGGAAATTCGCTAATATTTCTAAAGGAAATTCGCTAATATCTCGGTAACCAGTGGACGTAGAGCAATAATTAAACATACCAAATTGTTTGTTTTTTCGAGCTGAATCTAATGGTGTACACTAAAAGGTAATCAAATAAAAAATATCTATGTGAAAAGTGGAAAAAAACCACTTTTGAGGGGTAAAATCCCCCACTTTTCCTACTGAAGTTGGGCCGATCTTACTGGTTAACGAACTCATCCAAGAGAATCTAACTTTACATGCCTGTACCAAATTTCATGATGATCAGACGATTTATGCACTAGTTATCGTGTTCACAAGCACTCAAAATTGAAAATTCTATTTCCCATATAAGCCCATGTTAATTTTTTTAGTAAATCGTTATTTGAGCAGTTTTAAATGTGTTACCGACAAATAATCCCTACGTATCCAGAAAGTACACATAAAAAGCCACAAGATAATATATATAATTATGTAATCGCAGAGGTGTCCCTACATCGATACAAACGGCAGCTCCCATGAAAACGACGGTAATAGCTTATTTCTAAAGGAAATTCGCTAAAAGGATGTCACTTGTAGTCACAATTATGGAGACTCAGTTGATTTGGTTCAATTATGTAATGACAGTATATATTGCCAAACCACTGTATCAACTATGGTTACAAACTATAATAGTAACGAGTCTCCTACTTATGTCAGTAAAGGTGAATGTAGTACAGAGCCTTCAGATCATAAATTAGAAGAATGGAAAATTGTAAAATCTGATGCTAAGTGTGGCTTTAAGACTAGAAACCCCTGCGTTTCATTGTCAAATAGCAATAAAGTAGAATTTGCAAATCGCTTTGAAGCTCTTGGAGGGGAGGATGACTGTGATCCTGATTTAGTAATAGATAATGCATCAACCATAAGTTTCAAAAGATCTTCAACATGTAGAACAAGAAATGCTAGAGCATCTGTAAAGATACATAAATCAAGTAACAACAATCTAGGAAACGAAAGCGAACACAGACCACGGAAAACCATACATCAAAGAGAAACAAATAATGCTGTTGTAAGTTTTGTAAAAAATAAGAAAAAAAGTACTAATAAAAACAAACATTCAGAAGTAGTAGAAAACAATGAAGATATTTTAAGAGTTGATCATATACTTGATAATAATAAAAGAAACGTTCATGACAAACAAAATGTATCATTTGATGAAATAGACGTGATAAATAAAGATAAATATACAATAAAAAATTACATAAATAATTATCTAAATGTAAATGAAGGAACCAAGCATGCAAAAGAAGACACATCTATAAGCAAAGAAAATGAAAATCCTTATGATCAAGTTAATGAAAAACCTAAGATCAAGATATTTTCAGATAGCCATGGAAGGCACTTAAGGGAATTGATTCAAGATCAAATGACAATGTATTCAGTCTCGCTTTATTTTAAACCAAATGGAATTTCAAAAAATATATTGGACGAAATGAAAAATGAAAGTATGTCAATGACGGAACGAGACTTTGTGGTTATTATGTGTGGAACTAACGATGTGGAAAACTGTGACTTACAAAAATTTAAAGATGAGTATAAGGGAAAAATTGAAAATATTAGAAATACCAATATTTTAATTGTAGGAGTGCCATATAGATATGACATACCCCATTTAAACCATAACATATATCAAATAAACCTTCATCTAAATTCTCTTTCGGGAAATAATCAAAAAGTAACATTTATTTCTTTGAATTGTTTAAATCGTAGAATGTATACACTGCATGGTCTACATCTAAATCCAAAAGGAAAGAAGTGTATTACAAAAACAATATGTAAAAAAATATTACAAAATGAAATTTCAAGTAAGCAAACACAATGTATTCCTGTTATAATAACTGGACTGAATCATTTTTTAGGAAAACGACATATAAAAGAATATATCAAGACCTAAGATTGCAGATAAAATATAAATACAATATAATTGTAAGTAGAGACTCTGATACTTATATTCAGTTGGATCAAAAAAATATCACTATATTCCATCAAAATGTAGAGTACCTACCAAATAGGGAAGATCTATTAGAAATTACCCTAGATGAACTCAAGCCAGACATTGTTGGTCTTACTGAACATAGTATGAAAGAGGATCAATTAAATCAACTAAATATAAGTAATTATAAATTAGTTTCATCTTATTGTAGAGAAAAAGCTACAAGGGGTGGAGTTATGATTTTATGCAGAAATAATATTAAGAGTAAGAATATTATAATGCCATCTATTAAGCAATTAATCGTAGAAAAGGAATTTGAATGTTGCATGGCAAAAATCTACAACAAAAAGTTTTCTTTTATTTTTGTTTGTATTTATCGATCACCAAAATACTGTTTTTTGAAAATGTTTTTGAAAAAGTTGGAAATTCTCTTGCATATATTATTGAAAAAATACAAATTTATAGTTTTGGGGGGTGACATAAATATAAATATACTGAAAGATGACTCAATATTAAAATCATTCAAGAATATTTTAAAAACATGTGGAATGATTTATGTTGTTGACTTTCCTACAAGAATTACCAAAATGTCTAAATCAGCAATCGATAATTTTATTACTAATTTAGATGTAAACAAGTTAAAAATTGAAGGGATTGTGACAGAAATAAGCGACCATGATGCGCAAATGTTAACCATTAAAAATATGACTTTGAAAGACAATCAATATTATGATATTAAGAAGGAAATTAGAAAATTCAACTCTTCAAACCATAATACATTCGTTAACCACTTAATAAATGAACAATGGTTGGATGTATATAATGCGCCTGTTGAAAATAAATTCAGTATATTTCATGATATTTTCATTAATTATTTTAATTTAAGTTATCCAAAAACACTGATTAGTATAAAATCTGGTAAAGGAAAAAGATGGATAACAAGTGATATATTAGAAAACCGCAAGAAAATTATTGAACTTCAAAAATATTCAAGATGTAACAAGGGAGAACACATTATTAATTCAGAAATCATTGTAAAAAAGAAAAAAGAACTAAAAAATAAGATTGTTAATGCAAAAAAAGATTTTTTTAATAATAAAATTAAAAATTCAAGTAATGTGGCAAAATCTGTGTGGGAGATAATTAATTCTGAAATTGGTAAAACTCGAACGAATAAAACTAATGTATCAATTAGAAATGGGCAAACAATGATCGAAGATCCACAGGTTGTGAGTAACATTTTCAACACCTTCTTCATAAATGCAATAGATAATTTAATAATTCCCAATATATAAAAAAAAATGAAACAAATAATGAAATAAATGAAGATATGGAAAAAAGATTAAACAAGAAAATATTTCACTTTACTGACGTTACACATTATGAAGTTGAACAAACAATTTCTCTTTTAAAAAATAAGAAATCTTTTGGTTATGATGAAATCCCAGCAATTGTTTTAAAAGAAGCTAAATATTATATATCTAGGCCCTTTGCTCACCTTATAAATTCATCAGTGATATCTGGGATATTCCCTCAAGAGCTTAAATTAACTAAAGTCATCCCAATTTACAAAAAGGGCGATGAAAACGAACCAGAAAGTTACAGACCAGTTTCTTTGTTGCCTTTATTTTCAAAAATATATGAGAAAATTGTAAACAATCAGATAACAGAATTTTTAGAAAAACACAAGTTATTTGATGAAGAGCAGCATGGTTTTAGACCTGGTAAAAATACCATTACGGCATGTATAAAATTTGTAGAAGATATATTAGAAGAAATAAATAAAGGGAATACACCTATAGGACTATTCATTGATTTATCACGGGCATTCGACAGCGTAGAACATGAAAAATTAATTTCAATAATGAGAAACCTGGGTATTGAAGGGAAGGAATTAAAATGGCTTCGCTCCTATTTAGACAATCGATTACAATATGTAGAATTACGACACACCGGAAAAGCAGAAATTACGATGGTTAAATCATCAATCTCTAAGATACTTTACGGTGTTCCTCAAGGCTCCATATTGGGACCATTACTATTCATTTGTTATATAACAGGGATTAGAAATTTGGTAACTACAAATAATAAATTATATATGTATGCGGATGATGCAACATTTTTAATAACAGACAAAAATTTAAAGGAATCTGAAATAAATGCTCAAAAGACTTTGACCTCAACAAATTCATATTTTTACACTAGAAATATGCTATTAAATCCAGGTAAATCACATACAATGTTATTTAAAACTAGGCAATCGAAGATTATTGAAATTGAAAATTTACAAATTAAAAACCAACATCTGGAACAATTGAGCAGCACCAAATTTTTAGGACTTCACATCGATCAAAATTTAAACTGGAATGTACATATTGATTATATAATTAAAAAAATAAGTTCAAGAATTTATATACTACAAAAAATGTCGGCCTACTGTGACGTTAAAACGTTAAAACAAATTTATTTTGCAATGATTCACTGTCACTTATCATATGGTGTAAGCGTTTATGGAGGAACATCAAATAAGAACTTAAAAAAGATTCTGAAACTACAAAAAAAATCGATTAGAATTATACTGAAACTACGGAAAAGAGAAAGTGTAAGGCATCAGTTTACTTCCCTTAGAATATTAACAATATACAATTTATAGATATTTGAGACTATAAAATGGACAATGAAATCAAGACAAATTAGTAATCATTATGAGTACAATACAAGAAGCAAAATTATGTATGAACAACATTGTAAGGAAATATTCAAAAAAAAGCCTACATACATGGGAAATAAATTTTTATCAAGATTACCAAAAGAAATATCATCAATTTCAAACATAAAAAAATTCAATATCACGTTGAAGAATTATTTATTGGAAAATCCTTTTTATAATTTTGAAGAATATTTGAAAGAAAAAATGTGAAACCAAGAAAAATTTGAAGTAGTTTTAATATATAGCTGTAATATATATCAACTTAAAAATTCGTGCCTTGGCATGTAGTTGATGTTTTAAATAAAAAAAATAAAAAAATAAATAAAAAATAATCTTGTATTTCCTTGCCATTGTTGACCACTGCATCGTTTGGTTTAAAAACATCACAGAAATATTCGGCAAATGCTTCACATTTTTCTTCATGACTTTTTGCCCAGCTGCCATCGGATTTCAAAATTGGCGGAATACAAACAGTTGGTCGTTTCATTCTTTTCGTAACTTTCCAGAGTGCATAATCTGTATCCTCATGAGGTGTCAGAGACTGGGTATAATATTCAAACCACTTATTCTTCAAAGTATTTAGCGACCTTTTCAAATTTCGTGCGGCTCTATTGAAATTTGTTTTGTCATTTGGATCTCTGCTATTTTGCCAGATTCTTCTTAGCCTCCTTTTTTCTGCAACTTTTTTCTTTATGTGGTTCGGGTAGTGTTGTCCATTATTGTCAGTACTTTGAGGCGGGAGAAAGGGTGTAGACATTTTGGCCGCGTTTTTTAGACATTCAGTAAAATAGTCAACAGCACTTTTATATTTTCAATATTTTTGAGTGGCACTTTTAGGCTTAAATTTTTATTAATATTCGTTCTAAACATATTCCAATCGGTATTTTTGTTGTATAAAAATTCCCTAGGTGGCTTGAGAAACACTTGACTGCTTACACTTAACATGACAGGTGAATGATCAGACGGTAAGTCAAGGCAAGATTTTATATCAAGGTAATTCCGGTTGACACCTTTCAAAATGAAAAAGTCAAGTAAGTCCGGGATCTTACGCATGTCAGTTGGCCAATAAGTCGGTTCACCAGTCGAAAAATGATTAAATTGATTATTATTTAGAACCCTTATAAGTTGACGACCTCTAGGTGTGGCCAATCAGGAGCCCCACTCCTGATGCTTCGCATTGTAATCGCCACCAACAATAAATTTGTTACCGAGAGAATTAAAAAATAATTCAAATTGATCCTGGGTTATAACGTGCCTTGGTGGGCAATAAACTGCAGAAAGTGTAAGGGGACCCAGCCAGTCTTCAACAACAATACTTGAAGCCTGAACCTCTCTGAAAGGTGGTAATTCATAGTGTTTGATAGTATTTTTTATCAATATGGCACTACCCCCATGAGCTGTATTATCAGGATGATTAGTATAGTATAAAGTATAATTTGGAATCTTAAAGTAGCTTCTCTCAGTGAAGTGAGTTTCTGAAATTAATAATATATCCAATTTATGTTGGGCTATAAATAACTGAAGTTCTTGGCTATGTTGAGCCAAGCCGTTGGCGTTCCATAAGGCTATTTTGAGAAAAAAATTCATTATTTCAAGCGGGAAATAACCGTTGTCAACAGATTAAGCAACGTACTCATCTGTTCAGCTTGTTTGGAAAGGATTTGTTCAAATCGTTCAAAAGAATTTTGTATTACATTAACTAATTTTCCTGTCTGGTTTGCAAGGCTCGGAGTTTCTTCGTTCGAACTAAGGTTGTTAATTCGAGGGTTTTCACGTACTGTTTGTGCAAAGGTTACTCCCTCAGTAACCAAACTGCTGTGAAGAGGAGTCTGACTGGTTTGTTCATCACCATTAGATTCACGTGATACAGGATTGTCCCTCTGCGAGGCAAGAGTTTTTTTCCTAAGAGGAGGAAATTGTTTACTTTGTAATTCCCTATACACTGAACAACCCTTATAATTAGCAGGGTGTTCCCCAGAGCATAAGACGCAAATGGGTGGTGCTGTGGAGGGCTTTGTGCAAGCCTTTGTGTCGTGGTCATTGCCGCATTTAACGCAACGGAAAGTGTTGTGGCAGTAAGACTTGGTATGACCGTAACGTTGACAGCGTTTGCATTGGACTATTTCCCTCTTTTTATTGGGTGGCTCAAAAATAACCTTAGCGTTAAGAAGATATTGAATTTGAAAAATTTCCTTGTTCCGTGGGTCGGGCTCCAAATCAATAAAGAAAAGAGACATTGGTTTTTTCGTGAACTTGTTCAGAACATTTGTTAAATTTCTTACCTTATGGCCGTTCTCCTCAATTGCCGTTTTCAGTTCGTTGACACATGTAGAGTAATGCATGTTTTTAAGAACAACTCTGTATGCACGTTCCTGTTTTAATTGGTATGTGTGAAAACTTACATTTAGGTTTGTTAGTCCTGTAACTATTTTCCGGTAGGCATCAGGAGAGGTTGGGAAGATTTTGATTCTATCCTGATTTAAACATCGGTACACATACTCAGTTTTACCTACCATGGAATCCAGTGCTTTGATCATGGGGGCCACGTTGGTCACTCCAGGAAGGAATATTGGCGGTGGTTTAGATTCTTTGGCTGCAGTTGGATTTGGCGGGTCTTCGTCCATATTAGATGACAAAACTTCAAACTGATTACGTACTTGAATAGGTGACTGGCCATTAGAAGAGCTTTGAAAGTGCCGATGACGTTTCGTGTCATGTTCTGACGATGTTGGCATAGATCTTTTCGAGTGCCGTGGCGTAACAGTTTGCCAAGTACCTTGAGTTTGTTCTTCTTCAGATATGTCTCCATCCGTAATGAGATTTTTATTAGATTCAGTACGTAAAGAGTAGTTGTGATCTTGTTCTGTCATTATAGTGCAATAGAAAGTTAACCTAAAATGTAAACAACGAATTGAGTTTGCTTATTAAAAGTCCAGGGTTGAGATAAAACTAAAACAAATCTTTACATTTTCAAAGAATATCACTCGTGCAACTAAGTAAACACAAATTACATTGAACAAATAGTTAAAACATACAAAATAAAGACTTTTTCTCGGAGAAAATATCAACACGCGTAACTTGACTATTTTACAACAGCTAATATAAGTCAGATTGTAATCAAAAATGTATATCTGTCACTTCATAACCAACATACATGTACTTTAGGTTAGTTTCTCTCATACAGAATCATAAAATGCGCAATTTGCGCACTGGCCAACTCACATATATATACATATATTATG
>CM061534.1:91565977-91771956 GCA_030545055.2 Neoaliturus tenellus
TGGAATAATTGAATTTTATTAAAATCCGGGAATTGTTTTTAAAATGCATAAAATATAGATTTTGTCACTTCGTGCATTCAGATGTAAAATTTGTTCACATTGTTGTTGTTAAGTACGGTAGCCTATGTTTGCAAACCAAAATGAAAAATTTTGTAGTTCTGTTCAAATAATTAACTAAGCAAAATTTAGAAATCTACACATTTGTGTAAAGATTAAGCTTAGGAAATGTTGGCTTTTTTACTAAAAATTAGGTTTTCTTTCTTAAATTTCATTCACGTGAGTATTTTACTTTTAGTACGGTATATTATTCTATTCAATTAATTAATTATTTGCAGTTAACTGTACGTACTTTTTTATTAGGCCTATTTTTTGTACAGTATTAAAAAATACAAAATAAAGAGGGCAGTATGGAGGGCTATAAGGGGAGTTTAAATGGCCCGATAAACAAATTTATATTAACTTAAAAAGTGTTATCATTGGAAAGTACTTATTAATCACAGTCTATATATTAAAAGGCAAGCATTTTTATTTTCCTTTATCTTCTTAGCTTGTGTGTATCGTAAGGGAAATCCGCACAGATTGTTAGAAAGGTTCATCCTGTAGATGAACGGAACGGAATGCCATTATAATTCACATCATTTCTGTTTCTTCTCTTTTCATGTTTCAAGTAATTATGTATGTAAGGTTAAATAATCTGGTACAGCCTCACAAAAATGGATATGATACTAGAAATCACAATGTAAATCCTTATATTCGGCATAATTTAAAACTTTTCGAGACAAAACCTAGTTATGTAGGAATTAAGTATTTCTCCAAACTCCCACCAGTGATTAAAGACACTCTTGATATAAATTTAGAAGCTAACTGAAATTGCATCTGATCGAAAAATGTTGTTATGGGCTACCTGATAGTCCAATGTCTATCTTCCCATCCTGATCTTTCTCCATTGTTCTTCCATTTTGGTACTACCTTACCCCTACCTTAACCTTTCCTAACTAACCTAACCTTATACTGCAACCTGATTGGACGAAACCATCTGGCAGAACTATTTGGACAGGTCCCATGCCTAGGACGTCGACGGGACATACAATGGAGGTAACAGGTAACGGGTGACCGACTAACATATATGTGACACTCAGGTCAATCCAATTGGCAGATCAACCGATAAATAAACAGGTTTTAGATAGATTTAGTGTACCGATTGGGTGTGGCGAGTCATTTAACTAAATAGGCCTATGCCTATGTATCTGCACTGGTTTGGAATATACCAGTACGCGTGCCGTCGGTCTACTGGTATATTCCAGGAATATGCAAACTTCTGTTGTGAGAACCAATATTATGATAATTTTTTTAAAAATAACTCATGTTTCACCAGGTTGATCATACATTTCTGTGGCAAGTCACATTTAGTCAGTTGCTCTCAATGCAACAGTGCAGGCAGTTCCTCAAAACCCGTAGTTTTTCGAGGAATTCCCTGTGAATGAATCAAATTAGTGCAGGCAGTTTTTACTAGCTCTGAGGCTAATTTTATGTTTGCTAATTTTGTTATCATGACAGTTTTTATACCATACCTGTCTGTTTATTATCTTAATTGATTGAGTTAGGAACAATTGATTGCTTTGCAACAGTTTTTAATATTTTTTGATTGTTTTATTGATTTTAACACATTTCTGATATTATTTGGTCTAATTAACCGACCTTTTTTGTTTACGACCATGGTCCGGTCCTGTAGAGGTCGGTAAAGAGAGCTTGAACTGTACTGGTAATATCAACTAATTTTGTATTCTATTTTAGCCTATACTCTGGCTACAGTGTTAACAGTAAGTGTACATTAATAACAAATATTACTGGTAAAGTTGATTATTCAGTATTTGATGCTTAGTAAACATATATTTTTTTTAATCAATGCCAATTGTGGACTCCGTTACCAGTTGGGTACTCACGGTCGGCTTGAAATTGTAATTAGCCGTCTTGCGGTTGCGATCAACACTATCCAGTTAATCAGAATATTTATGAATATCTAATAAGTGTATTTGTTTTGGTTTTATTGTCATTTTTTCTAGGTATTCATATGTCTGTTGTAGGCCTATAACATGACTGGTGGGTGCCAATGTTTAGGCCTTATCCCTCTGATGACTAAGTTTTTGTCAGCAACTTAACCATCCAAGAACAAATGAGTTTATAGCCTACTTAGGCCATGAGAGACCAATTATATCTGATTATGTACTAGAATGCTACCAGTAACTTTTTGGACCTACAAACTAATTATTGTAGGCTATATTATTAATATTATTGTATAATATTAGGATGTTGAAGACGAAACACTGGCAGAGCGACTTGTTGGGCTGACTGAGATGTTCCCTGAGCCTGTTCGCAACTTTACTGTAGCAGTGGCAAGCACAACAAAAGCAACAATCAAAGGTACGGTAGGTCATGTAATTTTTTATGGCAATCAGACCTTCAGACTTTCCTAACAAGTCCTAGGATATCACATGAATTCTGTTATGTTTTTTTATCACTGCATTTGTCCTAAATTGTATGAGAATTATTGACCCTCCAAGCAAGTAAGTTACTGACCAAATTTATCTCAAGTGTTTGCCCTATTTTTGTTCTATTGTCTTATATTAATATTGAATAGCCTTAATAACGGTTATGATAATAGTCTCATAACAAAAAAAATTTTGATTAATTCTTATTCCTATAATAATGTCAATAGAGTTTTAATTTTAAAATAAATTATTGTAGGACTCATATTAGGAACTATTCTGATTGACCTTTTGTAGGCCTAACATTTCATGTTTGCTAAATTATTAATTATTTCTTTAAGCGAATTTCCCTATAGGCAATATGCTATTACGGTAGTAGCCATGATAAGACCTAAGTCCGGGACCATGTTACTTTTTCATTTTGAGGTCCCCAGGATCCAAAAACACTAGATTCGTTCATTTTCATTTATAGATATAGGCCTAGATATATCTATCTATCTATGTGTCCGTGGTACTGATAACTTTTGAAGGGGATCTCTGATTTTGATGAAATTTGGTATGAAGGTGTAAGACCAGGTCTATTTTCATGAGTTTGCGAACCAGAATGATCGGGTTATGGGAACGGGATTTTTATGGGTTTTCAAAGGGGTCAAAAATGGGTTTGCGGTATTTTTAGACCTCAATTTTTAAAATTCAATAATTTTAACTAAAACCATTGAAAAAAGCTTAAAAAACAAACATTAGTATTTTGAATTTTTAACTTGGCTCTACAAATTACGGAGAAAAGGCAAAAATAGGTCTCTGATTTCCCCCTAATCTGAGTTCCCATGTTAATTTTATGGGAAATCAGATTAGGATTTACCATCAATTTCCCCAAACTGTTGGTCAACAAACACAGTGACTCTCAGTATTCATTTCTCTAACGTTGTTGAAATCTAGAAGCCTGGTTGCTATGGAAACGGGCGAGCTGTAAATGGCACGCTATGTCGGAAGTGGTGAAAGCCGGTGGCAAAGTGTTGACTCACTTGCCTGATATCTGTTTTTATTTTATGAAACTCCCTACACTAAAAACAGACACATTAAGCTGTTTGTAATTATGTCCGGAAAGTAGCGTTTTTCATAGCCTTGGTCAATGAAATTTCACTATACAAAAATCAGAAATCTGACAGTTGTGCGTTCTACGATAATCTCAAAATTTTTTGGTTTGTAAGTTAGGCTTAATCAAGGTTCCTGTGATTCATAACTGGATAATTATCGAACATTGTTCTAAAAGCTGACAATGTATTAAATTAAATAGTATTAAAACCATCCTCATAAAGGAAATTATAAAGATTCATTCGTCGCTGATGATTGATGAAACACCAAAACAAACAGTACAATAAAAAACCAAGTTTAGTTTTGACGCCGTGCCTTCCTATTCATGTTGTCAAAGACAAACAGTGACTCCTGCACATTTCACTTTTAAAACATTAGAATTTACCTTTATTAGGCTAAACCAGTAAAAAGTCAGTCATAAAACAGCCAAGCCTACATTTAAATAAATTTCATTATAAATGAATTACAGAAAGTTTACACAAGAATAATTTATATTCAGAACAGGACATTTTTTTTTGGGGGGGGGTTTACAAATTTTATAGCCGTAGGGGGGGGGGGGTCGTAAGTCCTGGTCCAAGGGGTGGGCGGGCACCTCTGCATAGGGTTTATGGGGAATATTAAAAATTGCCGAATATTGATACAATTTAAGATTTATTTACCTTACCAAACCATTACATCTCCTAACAACTAAAATGTTTTACGAATGTCCCATGGCAGCAAACCTACCTACTCATTCCCCTGGTGTTTATGGGGAAAATACAAAATCTCAAGTTCCTTGGAGTTTGCTGAGTACGCAGGTCTGCTGCGACGGGGTATTCTTTTTAGTTCCAGGGTTCTTAAATTGTTTTTGTAAATAAGCTACTTGTACATTCATTCCAAGGTGATGAACAAACTATGTATGGTCTAAATCTTCGGGGAAAATATATATTACCTGTAAATTATCACAGAACATCCTTTTTTGAACATCACCTATTGTATAATGGTAGAAGACTGTTAAATAAATTGCCAAATCAATTTCAAAATTTATTTAGGCCTATAAATGATTTTTAAAGTTTTAAAACAAGTTTTACAAAATATCTAATTGAAAATGCAATTGATTCAATGCAAGAATATTTAAACCCAGAATCAATAGAAAATTAAAATATGACAGTTCAGAAACCCATATATTCAAAGAAGATAATCACTGAAGAATAACTAGTTTTAGATTATAATTTAGCACATGTAAAATAGTTATTTGTGCTTCTAGGGACTAAAGTACAATTTTTTCTCCCTGAAGGGAAAGTGTTGTCGCCCGAAGGCGAAGCCAAGGGCGACAATTTCCCTGAGGGAGAAAAGTACTTTAGTCCCTTAAAGCAACCAAACATTTTTCCTCCACCTACACGAATAAAATTTAGGCCTAATAGGCCTACCGTAGATAATTTAACTTTACCTTCATATGATCCCTTGCTCCGTCAAGCTGGATCAGTCACATCAACATAAAAAACACACAAGGTAGGCCATATCAATTTTAAAGAACACGAAAAAAACAAAATATAATTTAAGCCTAGTCAAAAGTTTTACACTTATGTTTTGGACTTCTTAGGTTAATAGCCTACCCAAGCGAAATGTAAACAAACACCTACACTGCCACGGCCATCTCTAGTACTAGTGATGCTGCTCACCCACTGCTGACTGAATGGTCAGCTACAGCTGTTATTAGGCAACAATGAGTAACGAAACAAATACAAGCAACAGCTGACTGTGGCTCATGTTCTTTTTAATCTCTCTTTTAATGTTATTCTTATGTAACTAACTTTAGCCCCGTGGTACGAAAAAACTTGAGTTTTCCCTAGGTAGAAAGGTATTCAAGTCACACGGGATAGAAATTAGTACTTTATTACTCTATTCCAAGGAGTAAAATACGGCTTTAGATAGTAGGTGGAGGAAAACATTCTTGTAATGCTGATGCAAATTATTTTGTCAAGGTAATAAAATATTTATTTATTGTAGTGATTGTCTACATTGTTGTAACACAGTTTTTGTATTAGACCTTCCAAAGCCCACAAGTGCACACCAGTATGCAAATTTGTTACATATAGGGTTTTTTTGCTATTACAGTAGTATGTACTTCTAGATCTAAGCCAAAAGCACTGTTTATAAAATTCACATGTATTAAACTATGTAAGGGCGATTCTCTGAAAAAGAGGCACTTTCAACTTTTCATACTCTGAATTTTGGCATTTTAATATTTGTATGCAAGTAATATACTTCTATTTGATAGTGTGTTCAGGAAAAACGCATGAGCTTACCTTATGGTAATTGGTAATGTTGTACCGTATGGTAAAACCCCAGGGGAATGAGATTTTTGTGATTATGTTAATGCAGATCAAATCATTATACTGATCCAGATATTGTTATATGGTTATTGCATGCCACAACTTAAATTACAAAATTTGTAATAATAGCTGCTGTACTTATTGAGTATTAGCTCACAGGGGAATGAGAGTTAGTTTTTTAAAGGTGGTCAACTTTGGAAGAATATTTCCAATGACTACAAAATTATTGCATCAGACAAGCAAATGCTTGTTATTGTCACAGAGTTGTGTAAAAGACAGTCTTAATGCAGCTGTTTAAATTCTTAAATCTACTTCCTGTTATAAAGGGCGGGAAATTAAAAACCCGACAGGGTAATGAATGAAGATATGGCAACGACCATATGAAATGGAATAATTTCTAATCTATCTAGTTTATGATTTTTTTTCAAAAATGTACTTTAACCTTAGTATATTTGTTGGAGATATATCAGTAATAAACAATGATAAAATTTGAATTGTAAAAAATAGTTAAAATTTGCAAAATAGGGATAGTGACGTGACAGGAGGATGAGATTTGGGATAAAAGTACAGTACACTCTCGCACCTAGGGGTTAACGTGTACTTATAAAACCCATATGGCGACAAACCTACATACTCACCCCCATGGGATTTATGGAAACAATAAAAAAGGCAGATTTTATACAGTTTTGTGTTTTTTTCACCAATAAGGGAGTTACCAACATTTTCTAACAATATCCCACAACAGAAAACCTAAGTTCTCATTCCTGTTGATGTTTTTATGGGGAAAGTAAAAAGTCTGAAATTCCATTATGAAAGGGTTTCTGAGGCTCGACTGCATGCAGCTTTCTACTGCAGCAGGGGGCATTGTTGTTATGTTGATTTAAAATTCCAAATTTTAGGACCTTGACCGTTAAAAGACTACTTTTTTTGTTGAAAATTTTTTATTAAAAATCAAACATTAATTAGATGGTTTTTAATAGTTTATACTTATATCTAAATAAAATTTGAATGATAAGTTATAAGGTACCTAACCACCCATGAAATTTGTAATATTAAAAAGAACATAAGTACATTTTACATAAGGGTTTTATACGTTTGGTTATAAGTTTCTTTGGTATAACTTTCACTCAGCTCAGCGACAAGCAACAAACACACTGTAAGTAATGGAACGGTAAGGTAAGGTAAAGAGGTTATAGTTTAGGTAAGAGGTTTACCGTTCAACAATATCTTGGACGGTATAGACCATGCACTACGGAAGCACAGAAGTGACAGATACACGGTCAATGTGACAATTTTGGTAAAACCTACGTAAATCTACACTATAGCAATGTTTGAATAGTATCATAATTGATAAATATTGAAACTTATTTGGTGGAAAAGGTTTAAAAAAACTGCTGGTACTAGTTTAACGGCAATGTTCCAAATTTTAACATTAATCTTATGGCGTTAAAAATAGCAACACAGTAAGGCTGTAATTTGCTTTCTTGAACAACTGTGATGTTCTCCAGTATAAATATTGGATTCAGAATTGAAACGCTAACTTTTGAAATGAAGTTTTAATTTCAATGAATTTTACATGAAGGTATAGAATTTGGTGGTAAAAGAATGAACAATATTTTAACTTTTTAACACTATATCACTGATTCAGATTTTACTAATTTCAGGTCTCTACAATTTCTCCAGAAGTGCCCTTTGGATAGCAGCAAGTTCGTCTCTCTTATTGTTTGGACCCCTAGTGTTTGAGGTCGAGCGTGCTCAGCTTGAAGAGTCTCAGCGTAGTCAACAGAAACAGGTCTGGCTTTATTGTAATTGATTATTTAAAACTATTGTCATGTACCTTTACTAGACTCTGCAGAATATTTTGTGCTACTCATAGCTCGAGTGAGTACAGTGCAGTAGAACCTCAATTAACCATCACTCTTAGTTATCCGTCACCGCATAGACATACATTTTACTACTTTTACTGTGTCGTAACTGGCGCGGTACTGAAAGTGTATGCGACATTTCGATCTAACATGATACGAATGGCCTTGACTTTGCCTTGAATGCCTTGACTTTGACTTTGCCTTGACTTTGGCCTTGAATTTGCTGACAATTTTAAGGCTTCAGAAAAGGGCAATTAGAATAATCATGAATTTAAGTGATAAAGATTCTGTTAAACAATTCTTTTCTCAGTTAGGTATACTTACAATCTATGGTCATTACATTTTGGAAACAGTCATGTTTGTAAGGTATAATGGTGACAGGTTACCTAAATTGGGTTCAAGTCATAATTACGACACCAGATATAAAAATCAGCTAGCAACGCAGAAACATTCAATGCAATTACATTTTAAGAAGCCCAGCTCTGCAGGCATAAGGTTCTTGAACCAGCTTCCCAAAGACCTGACTTCAATAGAAAGCAATAAAAAGTTTAAAAGGTATTTAAAAACATTTTTAATAGAAAAATCTTTATATTCATTTGAAGAACTTTCTTAGACAATTTGTATTATTAGTTTTTTTTTTTTTTTTTTTTTTTTTTCTTTATTTATCACATAGGGAGATGCCATTCTACATTTGTATGATTTCATGTAACAGTTATGTATATGTAATTGTACAAATTTTATGAATAAAGTTGATTTGAATTGAATTGAATTGCCAGGAAATAACACCGCGTGGTAAAGAGGAGGGGAGTTGGGTGAGTCCACTGAAGATGGATTCAGCTCAGGATTGTACCACAAGTTTATTATTCACATATTATTGTATATTGTATATACTAAATCTATACTTATTTAATACGTTAAGGGTTTTTTTGTCTCGAGAACTCCTACAAATTTCAACCGATTTTCAAGTTTTTGGAGTCGTTGGATAGGGCTTGGTCTGTAGTTGTTTCCGCCAAAAACTTATGAGAATCGGACTGAAAATAAGGGCGCTATTCACAATTGAAATCTCAAAATTTCCCGTTAAAATAACATTGGGATT
This sequence comes from Neoaliturus tenellus, assembly GCA_030545055.2. NCBI lineage: Eukaryota > Metazoa > Arthropoda > Insecta > Hemiptera > Cicadellidae > Neoaliturus > Neoaliturus tenellus. Next base: position 91,574,835 of record CM061534.1, read on the forward strand.
GAATAAATCATTTTAAACATCTGTTAAAAATCAGCTGTAAATACGTGTAGTTTTGGTGATTAAAGAGATTCACAATATTGTACTGGTCGGATGTCATTGATTTAGAGCTAAAAGTAACATTTTTATTGTATTAAAATAAATTGCTCGATTTCGAGCAACACATACTAGTAGTATTAAAACAATCATTTCAACACAGCACTCTGTTTAATAATTTAATTTGACCTACATGTTTCAAGCATTAGCTCATGATCACGGTCTTTAATATTTTACATAATTCCTAATCTTCCTTATAGTCTAATAAATAAATCATTTTAAATACTGATATAAAATGGTATTATATATCATTATAATTTTTATATCAGTATTTAAAATGATTTATTTATTAGACTATAAGGAAGGTTAGGAATTATGTAAAATATTAAAGACCGTGATCTGAGCTAATGCTTGAAACATGTAGGTCAAATTAAATTATTAAACAGAGTGCTGTGTTGAAATGATTGTTTTAATAATATTAATAGCAGCTCTAATTAAAATAGATAACCCTTCGATACTAAATAGTATATAGTTATTGTAAATACTAAATTGTTTGTAGTTAAATAGTCAGAATTAGAAAAGCCTTGTGCCTAGAGTCGCAAATACCATTGTTTTCCTATTAATTCCATCGCCTGTAAGAGGACCGCATCTCTGACTCGTAATTAGTGCATGGAATTTATCATTCCATTTGTAAACAAATAAAAGTTTTACCGTGAAATATAATTACTTAAAAATCCAAACAATGTGGATGCACTATTTTATGGAAAATCCATTAATAAAATCATCAAAAAAGGCAATGACTAAATTAGTTGCGAGGCTAGATGCTGGGATCGTTGCAGTCCCTTCTTTCCCGCGACCCACAGAAACTTCTGATTGTTGCGACTGTCCCCCAATAATTAGACTGAAACTTTACTCAATGCACGAGAAACATTGGCTTGTAGTGCTTTCTGTTACATTGTGTACTGTTGTGCTTCAAAAATGGTTAAAAAGAAAAACTACTGTATTAGAAACTGACAAAAACCTGGAAGTTTTTGAAAGGCAAAAGTGCTATAATCATTCCGATTTAGGATTTTGGCAGAACGACCATAAATTACATAAAACGAAATTTATTAAGTACGACTGAATAGCAGCTTTGTATTACTTTTACATTACATAATTTCGATATAATAGGCCTATAGGGTATAATTTCTTCTAAATCCTTTTAAATCTACTTACTGTACAGGCTTAAACATTATTTCTGATATCCGTCTATCCACTTAACCGACATGGTCCCAAGGGTGACGGCTAAAAGAGGTTCTACTGTATTTGATCATTGGTGAGTTTGAGTTTCCTTTGATCTTACGGTGTAGGTCTACAAAACAAATAATATTTGACTTTTCCTGAGATTTTTCAACCCATATTTATTTAAATTAAAAACAAAAAAAAAACTTTTCATGATTATTGAAGCTATTGAAACTAGTTTCTTCTTATTTCTTTTATCTACTAATGTTTTTTAATCTGTGATTTATTACTGTTAATAAATTATTATAAAAGGCCTTCTGTAAATTCTAAATATTAGTCAATCTGGTGTCTGATCGTCCAGTGATTATCAGACAGCAATAACCGCTATTTGCAATGTTTTTCACAGCTTAGTTTTTTTATATAGTTAAACCCGTGTTAGCTTAATTATATTTTATAGAACTTTGGTTATTTAATGCCTGTCACTAACGCTGCCACTTTTTTTCTGTACCATTGATGTTAATAAGTTCATATTGCAATGTTCGATCTGTGTTTGTGCCCTTTAAATGAGCTTTCATGTTCATCAATGGCTGTCACTTTTCCGAGGTCTGATCATCATCTAAAGCATATAGCACACAGTATACGGTGGGAGTAAAATCGGCTAAAATGTGTCATTTTGACTTGGAGTAGGTTGGCATTTTCACACCTCCGTGGTCTGATCTATGCATTTGTGGGAATCTACAGTAGCCTATTGATATTTTTGTTGTTTTCACATCTTCCATAGAGAATAGTTTTAAACATATTGGTGCAAGCAGAAAACTGAAATATTTTTAAGTTCTTTAATCTCTTTTTTAACTTTCATGCCAAAAATAATTTGCAATGGAATAAACAATGATTAGTCTAATGTTATTATAATTTTACACCGTACTAGCTGTTAGAAAACACCAGTCAACTACCTAATCCTACCTAATCTAATCAATCAAACATCTTTGTTCATAAAATGCACATTGTACAAGAATAGCGCCAGAGGATATTGTGTAACTACATCAACAAAATCATAAATTACATGTTTCATACCTTACATTAGTAATTAAAATAAAGTATACATTATAAACAAAACATTACATCATTTAGAGTCTTTTTTAAACCACAGGTGAATCAGTTGTGTTTTATTTCTAAAAATTCTTCTAAAGAGTAAGAGGAATTTTAAACATGTCTCAGCTGTCTTGAACAAGAGGTTGAAATGTAGAAAATTTAAAATTAGGCTAATTTGAAGTTCACGGAGGGTTGTAACTTTGATTGCAATGGCAAAAAGTGATGATGTTTAGCTCTACAAAAGCTAGTAATACTTGGATAATAGGCCTACTCAAGAGACAGGTAAAAAGTAAGAATTTTTTTTCAATAACCATGATGTTACATTACATGTGTGTGAATTTCGAACTATCCATGTTCCACTATTCGTGAATTCTTTTAAAACTACTAATTTTTAAGAATAATTTGGCCTTTATTTTTGGTAAATCCTATACTCTTATACGAGCAATGTTTGCTTGTTTGCTTGCTTGCACAATTATCTCAAAAACGGCTCCGACGATTTCCTTCAAATTTTGGAATAAACTTAGTTTTACCTTAAAAATACGATTGAGATGGGTCTCGCCCCCAGGGAAAATCTAATTTTGCTAAAAATTAAAGTTTAAAATTACAAAATTTTAACATTGGGCTTATGGGTTGCCATGTTGGCAACGAATTAACAACATATAAACAAGAAGTACATTCAGAACTTCATATCACCTGTTCCTTCTTTTCCTATACTTTCACAGATGGCTGCCACTCATTCTGATATTTAAATTTACTAATATTTCACCGAGCAACGCTCGGTCCTCCTGGTACTTGCTTAATAATATTAGCTACTAAATTCTCAATTATTTATTTTTGTAAAACAACCATGTGTTTGTAGTGTACTCTATCACTAATCTCTTTTGTTGATGGTTTCAGTTCTTACTTGGACCAAACACCATGTCTGGCAACTTGGGCCCGAACATGGCCATGACTTCTCGGTAATTTCCCAAACCTCTAGTCTCAAGATTATACCAAATTCCTTGTTTGACATTAAAATTATTATAGAAGCAACATGAGTATAATATATGAATCAGTGTATTGGTGTGAAATGTGCAGATGAGTGACTACAATGGTGGTAATGCAATGCATTTTCTATCGTACTGTAAATATTTATGTCTTGTTTTGTACAATGCTTTAGTAATCATGTTAAATTCTAAGTAGTGACGTGTAAGTAATGTTATAGTGATCTATTAAATTGTAAATAAATCGTGCTTGACATGTTATTATGTGTTTATTTGTTAATGCCTTGAAAAATAGAATTCCTCTCAATTGCCCTTTGTTTTGAATGGACAATTAGAATATTGATTAAAAAACAGTTCAAAGGAAGGTCACAAAAACTTCTAAATACGGAATCCAAGCCCAGGATCCCATATAATTTTGTTGAATTTTTAATCCCGGGACTCTTAAGCTTAATCCCAGGATTATCAGGATTACCAAATTCTTAATATATATATATATATACATTTTTTTTTAACCGTGTTGAAATCTATTACTAAGGGTCTGCAGTACCGGCCGCATTGGATTTTTATTTTCACAAGACTAATGTTAATTTCAAACATTTGTTTTGCCTTTAATACTGGTCAAAAAAGATTCATATTTATGTCATTTTAAAAGTAATTTTATTACCTTGGGCCTTATGAAATCAAACGTTTGATATATTGATTGCTTGATTAATAAACAATAATGTATTTTCAACATTTTTTGTTCAAAAATGGACGTGTTTGTTCAGTAGTTTAAACTCATAAATTGCTCTATAACCCTGATTTTTATTTCAGTGTCCTAGGTATTGAAATTACTTTTAAAATGACATAGGCCCTAAATATTAATCTTTTTCAACTAATATCAAAGGCGTAGTGAATGTTTGAAATTTGACATAAGTTTTATGTGAACAAAAATCCAAGGCGACTGGTACTGCAGATTCTTAAAGCATTAATGAATCGAAATTACATCTATTGACATTGTAAATCACACAGTTGTGATTTAAATTACTTGTTTTATAAATTAACTATGTCATTTCCGTGTTCTATCATGATATAATTTTAAATGTAAGAAGCTAGAAACAATGTAAAAATAGATTAAATTGTTGCTATAAAGATGAATTTTACGACATTGTATGTAATTTATTTATGCTGAGTAATCAGCATAAAATTAATACTTAGCAGGTTTTTTACTAGTTTTTTGTTTAAAAATCAGATGTGCCTGTCTGCATCATCATCTCTAAACCTTGAACACTCCACTGTTCCAAGTCCCTCTCACCCTTGACTAATAATAACATGACAAATGTTCTTATGTAAATTTTTTAGATAGTCTTGAGAACATTAAGTTTCTTTTAAGACGAAACACAGTTTTTGTTTCTAGCATTAGTCAAGATCTATTTATCTTAAGAGTTAAATTCATATTTTTCATTTGTTTTTGCTCTACTTTTGTGCCTTTAAAATTTTTAGCGAAATACCCTATAGGAAATACGCTATTGCGGTAATACTCATGGTAAGACCTAAGCCTGGGACAATGTTATTTTTTTTTCTTTTGAGGTCCCTAGGAGCTAAAAACACCGTTCATACAAATTCACATAAATGCATACCAGGTGTTTCCCGTCAAGACTTCACCCGTGATAGAATTTATTTATAGGTATTAAGCTCGTTCGCTACACTCACTCACTCTCACCTTATATATAAAAAATCGCTAGAATACCTAAAATTGGAATTTTTCATTCAATTAGCTTCTTAGCAACCAATAAAAATAGATAGATAAAATAGAGATTTTCAGATTTTTTTACAAACTATGTATGCCCTCTGGGTCAGATGCCCTGCCCTTTGGACAGATTTGCACCAAACTTCACACAAACCATCCTTGAATAATGCTTAATAATGCCTGAAAGTTTCATTGCAACCTGTCATGCAGTTTTGGAGTCCACAGGCAACATACATACATGTAAAAATTTTGCCACAAAAAAGTTGCCAAATTATCTTAACTAATGGTTCCAAGTTTAGAAAGGATCTGACAACAAATAGCGGAGTTATTGCTATTTCTCTCCATAAAAACATTTAAAATCTGTTAAAATGGCCTTAATTTGCATTAATTATAATGCAAAATCAATGTTTTTATGGGGAAAATCGCAATAACTCCATTATTTGTTGTCAGATCCTTGCAAACTTCCGACACTTGGTTAGATGATTTAATTTGGCAAATTTTTGTGTCTTGTAAAATTTTTAATAATTTAGCAATTTTGAGATTATATATAAGTTTGAAAAATTAAAATGGCCGCCATTTTAAAAATAAGCAATGGAAAAAATTAATTTTTTTCCTGAAAATGTACATTGGTATGATAAAGGTTCATGCTACCGGTTATGTAAATAAAAATTATTAAGCGTTAAAAGCCAAATGGCGGCTAGAACATGGTTGATCACATGATCGGACGAGATGAAGTTTTGTTACTGACAAATAGCAGCTATTTCATTTGTCAGGATCATTAATGACATAGGCGTCATTTCAGCATTCTGATTGGGGGGGCAAGATTTTCATAAGGCCATACCCCCTCCCCCTTCCTACAAATAGGACAAACATCTTAAATTTCGCTAAAAACTGTCAATAAAAACTAATTAAGTTTACATTGTGACACTAAGCTGCCCATAAACTGTGAACTTTTATTATCTCACAAACCCATGAAAACAAACCCTAATGCATGTAAAATTTGATTATATAACATATTTATATGCGTAGAAGGTCATTATTCTCCGGAAACTGCCAGTGGTTACTGTGATGAACAACAAATTAAATGGATTTAATTGGTTAATGGATGCTAAATCGTTGAAATAAAAATAAAAAATAAAATTATTTTTATAACTAGGCCTATTTAGTTATTTTATTGTATATTATTTACAACTCAAAAATTTTACAGTCGGATATATAGGGCCTACATACTACAACTCCATAGGCCTACATATGGTAAAACAGATTGTTATATCTTTATAAAAAATATCTTGCAGTCTGTCGTAGGCCTATAATGCACAAAAATTTCATTTAACTATTGTTGGTTAGTATCAGTACAGCCATGGTATACATTGTCCATTACATTACCAAAATTGCTATTTAGGACAAGAAAGGTAAAAATAACTAAGTAATCAAAAAAAGATAAGTACAGTAATGATTTCCAAAAACATCTAACTTATAGCCTACATTTTTAATACGTGGTACGGGTTTTTGTACAAGGAACTCCTCCCACAGTTTTCAACAGGTTTTAATGATTTTAGTGCCATTGGATATAGCTCGGCATGAAGTTGTTTCTAAAGTAAATTGGTAAATTATTCATTTAAAAAGAGAAGACCTACAAGTCCTTAAAGTTTGTAATTTTCCCATTTTAATGAAACTGATTGATTTTCAAGTAAACAGCTGTAAGTGTTAACATCGGACATCAGCGAAAGTACTATTTCTACCTTTTCACACAAAAGAGGTTATGTTTAACCAAGGCAAGGCTCCGCTCTACCTGAGCCCGAACGACGTTACCGAATGCGCGGCCGAAGCGCTAGGCGAGTTTGATGGCTGCAGAGGTTTACGGGAATCGTGTTTTAAAATTAACTAATTAAGATAGAGATTGACTTTTAACTTTTTCCAAAAGAAGAAAGACATACCTCGTCTTCTCTGGTTTAAAAATTTTAAAATAAAATTTAAAATTTCAGCTATAACCGTCTAAAATTATCTGTTTTTCTCGATTTCTAACTAGTTTTGATTCCAAAGTGTAAAGATGAAAGTTAGCACGGTCATTGTTCTTTAATATGACACCTTAGTTATAGCTCTAGACTGCATTTAGCAAAAGATAACACGATTCTAAAAAACCCCATGCATTTGCATCGAGAAAAACACACGATTTTAGACAGTTATAGCTGAAATTAGAAAATTTATTTAAAGATTCTAAAACCAGGGAAGACGAGATCCGTCTTTTAATTTTTAGAAAAACGTAAGAGCCAATCTCTATCTTAATGAGTTACTTTTAAAACACGATTGCCGTAAACCTCTGCAGCCAAAACTTGCCTAGCGATACGCCCGCGGCCGCGAAGCAGCATTCGGGGTCAGGTAGACCAGAGCCCTAAGTCAAGTATGCCAAAGATAACGATTGCAGAATGAGTCAATTTAAGAGTTTACGTAAATAATTCTAAGTAGACATTTGGTTAAAGTCTGATTTAGAAGTTTACAACTGTTATATCAAAATATTTCACCATATTACATAACCTAACATTTAAATTTCTAATTTTTTAAAAATCACCAAAATTATTGGGGGGGCAACTGCCCCCCCTTGCCCCCCCCAAATGACGCCTATGATTAATGAATAGCCCAATGACCAAAGGCAGCTGGGTCCAGTATTGTACCATCAAAAAGCACTAACCTTTCTCAGGAATGAACCGGCAACCTTCGGATTCAAAGGTGAGCTCTATAACCACTCAGCTACCCAGCCACTTTCAAAAGATCATTAAAGAGTGTCAAAATGCTTGTTTTTAATAAGGCAGTTTTATAGTTAAGGTCTTTTGACGGAGGCCTGCCCACAGTCTCTACTAGGGTTAGAATAGCTCCAGGACCGTTTAATAACAATCTGGACGAAGTACCAGTATAAAAAAATCTTAGTGGTTGGTAAAAACATAAATAAAGATATTCGATTTGCTGATGTCAAAAAGCTGGACAAATGAACTGATTCTCAAAAATCCGCCCGAATTGTTTTTTATGCTCAAAAAAGGACATGTATGAGGAAAAGAGGACATGGAGTAACCCTACTCCATTACTGGCACATCCATTGTTACTTCTTACTTCTAATGATGAATTGCATTTTAACATCCATGACCAACTTTCTCAGCCGTGGCTACTCAACCCAACCAACCATAATGTACAAAGGCATAAATTTATATAGGAAGTTTTCTTAAATTTTCCATGTATTGGGTTTTATGGGGTTTTCTAATTTTTCACCATTCATTTAAAAGCTGCATAATTTTGAGTTACAAATCATACTAGAGCTCAAAAAAGTAAACAATTAAGTATTTTCAACTGTTAAATTATCTTGAGTTGATGCAGAGAAAATTCAAAAAGAAAATCTTATTTGATCCGATATATCATTAATTGATTCAAGGTGATACATCGATAAATTTTTTATTGGATAGTATTATTCGCACAATGCCTATACTATTGAGGGGAAACTCCACCAATATGATGGATATCACATTGGATCAAATCTTACTTTATTTTTGAATTTTCTCTGCAACAAATCAAGATAATTTAAGGTTGAAAATACTTAATTTTTAATTTTTTAAGCTCTAGCAAGATATTAAGCTCAAAATTATGTAATTAACACGTTCACTACCACAATTAAAACAAAATCGTAACCACTGACCGCTCCCGCAATTTTGCGGCGGTCGAGTTCTACTCAGAGCCTACAGCCGCAGATATGCGGCGATAGTTCCAAGATACTAAATACAAAATTTCTTCGGTAGGGTCTATTTTAAAGGTTAGATGGCTTAGGCATGGTCTACGGGATTGTCCGCCGCATGTGTGCGGCGCTTGGTCTGTGGCTAGGATGATCACTGACAACACTGATCAGTTTGCAACACTTGTAGACAGATTCTATTGATTCTATTTGTGGTCTGTGGCGTAAGTCACAGCCACTAGGGCCGGTCTACTGGGAAGTCCATGATTTTGTTGGTGGGCTGAGAGAGTGGTCTGACCGCCGCAGATTTGCGGCGGTTGGTAGCGAACATGTTAAAAAATATTATGGTAAAAAATGGAAAAACCCCTATACATGGAAAATCTAAGGTGGCCTCCAATCTAAATTTAAGCATTTGTACATGTAGTATTAGTATTCAAAATTTTAGATCTCTATCATCAAATGCACAATCTTGCCAATAATTGGAAGAAAAAAGAATGAAAAAAAACTAATTGAAAATACTTGGTGAAATAAAATTTGGCAATGTGAACGTTTATATTGTGAAACACGGTAAAAAACTTAAATGTAAATTAACCAAACTATATACATTTCCATACAATGTAAAATATTGTCAGTGGAATAAATGTTGTTATTATTATTACATATCTGCCGGACTACCAATCAAATGTAGTCTAATCATAAAGCAAAAATTTATATAAAAATTTGAATTACAATAAAATCTGTATTTTTATGAAAAACTAAACTTTTAGTATTACAATGTTGAAGAACTTAGGGAAAAAATTGGTTCAAAGAAGGAAAAAATATAGGAAATTTGTATAGCCTTTTCATTTTAAAGTGCATCTCGCCGCATGCTTACAATAATACAGTCAAAAATTAAGAGTATGAGCCAATCTCCTAAAAATGTTAGTACATTCCCTGAACATTGCATGCCAATAAGAAATTTAATGATGATATGGCTGGTATGCCAGGATTTCCCAGACAGTAGACACCCTATTTCTTGGATTATTATTTCTGTTGCTTGGTGCTAAATGGGCCCAAATCCAAATTGCTTACTTTACATGAGGGGTCATTTGAAGTTTCGCTGGAATATTTTTTACTTTAATTTAATCTTAAACTTAACCAATAAACCTTCTTTTAGTTTTACTTTGGGGTGAATTGTAATTTTTATATATTTCAATGATGAAAATGACACTTTCAACATATTATTATTTTTACTTTAACATTGACCAATGTGTTAATCAAATATTAGGCAAGGACTTGTAGATTAAATAATTCATCTCACCCATAGGAAAAATCACCTATAAATAAATTATATTTGTGATATCAGTTGCATGCTCTTGAAGAAACCGCCCAGGTCTGTACAAATTGGCTAACGTGTTATTTTACATTGGCCAAACATTCGAGACATAAAGTCCACAATCCAGTTCAACGAATTTCCCTATAGTAGGGAATACTCTATTACAATAGTAGTCACGGTAAGATCTAAGCCCGAGACCATGTTACTTTTGTTTTGAAGACCCCAGGCGCAAAAAGCACCGTTCGTTCAAATTCATATATATATGTCCTATACTATAATACAAGCACTGCCTGAAGGGATGTTTGTTCCACAATCTCGAAACCTAGCGAGTAGATATTGCTTAAACTTTGCATTTAAGAGTTTTTGGCCCAAAAATAAGTTTAGAAACAGCCTCAATACCAGGAAAAACAAATTTGGTCTAAATTTAGTTTTAAAAATTGTAATTTTTAATATTAGTTTTGTGGGTTTCTATTTTGGTAACGAAATAACAACGAAAGGTATACAAAAATAAAGGAAAATTAATGTTAAGCAGTCTTTTTGAAACAGCTGTTAACTTTGAAGAGGTATAGTTGGTTGTTGGTGGAAATTTAATAGCTTTATTACCATGACACTACTGTATAACAAAAGTGAATTCAAATCAACGAGCAAGGCTCGGTTATCCTGGTACTATATATATATATATGTGTGTGTGTGTGTGTGTGTGTGTGTGTGTGTGTGTGTGTGTGTGTGTGAATGTGTGTGTGTGTCCGTGAACACGATGACTTTTGAAAAAACCTCCAATTTTGATTACATTTGGTACAGAGGTGTACGGCAGCATTTACTTCATCATGTTAACAAACCAGAATGATCGGACAATGTAAATGGGTTATTATAAAGTTTCAAAAGGCCAAAAATGTTTTTTTTTTTAATTTTTGTACCTTAATTTTTCAAATTTAACTTACAGCATTTAAAACAGCTTAAAAATCCAACAATTTAGTATTCTGAACGTTTGACTTAGCTTAAATGGTTACAGTGGACTCCCTCTTAACCGGCCACCTCGGGACCAGAATGTCCGGATAATGAATTGGCCGGTTAAACCGATGTTCATTTAAGAACGCCAACCTACAATTTGATATGGTCTAGATATAATTATCACTTGAAAAACAACTTTAAATACATTACTGTGTACATGATTTATAGCTAACATTCGACACCCATAAAATCCACAACAAACCTAAACTAATAATTTGTTTCTTTATTGTGGGCTACTGAATAGTAGGTCCAAACGCATTGACTTTCGGTGGCATTCACTTCCGTGCAGGCCCGCGGTTTGTATGTGACGCGCTATGGGCCCGCGAGATGTTTGCGCCCCCCTTCCACCCCTCACCACTCCTCTCACGAGGGCGAGGCACGGAAACGGCAGGGAGAGATGGACTCGTGGTGCAAGGTCTGTAGAGGAAAAATCATAACTTCTTCCTAAGGTCAGCTGAGTAGCTATTTTTGTGTTCCGGATATGAAGCGTCAAAACTAAAACGGAAGTCAAGTTATGTTTAATATTTACCATTACACAGCTGATTGAAAAAAAAATTTTGTTTGTGTTCCGGATATGAAGCGTCAAAGCTAAAACGGAAGTCAAGTTACGTTTAATATTTACCATTACACAGCTGATTGAAAAAGAGAGTAAAGCAGTCTTGCCACGGGTACGATATTTATCGTAACGACACCATATTACTCTGTTTTACATTTGGATTATTAGTTAATATCAAACCATTAGCTAATGATCATATTAACAATTATCAATCAAGGTAAATATAAAACCATAAATTCTACCCTAGCTTGCTTTGAAATTCCTTATTTTAGTAATAGTTGAGACAAAAAATCTCCAACGTAAACGAGAACGATTGTTTTTGCTTGCAGCGTTGGCAACACTTGCAGGTAACAAAGGGTAAAATGTTAGTTTTTTAACAATTTTTTAACCAACAAAAACTCTGTGGTGACATCCACGGATATCGCAGAAACTAACACCATTGCTCTTATGGGATGTAGCTCACCTGGCACTACAGTCATCTTCCCCGTGGTGGGGATTAGGATTAGTCGTTGGCGCGCCGTTTGGGAGGACGGATGTTCCTGCCACGTCGCCTTTCTGCACTTGTGTACTACACAGTACAGTACGCGCTGTATACTGCGACCTCTACTGATCACAAAGCATTTATCATTATTACTGTTAGGAGTACAAAACCCCGTGGTTATGGCGTCAACGTCAAAATCTGCTTGATAAATTGTAAAATATTTTCTTTGTCGCGCTCCCAACAGACCTTAGAAAGCCCTTTGGCTCTTGCGCCCCTTGGCCCTTGCGCCCCTGGGCCCGGGCCCACTGGGCCCATTTACAAAATCGGCCCTGCTTCCGTGCAGGACGTTACATTTTAATAATTGGTTTGCGAACATCAATATGAAATAACTCATACTTCTGTTAACTTCTGTTCTCTTCAGGCTTCTGTTTGTTGAACTGAATGATACGTTTTCGTAGATAAGAAAACTACGTTTCCGGTGAAACACGGCCGGTTAAAGCGATGTTGATATAAGAAATGGCCGGTTAAAAAGATGTTCCTTTTGTGTTAGGGTAGGCCGGTTAAAGCGGAGACCGGTTAAAAGGTGGCCGGTTAAGAGGGAGTCTACTGTATGGAGAAAATCCAAACATATGTTTCCCATGTTATTAGGGGAAAGCTTGCTTGCAAAACCCATGTGGCAAACCTACGTACTTACCCAAATAGTGTTTATGGGGTGAATAAAAAGTAACAGAACTTAATAAAATTTGGTATGTACATTCAATAAGTACGATACAACTTGTATTTGCTTACAAAACTCATATGGCACCTGAACCTATGACTTGAGCATTGAACCTTCGTACTCACCCCCATGGTGTTTATTGGGAAATAAAAAATATAAAAATTCGGTAGGAAATTTGCTGACTACGCAGGTCTGCTGCGACGGAACTATTTTGCTTATCTGACTTCCACTTGCCACTTCTATGTATGCTCAGTATTTTCTAGAATATTCTTATGGCTCTCGAGAACAGAAGAGAAGCCAATGACTGGGTTGTTGCAACAGTGACTACACATGATTTCCCTATTTGTATCTGTATCCTTTATATCATGTACATATTTTCTGTATCATCGAAACAGGGTTGATCGAACAACAGGACTTGATCAGCCATTAATCTCCCTCTGTCCATCCCACTACTGCCTGTTTCACTTTTGGTGCTATATACAGGGTGAAAAGATATTAATCTGAGTGGCCTCCTATTATCAGGTATTGGAAGAGGTTGTTATTAACATTCTGTTTTGTGTATGACTAAAACTTATATTTCAGTAAAAAAGATACAAATCAATGATATTTACAAATGATAAAAATTAAAGAAACCTTACTGAAAAAACCAAATTAAACCAAGAATTTTAAAATAAAACTTTATAATTATATCCATAAATATCTGCTAACATATCAGATAGGACTAAGCACATATCTTTAATCTATCAGGGTCCAAACTTGATTGAAGAAGTGGTAACTTTTAACAATATAATGAACTGTCACTATTGTCATGCTTAAAATGTTTTGGATAGATGTGACTGGGAACTTTCATGACACATGGCATTAAAAATAACACTAATAAAAAAAGACTATTAAATGCTTCTGGGAAAGAATAGTCTAATCCTTTGAAGCACCAAGATCACAGTCTAAATTGTCAAATCAAGAGAAAAATGGCTTGACCGATAAATACTATTGTTGTGAATATATTAAATAAAGTTTTCTATTTTAGTGGACTTCCTAAGAAAACAACTGTGTCGATTGTACATAACCAGTTAAAAAATAAGTATCAATATTCTAAAGATGTACACAGAACATAGTGAAACCTTTAGTGATTTAATACTGTCACTCATTTACACCAAATCACTTGATTATAGTCCAGTCTATTCGGTCTTAAGGCGCTTACTGACTGGTTCACTGCCTTGAGAATTCGAGTCTTCTGAAAATCCAAGGTGAGCTGAAAAGTCAGTTGGGCCTTGCGAATCACTGACCATAGAAAAACCTGCAACAAAAATTTTAGTCATATAAAACAGAAAGAAAATAAGTTAGGCACTAAAATTATCATCCAATTGGACTACGTGATTACACCTCTAAAATACAGCATTTATTTGAAAATAACATAAAATCCTAAATGCAATGAATACAAAAATATAAAGAAGGTCACATCTTAGAAGAAATGGTCAAGAAAGTTTCGGTCGACGTAGTAGCGCACTCCACCAAAAGAGGGCGCACGAGACAACAACCTATTAGTCAGTTTACATTCTGACTTCGTTTCAGATGGTCACCAGCAAATAATCTCTTGTCCACACACTACACTCACAAATTATACATAACCTATGACAGTTTTCCATTACTGGACCTATTCTCACACTTAATGTAGGAACAATTTCTTCCTCCACCCACTTTAGAGTTCATTTAGATCATAGAGTTCAGAGCAGTGGTGTAGTGGGGCGGGAACGCGTGGGAAACAGCATTCCCACACTGGTTTTCGAAAACCTGGGAAATCCGGGAAGTCATAACTTTCTTTGCAGGAAATTTGAAAAATATATCGAGCGTTACCAAACTGTAAAATGTGCCACTACACCACTGACTCCGAGTATCAAATTTGAAAACAGCGGGATACAATGAAGACGCAAGTTAATCTATTGTAAAACATAACTTTTGTTTATTTTTGTTCACATACGATTAAATCAATTATCTCCATTAGAATAACTTTAGAAGTTTGAAGTCCCCTATAAAAAAGTCCTAACAAGAAAAGGAGAATGTCTTAACATTAAGATTCTCCTTGAATAAAGCTTTCCAATTATACCAAATAAGCTAGGTATAGCCCTCGCCACGTAACTTGACGAATGAATTTTCACTACTATTCAGTTAAAATGATTAGATAATCAGCTGTTCCATAAAAATTGCATGTAACGTAAGTTCAATGTTTTTGGAAAAGTACCCCCTCTCCTCCCCTCGCCCTACCCAGCTGTTTTTGGGCATTCGTCAACTTATGTGGCGTGATTTATAACTTATGTTCAGTGTTGGGGAAGCTACTTCTAAAAAGTAGCTAGCTACAGCTACATTGAAAAAGTAGCTAGCTACAATTTAAACTACTTTCGCAATCCGGTCGTTTTTCTCTTGTGCTGTATAAACCGCACCACTTTCCCACTTACAAGTACAATTAAGTACTTTTTCATATGTATAGGCTTATATACCTTGTTTTGGTATTGCTCATAGTTTCATTTTTACATAATTATTTGTGACTAGTGTGCCTAGATAAACAGAATAGTGGTATTATAATATAAATTATCAAATAAAGAGATTTAAGTCAAATAAGTAAACAACAATATTTATTAAGTTATCCTCAGAAGTTTATAACATTTTTCGTAGGCCAGCCACGGTAAGGTTAATGCTGGCGTATGCACAACAGAATAAGACGGACCAGCTTCTTCAGTTTTATCGCCAATCTCGCTGTTAGGCCTAATGATTGCCATGATTGTTAGATGAGATACGATAGAACCAGAACATAAAAATATGAAGCATTCAGTAAAGTAAATTTACAGAGCCGGGGAAGTAAACGTTTACATCAACATCAATCAACGTGGTTGAGGTTATGTTTTTGTGTCATTAGGCCAGTCTTACAGTAATATTTAGGATATTTATTAGAACTCGTTTACTCGTCGAGTCGTTTCTCATTATTGCAAACATTCCTTTCCTGACCTGAGCGATCCTGGCGGTGCGCGAGCATAGTGCAGTAGTTTAGTTTCTTTCATTGACTATGAATTTCATAGTCAATGATTTCTATAATACAGAACAGTGGAATTCTACTAGCGCACCTAGTGGCCAGCAAACACAACAAGAAACGAGACTGGTGGTTGTCATGTTGTGGTTTATGGTACTCATTTTGGACTAAAGTGTCTGGTGATGGCAATCGATTAATCGATTGAAAATAATCTTCGATCGCAAACAGCAAAAAAACATAACAGCTGACTAACCATACAAATTTTTCACTTGTGTTCATTTGGAAACTATGAATTATGTAATGTAAACACAATTTTTATGTTTTATTGAAACTAAAGTAGCGAGAAATGTAGCTAAATAATACGCTACAACTACTCTAAAAATGTAGCTCACTACAGCTACAAAGCTACTTATTTTCAAAAGTAGCGAGCAACACTGACGCTACAAAAAAAGTGGCACTACTCCCCAACACTGCTTATGTTTTAAGGAGTGTAATGTTTCCCAGGGCTTGAAATCAGGGTGGCATTTGTTTCTCTTTTACATTACTTTATTTTTTTATAAAAAAGGTTGGCAGACCTTTTTTTCCTTACTTTTCCCCGTCCACATACACTATTGATCTATGCGTGGATTGTATTAGACAAAGTAAGGGGGTGAGGTCCTACAGTACAGAGGTGAATGGTACTGATAAAATTTCCTTGTAGAGCGCAGGTTCGAACCCACGACATCGCTGCCATGGTCGCTAAGTCCAGCGCACTAACAACTCCGAATCACCAAACCTTAAACTTATTAAATATGTATAAAATAATATTACTTACAGGTATTAGAGTCTTCAGCAATACCAAAGTTTGAATTTGAATTTGAGTCTAATGCTGGTCTCTTAAGTAAACTGTTCTCCTTCATATGATCTTTGGATTTTTTCTTCTGTAAAAAAAATACAGCAACTATAAAGGAATTTCTATTATTTTATGGATACAAGAAGTACAAAGTTCAAATAACTTAGTTCTTGCAAGTAGCTGGTGACTTAATCAGCTTAGTAACATTTCAGAAAGGTTGGAAAATACACTTGCTTTAACTTGTTCGCTGCAGGACACTCACCAATGAGTGGTCTAGTCCCTTTTTGCCACGCTACACGCATCCCGGTGAGTATTTGTGTATCATCTACTTCATTCTGTTGCTGAGCAGCAGCACAACGCCAAGGTCAGGGTAGCGTTGGTCCGTGTTTTGTGTACTGTCTTAGGACTGTCTTATTGTGCAACACATTCTCAAACATCTTTACGCATATTGCTCTTACAGAGTTTATGTGATTGGCGTTAATTTTACATGTGTTTAGTGTTACATTACAATAACAAAGATTTTTCTTCAGTAAAACAATGTTTATCTACATCCCTGAAACGAATAATGGGTCCAGACAAAGTCTCAGACAGTGATTCAAATGTTTTTATCCTGTCAGAAACATTTGTGCTAATCACCTACCCACCAGTGAGTATAATGAAAGAATTCATTTCTATGTACATTTTTAATTGCGTTATTATTCTTTTACGTTTTCATTTGATTTGTGATGAAATTAGTGACATTGAAATAAAATGTATCTTTGATGTGGTGGGATGGTTTGGGCGAGCGTTAGGTGCTAGGCACTCAAAAGTGAGTGCTATTTTCAAAATGGTGGCTGAAAGAGAAAGTGAATCGGGAAGTGCTTTTTATGCAACCAGGTGGTCTTCAGCAACCATAAGGGATGTTATGGTTGCAATAAAATTTTTGAGGGAGGGTCAATTATGTAATATGCCGCAGAGAACATGTTAAGGAGGTTCAGATTATCTCAAAGCGTAAAGCTACTGAAATTGACATTACTAGGGACACGCCGAGAGAAGCAATGTATCCTCATGAACAAAAGGAGGGGCTAGAAACAGACTGGGAGGCTGAGTGGTTATAGTGCTCGCCTTTGAATCTGAAGGTTGCCGGTTCGATCCTGAGAAAAGTTAGTTGCTTTTTAATGGTTAGAAACTAGACCCCACTACCATTGGTTTCGCTATTAATTAATAACCCTGTCTAAAGGATCAGCAGATATTAGACAATAATAAAGCTTCACAAGGAATCACACCCATTCTACAATCATCCTTCATTCATATTCGCCTTAAAATACACCCTGGTAGCATCGGCGTTGTGATTAAGTGATATCAGAGATAGGAAACTGTAGTAACAAAGTAAAATATATTGGTACCTATAATTTCCTCATCCCATTACTGTGCAGTATCTAACCCAGGCAACACCAGTAGGTTTCACTGTTTGTACAGTGAAAAAATAATTCAATACAATTGTGAGTTTTATTTCACTTAATAAGGTAAACCTACCATACTGAACGGTTAAAGTTAGGTTGAATATGATATTTATATTTTTCATATGTAATAGGCTCCAGCTTTTTATTTTTTTCAAAATAATAATCACTTAAGTTTGCTGGACAACAAAAAAAGAAAGGATTTTCATAAATTATACCAAAATAAATACGACAGTACCCTTTTTGTCATTTTTTTTTTTAAATTCATAAAATATAATCTAGTTGTTTCGTTGTTTGTGAGCAGTATTCATTTATAAAACCCATAAACATACCAAAAAGAGACATTTTGCTCATCATGTAAAACGCTTCATTCCTTAAAGCGATTTCTAACTACCAAACAATGACAATCTGGTGGGATTTTACAACTACCACTGTTGCAATCCAGTGGGTACATTGTGAGATCTAGAATATTTGTTAATACAACAATTTTAAAGTGAATGTAAGGTGTAAAAAAATATCAAAATATATTTATTTTGGGGGAAAATATCAAAGATGGCAGGTACTGCAGAATCAATAGGCTAAGTTTACTTCTGAGAACCGTTTCCCTTTAATGAAAAACCTTTACAACCAATCTTCCATTTTCTTCAGTTCTTTATTTTTAGCGAATTTCCTATAGGGAATAAGCTATTACCGTAGGTCTCATGGTAAGACCTAAGCCCGGGACCATGTTACTTTTTCGTTTTTAGGTGCCCAGAGACCAAAAATAATAGTCATTAAAATTTTTATATATATATGTATATATATATGTATATATATATGTATATATATATGTATATATATATGTATATATATATATATATATATGTATGTGTCCCTAGGCACGATAACTCTCGTAAAAACGGTCCGATCGACACCAAATTTGGTAGAGATGTGTAATCCTACGTTTATTCGGATGAGTTCGTAAACCAGACATATCGACCTACCGGAAGGGGTAGTTTTGGGGGGTTTTGTACCAAAAAAATGGGTTTTTGGCATTTTTCATGTGTAATTTTAAAAAATTTTAAATTTTTACTTGGACCATTGGATTTAGCTAAAAAAAACAAACAATTTAGTATTTTGAAGCTTTGCTCTATCTCCATTGGTTACCGAGATATTGAAGAGTCTAAAGACAGTACATTGTATTTTGGGGCTCCAATGTTAATCTTATGGAGAATTGGGATGTGTTAATATTTCACTTATTAAGCAATATTTTTGGACGAAACTTGGTATTCAGCTTCATTTGGTTGAGATTCATCCATTTATGGTAAAAAATCTTGGTTTTTGTACTTATCATGGCAGCAAACCTGCATACTCTTTTCCCATGTTAATCATATGGAGAATAGGCAAACTCTTTTATTTATGAACAGATATTGATGAAACTAACTATTTGGCTTTATATGGTCGAAATAAATTTTTTCTATGCTAAAAACCTACTTTTAGTGACCCCCATGGCAGCATACCTGCATATACTCTTGCCCTATATTATCATAAGAAGAATAGACATTTATTTCCCTATTTTTAGCGAATTTTCCATAGGGAATAAGCTATTACCGTAGGTCTCATGGTAAGACCTAAGCCCGGGACCATGTTACTTTTTTGTTTTGAGGTACCCAGAGACCAAAAATAATAGTCATTAAAATTTATATATATTTAGGCCTATATATATGTATGTATGTATATATGTATATATATATGTATGTGTCCCTAGACACGATAACTCTCGTAAAAACGGTCCGATCAACACCTAATTTGGTGGAGATGTGTAATCCTGCATTTATTCGGATGAGTTCGTAAACCAGACATATCGACCCACCGGAAGGGGTAGTTTTGGGGGGTTTTGTACCCCAAAAATGGGTTTTTTGCACTTTTCATATGTAATTTTTAAAAATTTTAAATTTTTATTTTAACCATTGGATTCAGCTAAAAAAAAACACACAATTTAGTATTTTAAAGCTTTGCTCTATCTCCATTGGTTACCGAGATATTAAAAAGTCTAAAGACAGTACGTTGTATTTGGGGGCTCCAATGTTAATCTTATGGAGAATAAGGATGTGTTAATATTTCACTTATTAACCAATATTTTTTGATGAAATTTGGTATTCAGCTTTATTTGGTTGAGATTCATCCATTTATGGTAAAAAAATCTTGGGTTTTGTGCTTATCATGGCAGCAAACCTGCATACTCTTTTCCCATGTTAATCATATGGAGAATAGGCAAACTCCTTTAGCAATGGACAGATATTGATGAAACTCAGTATATGGCTTCATATGGTCGAAATAAAAATTTTCTTATGCTAAAAACCTACTTTTAGTGTTCCCCATAGCAGCATACCTGCGTACTTTTTTCCTATATTTAAGGGGAATAGACATTTATTTCACTATTTATGAGCATGGGATGATAATTTGGGTTACAGGTTTATGTGGTCAAAATTAATATTACTAATTTGGAAATGCGCTGAGTACGCAGGTCTGCTGCGACGGGGGGTATTCTTCAGTTGGGGTACTCATTGCACACATAGTCAATAAAAAAAAAATTAAAAATAATTTTTATTTGCTGACTGAAATTGTTGCTTTACGGCATGACCATGTGTAGGAGAGGAGTTTGGGCCGCTAATAGTAGTAAACCTCTGACGATAATGTTCTTGAATTAAAAGGCAGGCCTACTGCCCTACTAATTTACATAGTCAGGGTGTCTACTGCCAAAGAGATACACAAATAGTGACTTTTAGGTGACTTTTGGGGGTAAAAAATGTTAAAATTCAGTGACTTTTCGGTCTCTAAGATAGAAAATTTTGGGGGGAAATTGTTAAAGTCGCAAAACTTTTGCTTACAATCGCATTATTTTCTCAATTCATACTAAAAATCTGTGACTTCTCTTGCATTTTAAGGAAAAATAAGTGATTTTTGGTGACCATTAACTAAAATCACTTTTAGTGACTTCAGTGACCAGTAGACACCCTGATAGTAGGCCTACTGGTCGATGTTTAAACCTATATAACATGTTAGGCTTTTCATTAATAATCATTGATTGTTAGGCTTTTCATTCTTAACTTACCTGTTCAATTCCCAGTACTGGTACCCATTTGTATATTTTCATCGTTGTTTCACCAATTGTGACCCATTTCTTTTCCCTGGAAAGAAAGAAAACACAATATATTAAAGTTTTTGAAGTGTTAGTTGAATTTCATATTTCATCAGCTGTTTTGTTATCTAGCCTATTTATTTATTTTGTATGTTTACTTTTAATGTTATGTTTTGGTATTGGCTTAATATAATATGGATTCAGATTAATAAATGTTCTTTACTGTTTGTGGTATTTACTAGTTTCAATTACCTAACTTTATATGGTGTCAGGTGAAAATTAAACCAAACAGTTGACATGGATGGATGGGAAGAGGAGTCTGAGAATAATAAGGGTGACGGTATGAGTATGACTAATCAAGTGAGTACTAGTCAAGTGCAATATCAAGTAGCTACCCCGGAGCCCTTTAACTTTCGAGAACCTTCTGAGTGGCCTAGGTGGATAAGGAAATTTGAAAGATTCAGAGTAGCTTCTGAGTTGGACAAAAAGAGTGAAACAAATCAAGTTAATATGTTTCTATACTGTCTGGGGGATGAAGGGGAAGATCTTCTAGCTTCTTTTGATTTAACTGATGACGAATTAAATTGCTATGCTACGGTTAAGAGTAAATTTGAGTCTTATTTGGGGTTTAAGATAAATATTGTGTATGAGAGAGCTAGATTTTTGAAGAGACGTCAACTAGATGGGGAATCCGTGGATGCTTTTATAAACAGCTTGCACAAACTTGCAGAACGTTGTAATTTTGGCAACTTGAAAGACGAATTAATACGGGATTTAATTGTTATAGGGGTGGCAGATGATACTCTTTCTCAGAAACTACAAATGGATGACAAACTAACGCTTAATATGGCAATTATTAAAGCTCGCCAAGTCGAAAGCTTAAAACAACAACAAAAGGTAGTGAGGGAGTCGTCTGAAGTTGAGTTTGTAAAAAATAAGTCTAACCAGTCAAGTAGTGGTGTTACAAATCTGTCTGGAAACAATTTTTACAAAAAGGGCGTGGGAAAAAGTTCAATTAAAAAAATTAGATGTAACAAGTGTGGATTTTTTGGCTTGCATAATAACAATGAATGCCCTGCAAGTCAGTCCACATGTTTCAAATGTGGTGTGAGAGGGCACTATTTACGATGTTGTACCAAACAAGAAGGGTGTGTAGTTAGGGAAGTAAAGGATTGTAACCAACCGAATAATGTACATCCTGGGACCTACCTTGGGGAGTTAACTATAGATGCTATTGATAAAGTGGAAGGGTTGAATCCTTGCAAAGTAGGGTTAGATATACAGGGTCACAATGTATTTTTTAAATTAGTACAGGGGCAGATGTGTCTATAATTGGAAAAGATTTGTGTAAACAGTTGAAACTAGAATTACGTGATACTAATAAAATTTTATTTGGCCCAGGAACAACTAAATTGAGAGTTGTTGGTATGGTTAGTGTCCCAATTGTCTTTAAGGACAAATCTATTGTGGAGGATATTTATGTAATTGAGGAACAATCTACACCACTCTTAAGTAGGAAAGCGATGTTAAAATTGAATCTAATACAGTTCAATATAGATTCAGTTTTATCTGATAAAGTTTTATCTGACTTTCCGGATGTTTTTGGTTCGATCGGGGTTATGAAAGGAGAAGGTTATAAGATTGTTTTGAAAGAAAATGCTCGCGGCTATGCTGTTGCAGCTCCTCGAAGAGTGGCTGTGCCGCTAATGGGGAAGGTAAAAGACGAACTAGATAGGCTACACACTGAGGGAATTATAGAGCCGGTGGTGGAACCGACAGATTGGTGTGCTCCAATTGTGGTAGTACCTCGGAAGACAGGTGATAGAGTAAGACTATGTGTTGATTATACAGAGCTCAACAAATGTATTTCACGAGAAAGATGGCAACTTCCTACTGTGGAGGAGAGTTTAACTAAATTAGAAGGAGGTAAAATCTTTTCGTTGTTAGACGCAACCAATGGTTTCCTACAAGTTCCTCTTGATCCAGAAAGTTACAAACTCACCACATTTATAACACCCTTTGGGAGATTTTATTTTAAGCGATTGCCATTTGGAATTAATTCTGGTCCTGAAGTTTATCAGAAGAGGATTTACCAGGTCTTGGATGGACTGGAAGGCGTAATAAATCAAGCTGATGACATACTTGTTGTAGGAACCACCCAAGAGGAGCATGATCGTAGACTAATCAGTGTGTTGCACAGACTTAGAGAGCATAATGTTACATTGAACAAAAAGTGTAAGATAAACGTTGGGAAGGTCAAGTTTTTAGGACATTTGATTGAGGATGGGCTAATAAAACCTGATCCTGACAAAGTGGAGGCTGTCGTGAGGATACAACCTCCAAGAAATGTAAACGAACTTCGTCATTTCCTAGGCATGGTTAACTATTTGATGAAGTTTATTCCAAATTTGGCTGAGATTACAGCACCATTACGGATTTTGTTGAAACGTGGGTATCAGTGGGTTTGGTCTGATGTGCAAAAGAAAGCTTGGAGTGAAATAAAAACTTTTATTTCTTCATCCCCAGTTTTGGTTTCGTACCACCATAACAGAGACACTAGGGTAGCGGCTGATGCATCATCATTTGGTCTTGGGGGAGTAGTTGAACAGTTTGTGGATGGTAAATGGAAGCCAGTTACATACGCCTCAAGATCGTTGTCCTCAACAGAAATGCGCTATGCACAGATCGAGAAGGAGGCACTTGCACTCACATGGGCGTGTGAGAAATTCTCCCACTACCTATTAGGTACAGAATTTGAATTAATAACGGACCACAAGCCTTTGGTTGAAATATTAGGGAGCAAACCTATTTCTAACCTATCTGCAAGATTACAACGGTTTAAGATGAGACTGGCTTGTTATAAATTTAAAGTGAAACACATAAGGGGAAAAGAATTTTATGCTCCAGATGTTTTATCAAGAAATCCTATCCGTTCTGATGAGGAACATGAAGATATTTTGGAACAAGAACTGTTTGTTCAAAGTATAATTGAGAGTCTTCCGTGCACTGATAAAAGACTAAACGAAATAAGAACGGCTCAAGAAAGAGACAGTGAATGTCAAAGGATCAAAAGTTGGTTAGTCAATGATAGTTGGGATCGTCATTCAGTGTATTGGAAATACCGGTCTGAGCTAAATATTAATAAAGGACTCCTTTTGTTGGGGTCAAGACTGTTTATTCCGAAAACCTTAAGGAAAGATATATTAGATAAAATCCACGAAGGTCACATGGGAATAGTCAAATGCAGAAGAAGAGTTAATGAATCAGTTTGGTGGCCAGGTTGTTCAACAGACATAGCGGCACTAGTTACGAATTGTCAAATTTGTTTGGAAAAGAGACAAAACAGATCCGAACCTCTAGTAACATCAGATCTACCTAAAAATCCATGGGAGGCTGTAGGAGTTGACCTTCTGAAGTGTAATGGAAAGTGGTACTTAGTTGTTCAAGATTACTATTCAAGGTTTCTTGAGTTGGTTTATGTGGATACATTGACGACCGAGGCTGTTGTGGCTAGACTAAAGAACATTTTCGCTCGCCACGGTGTGCCATATTCAGTTAGAGGAGACGGTGGGCCACAATTTACATCTCAATATTTTCGTGAATTTGCTGATGAGTATGGTTTTTATATTTTAACGTCAAGCCCAAAATTTCCACAATCTAATGGGGAAGCGGAAAAGGCAGTCGATATTGCTAAACGAATTTTAACTAAATGTAGTGACCCAAATCTTGGACTTTTGGAATATCGGAACACACCCTTGGAGTCTGGCCTATCTCCTGCTGAGTTACTATACTCAAGGAAGCTGCGTTCCACTTTACCTTCATTCAATAATTTCAGATTGGTAACAAATGATCGTTTAAGAGAGTTTCAGAACAAAGATCAGGCAATAAAGGCAAGAAATAAAAGGAATTATGACTCAAGAAAAGGAGTGAAACTTCTTCCAGAATTAAATTCAGCGGATAAAGTTTGGATAACAGATATGAAGAGATATGGAAATGTTGAAGGTGAAACAAATTTCCCTCGATCATATGTAATAAGTACGCCAATGGGAAGTGTAAGGAGGAATAGAAGACATCTTATTCCAGTGTCAGAACGAAATAGAAAATCTGAAGCCAAAACTCCAGACCCTAACTTTAAAGAGGAAGGAAAAGGACATGAAGAAGAAAAAGGAAATGAAGAAGAAAAAGGAAATGAAGAAGAAAAAGGAAATGAAGAGGAGAACAAAGACGAAGAGTATGGAGGTACAACGCATATGAACGATATGAACGATTTTGAAAATAATGATACCAGGTATGTTCGGCCAAAAAGAAATCGAAGGCCACCTCAAAGATACAGTGATTCAAACTTTGAGTAAAGTAAGTTTCAAATATTTCAAGAGAAGAGAAGATGAAGTGTTAGTTGAATTTCATATTTCATCAGCTGTTTTGTTATCTATTTATTTATTTTGTATGTTTACTTTTAATGTTATGTTTTGGTATTGGCTTAATATAATATGGATTCAGATTAATAAATGTTCTTTACTGTTTGTGGTATTTACTAGTTTCAATTACCTAACTTTATAGTTTTTATTCTTAATTGGTTTACAAAAATAGATTTAACCCTTTGTGTGCACAGTAAAATATTTACACATGAAAACCGCTTTGAAATTCAAGGGAACAGAGGTGAGTACAGAAGAAGAAATCGGTAAAAATTAAATTGTCAGCATCAAATTGCTTAAAGGCAATATTTTGTACATAGATCATCAAATTCAACCTTATATATTACCGTTATATAACAAACCGAATCGAATCATTGGTGTTTTGAAATAAATATCAGTTCACTCGTTGTTACAGAGCAAGCCTGCACAATAGATTGCTGCAGTGAACCATTATCATTCCTTGACATTTGTTTGATGAAGGGTGGGACACCACAGCATCTTAACCATTATAACTTCAACCATTTGTTACATAAGATCAATTAGTAGTCCAATGCAAATAACTGAGTCCGAAATCAAACCTAAGCTAGAAGTTAAGTTTAGATCTACTTTTAACTTTTCTTTAGATCTAACTGGCAACCTTCGGATTCAATGGCAGGCAACACTCAGACCCAGCCAGAAGAGTTTCATTATTAATCTTAAAGTCACACACCGTTGTTGGGAAACAACACTGCCCAAGTGACATTTATAACACAATTGAGTTTTTTATCCCTATAGCACTATGAACAATGTGCAAAAACATATCACCTATCATGTAATTGCAAATAAACTAACATTTTACATTAGTTTTAAGAGAAAATATATACCTACAAATTAAATTTTACAAGTAAACAAACCAGCTTACATATCATACACAGGTGGCGTCATCCTGTAATCCAGCTAACTTAATTGGAGGTCACGAATTGTGGATGGTTATATAAGCAAAGGCCTGTGGATGCGGTATTCCCTAGTAAGGATAAACGTCCGCCCTAGTGAATACTAGGCTAGTTCATCTATAAAGGCCATCCTCATAATTAGACCAATTTGAGGTTGAAATTGTGGTTCGGATAGCACGTTAAACTGTAGGTCCCTAGGTATCATTGGCTGTTGGGCTTGCCTATTAACAGTCCTGTCTAAGGAGAATGCCGGCCTTAGTCGGTAACAAGACTACAAGATTGCGCCACAATCACCTTTACTCATCTCTCATTCATATTCAGGTTAAAATACCCACTATGTGAGGTCCCTGTCTCAAAATAGTGATATAGGCTAGTGATATAATATTTAAGTTAGTTGACAGCTAAATAAAACAAGCAGAAGCTCTTCTAATTGGTTCCTAAGGTAACCATGTTTAATGATAATCTTCACGAAGCAACCAATGGCCGAAGCCATCAACATATGGCATTCCAAAATAACCACTGTTCATATTAGTGTCGCGTAGTTTCAATGTGTCACGTGGTTTAAGTTATGTGATTACAGACAGATAGGCTAGTTATTAGGTCTAGTTAGGCCTAGTTGTATTGAGCACTCTCACAATGTGTGAGTTTGTGGGCGCTTGGCGTGAGAGCTCAAGTCGACGACCGGACCAAATGCACGAGAGTCACGCAGTTTGAGTGAGAGTTGACAGGTCTGAAATACCCTACCCCACTAAGTCGAAGGGTTACCGGAGTTTATATTGTACACTTCATGTAGGCTTACATAGCATCCCCTCTATCCCTCCAAGTTTTTTAGCTCTCCTGACAGGTTTGCTTATTGTCACTTGGGCCTACATTCTATCCTAGCCTATGATTGGAATGAGAGATGGAATATGATCTCTATAGCTGGCTTTAAAAGTTCAAACTTAACCATAGGTTTCTTCTTAAATTCAGATTGACAGGATGTAACCAAGTTAATCAAACCGGAGCAAAAATGACAAACTTAGACCTAACTTAAAATAAGCCTACTTACCAATGCCTGACTTTGTCCACCACTTGCATGACACGTTTAATGTCATCTTTGGCTCTGCTTCTCGTTTCAGCACGAATTGATCTGGACATCATTATTGACGATAAGAATCCCGACGTCGACAATTACTTTGGGTTTAGGACAGCCCTGTAAACAATCTTGTAGGGACGTTTATATGGTAGAATATTCACAATAACATTATTAAAATAGTACTTTATAACTTACTAAACCAACCAAACCGACAGAACTCTATTTAGGTTTAAAGACTAAATTAAAAACTTTTTAAAAAAGATAAACGGTATGATTCTTTGGAAACCTAAACAAATATTCTATGATCAAACTTTGCGGAAGAGCAAGCTTGCTTAGCTTATGTTATTAACAGCGTTGCCAATCACTTTTCATCAAATTACCCTTGGTCCTTGCCAAAATTACCCTCAAATACCCTCAAAAAGGCCAATATACCAGAAAATCACTAAATTTACCCACCATCTAAGTTGTTAGCACACAGGGGTGATTAATAAGTATATAAGCTGTTAAATTGGTATTAGCTTTCAAGTAATATTAATCACTCCCGTATTAAATCTACTTCGGATTTTAACCTATTCCCAAAAATTCACATATTTGAGTCAAACTTGACAATTTCAGTAAAATTTCCTCTTATTAGCAAAAACGATTACCCTCTAAAATACCCTCGAGGGTCCAAAATACCCTCAAAAAGGGTAATTACCCTCGAACTGGCAACGCTGGTTATTAATCCAAATCCAACTATAGTTGAAGTTGAATTAAAATCAAAAGAGTATTGGGACTCTCGGTGCTTCGGCAGTGTTCGGGTACGTTCGGGACTAGTCGGCTCCTCGAAGTAAACAACTGCCGAGTTGTTCAAATGAACGAATCAATAAAGTGAATTGAATGAATCATACGTCATTTTCTAAAAGAGTCATTTGAATCAGCGACCACAGAGTTCTTTGTTCGCCGATTCGTATCGATTGTAAGATGATAACTTTGTTTCGGTCGCGATCTGAAAATCAGGCAGATGTTTCATCGGTTTGGTTTACAAGGTTTCATGTCCTTTTTATCATACAAAGGTTAGCGTTATTTGATGGATCTCACAAGTACCTACGCCTATATAGTTCCTACTTCATACTAACTTATTTATTCTCTATTTTGTTACATAAATATAAAAAATTAAGATAATTGCAGAGATAATTGCAGAGATAAAGATAATTGTATCTCTGCAATAGTTTTTTTTATTTGTCAAGCTATTTCATATGTAATAGACAATTGTGAATGAGGCTTATTAAAATGGCCACGAAACTATAAATAGAAATTTAAACCCTCAGTTGACGCCTTTACATTTGACGACACAACAAATGCACGACCCCGACACGGTATTGGTGATGGTGAGCACCACAATCAGGGCCGGTTTGACCATATAGGTTACCACGTTCGCTACCAGCCGAAGCATATATGCGGCATTCAGGCTACTCCCTCAGCCCACCAACCAAATCATGGACTTCCTGTATACCATTTCGCATACTGTATACCATTGTATAGTCTACTGTAAAAATTTCGCTTGGCGTGCGAAATTTTTAGTGTCTGCGTATTAAACAAGTCCCGTAGCCTTTTCTTATTTTGTATCTTGGGTCAACGTATACAGACCGGCCGGGAGTTAGCACCGGTAAAGGCAATGAATTATCTTATCACCTAGTTGTTATAGTATGAAAGCTATCGGTTCAAAATGGAACAATGATGTCTGACGTAGGCCTACATTGAAAGAATTTGAAAGCCACATTTGAAAAGCGGGGCATTTTAGACTTAAGAGTAGGGGAGGACGGGTCCCGTGATGGAGGGGAGGCGCCACCACAGCTAGTTAGGGGTAAAGCTGAATTAGAATGACCCTGACGGAGGTGGTCAGTCATTCGACGTCGTCTTACCTTGGTTGAAGAAACAATTACTATTTATTAATAAAGGTTTTATAAATGCTTTATATATGCCTTATTCTACTTCAACTATTAAAATTAATAATCGACTACATTACTTGGGTGAAGAAACAATATACCGTAACTAAATTGATTAGCTTTCATTCACTGCCTAATTATTCAATCAGTACATCACTTGAGTGAGAAACCAACGTACAAAATCAAATGGTATAATTCATCATTCGTAATTCAATTGTCTTAAGAGATTATAGGCATTTACGTCGCGCGAACCCTGTAATTAACCTCGCTTTCAAACTGAGTGAATCCCTGGTAACTTAACTCTTTTTTTACTGTTACGTACAAACTTAAAATTAATTAAATATTCAAGTGACCCAAAAGTACGTCACAGAATATTAACGTCAAATAATCGATGAAATTCGATTTTATCGCATTAAGACAGGTGTGGAAAAACAACTGAATCATATGGACAAAAGAATAGGTTCAACATTCTATTCGTGAAAAAGATCGATTCAAATGAATAAATTCGCCAGATGAGCCGAATTTTCCATTACCAGCTGATTAAATCAACGGGTTTACCCGAGTGTTGCCGAACACTGCCGAAGCACCGCCAGTCTCAATACTATTTTGATTTTATTGTTGAATTATTGTTGAATTAAAATCAAAAGAGTATTGGGGCTGGCGGTGCTTCGGCAGTGTTCGGCAACACTCGGGTAAACCCGCTGATTTAATCAGCTGTTAATGGAAAATTCGGCTCATCTGGTGAATTGATTCATTTGAATCGATCTTTTTCAGGAATAGAATGTTGAACCTATTCTTTAAAAAAGAGTTAAGTTACCAGGGATACACTTAGTTTGAAAGCGAGGTTAATTATAGGGTTCGCGCGACGTAAATGCCTATAACCTCTTAAGGCAATTGAATTACGAATGATGAATAATACCATTTGATTTTGTACGTTGGTTTCTCACTCTGTGATGTACTGATTGAATAATTAGGCAGTGGATGAAAGCTAATCAATTTAGTTACGGTATATTGTTTCTTCACCCATCCAAGTAATGTAGTCGATTATTAATTTTAATAGTTGAAGTAGATAAGGCATATATAAAGTATTTATAAAACCTTTATCAATAATAATAGTAATCGTTTCTTCGACCAAGGTAAGACGACGTCGAATCACTAACTCTGTCGGGGTCATTCGGCTTTACCCCTCCATCACGTGACCCGTCCTCCCCACTACTCTAAAGTCCAAAATGCCCCGCTTTTCAAATGTGGCTTTCAATTCTTTCAATGTCAGGCCTACGTCAGACATCATTGTTCCATTTTGTGAACCGATTGCGTTCATACTATAACAGCCAGGCGATAAGATAATTCATTGATTTTACCTGTGCTGACTCCCGGCCGGCCTGTATACGTTGACTCAAGATACAAAATAAGAAAAGGCTGCGGGACTTGTTTAATACGCAGACACTAAAAATTTCGCACGCCGCGCAAGTGATGAGGAGGGAGGATATGGAACCAATGCAATGACCAATGTGGGATGAGCGTTATGCTTCGGCTGGTAGCAAACGTGGTAACCTATATGGTCAAACCGGCCCTGATTTTGGTGCTCACCATCACCAATACCGTGTCGGGGTCGTGCATTTGTTGTGTCGTCAAATGTAAAGGCGTCAACTGAGGGTTTAAATATATATTTATAGTTTCGTGGCCATTTTAATAAGCCTCATTCACAATTGTCTATTATAGATTAAATAGCTTGACAGATAAAAATTACTCTACAAGGTTATAAGCAATTATCTTAGTTTTTTATATTTATGTAACAAAATAGAGAATAAATAAGTTAGTATGAAGTGGGAACTATATAGGCGTAGTTACTTGTGAGATCCATCAAATAACGCTAACTTTTGTATCATAAAAAGGATATGAAACCTTGTCAACAAAACCGATGAAACATTTACCTGGTTCTCAGATCACGATCGAAACAAAGTTATCTTACAATCGATACGAATCGGCGAACAAAGAGTTCTCTGTGGTCGCTGATACAAGTGACTCTTAGAAAATGACATATGATTCATTCAAATCACTTTATTGATTCGTTCATTTGAACAACTCTGCATTTGTTTACTTAGAGGAGCCGACTAGTCCCGAACGTACCCGAACACTGCCGAAGCACCGAGATTCCCAATACTCTTTTGATTTTAATTCAACAATAAAATCAAAAGAGTATTGAGACTGGCGGTGCTTCGGCAGGGCTCTGCCAAAATGCGCTACTCCACCTGCGCCGCATTCCAAACACATCCAAAATGAGCTAGAGGCTTAAGACTGGCCCCCCGGACCACATCCAAAAAGCGCTAGCTATTCAACCCTTGAAATCACTGAAGCAGAAGTTTACAAGCCTATTCCACATTTACTGTGTTTGATTTTATATTGAATGTTATCGTCACTAATATAACGAATCTAATGTTGCACTATTAATAATAATATTGAGAACTATATTTTAACAATATTCTGAATAGACAATAAGTTGAAATATTCAGGATTTAAAAAATTTGACTAATTTTTAGTACCAATAGTGATGAGTAGCCAATATAATAAGAATAATACGGAATATGTTGAACATTTCAATACACTAAAGGCAAATTAGGCGTTTCTATACCAAACTTTAAATAGTAAAAAAATATCTTAAAAATCCATAAAAATTAAATTTCAAGGAACAAATAAATTAAAACTTGATTTCGCTGTTGCCATTATCACTTTAATACATAAACACAAACATACAGAGACAAAATTATTGACTAGCAAAAATAAAAAATGTATATAACGTAAAATTGAAAAAATTAAATACATAAAACATACAAGTAAAATTCATTCAAGTAAAAATAAAACACAAAATGGTAAACTTTAACATATACACACGGAGACAAAATAATTGACTAGTAAAAAATAAAATAAAAACATAAAGGTAACCGTAAACATAAAAAGTAAAATACATAAGAAAGACAAGTAAAAATAATATACGAAATGGTAATTTAAAATTATTAATTATTAATAAAAAAGACAAATGAAACTAAAACAAATGAACAAATGAAACATGATCAAAATAACATTTCACTAAAGTATCTGGTGTTTATTTATGATTGAAGTTTGGGAAAAAACGCTTACGATGACACTTTAAATCTGATGCAAAACATATAAAAACACAAATAACGCCTATATAATTGGTTAACAAAATATGAAAACATGCAAAAAATACAAAATTCATATAGACAAGTCAGATCCAAACAATTAAAAAAAATATACGAAATGGTAATTTTAAAGCAATTCAAAATAGGCTAGTTAAAATAGCACTTAATTAGCCGTCATTTTCCCATTAAGGAACAAAAACACTTAAGCAGATACTTTAAATCCGATGCACTTTACGAATGTTAGCTCACTGATTTCTTTCGCTTTTACTTGTTCCAACTTTTTTTCAATGAACAAAACTTTTTCGCGCGTTTTCTTGTCACTTCTGACGACCTGACCCTGTCGAGCACTGTTCATTCTTATATATATGTCGGTTTGTGTCTGTACAAGAGTCGAAGCGAAGACAAAAATGTTCGGGTGATTTGACGGGCACGCGCCGTTGAAACGAGCGTGGAAGCTTTCGCACGCATTAGTTGTTCTCCACAAGTTGCCTGTATCACATGCCCAGATTTGGGGTGGAAAGATGGCCGTCTCAGGATCAACGTATGTTTCCAGCAGGTAGTCGGCAAAAGCACTAAGCTTATCATCGGGAGGTTGAATGCTGACGAGGTCACAGAATACTTCATCAACATTCCCTGGTTTGAGATATGACATCCCGAAGCAATATTTAAGCCATCTGCCCTTCTCAGACGCACTATCTTGGTAGATTGTGGCAAGACCAAGTTTTTGAATTTTTCTCCACCTACCCACACAGCACAAGATGTCCTGAGGATATCCTGATCTGGTCCCACATTTCCCAGCCAGATCCCGGGAAATAGGGATGTCCCTGGAACATCCTGTGAACATTGCTCTAAAGGATGTAATATCCCTGTAAATCCCAAACAGATCCCGGGAAATAGCGATGTCCCTGGAATATCCTGTGCACATTACCCTCAGGGATGTTATATCCCTGTAAATCCCATAGAAATCCTGGAGATGTTGAATGTTCCTGGGGATGTCCCGAGGATAGTAACGCAGAATATCAGAATAAGTTTAACAATAATTACTTGTAAATGTTTTTTATGAAGTTATAACTAACAAAGTTAAAAATACAAAGAATTAGCGTTGTACTGTCTAATATTTATATTAGTTTTATATTTAATATTTATATATAATATTTATATTAGCCGTCATTTAAGCAATATTAAAATATAATATACTTCAAGTTAACTCCTTAGGCTATCTGTAATTTAGGGGTGACCTGACAAAATAATTTTCCCCGTGTTAAAAAACTATAAAAAATGTATTAGGTCATTATTATTACGAAATTGATAATTATTTGCAGAAATCCTTTGTTGTATATAAGTTATCCCATTAAAATCCACATAGAAACTCCACGTATGAACTCCCAGGAAACTTTCACAAAGGTGAAATACTGGTATGAAAAGTATAAAATTATAAGAAAATAAAGTAAAAAAAAAAAAAATAATAAAAATAGACACGTGATTGTGTACTGTATAAGTTAGTAGTGAAGAAAGGGGAACTTTATCTATAAAAACCCTGATTTTAACATGGGATTTCCTATAGGGAATTTTTTTGGACACAGATTTAAAATTTTGATTCCGAGATTTGATATGTGCTAATGTTTATGTATAGTTATATTATATATTTATATATTTGTGTATAGGTTTTCGACATTTAACATGGGGTTACTTTTTAGGAATTTTCTTGGACAGGAAAAATTCTTTTGATTCTAAGGCTTTTTCTTGTAAACTAAGCATTCTAGAGGAAAATGTCAAGAATAAAAATATTAAATTTGACTCTTTATCTACAACTTTCCCACTGACAAAACTTGCCTGACCATTAAATAAAAAAATTCCTCACAGACTAACTTTTTTATGTCAAAAATCAATTTTTATATTTTTATTTATTATTTATGCCATGTTAATATTAACATTAAAGTAATAATTTATGCCGTGATGGCCACCATATAGTCTAGTATAATACCTGAAAATATTATAATTTTACCTCAACTCTAACTATATTTATTTATGGTGTTAATGAAATTTGGCACTAAATTTTGCGCTGGCCGCCTGTACACTGCGCTAGTCCCATGCGCCTCTTCCAGTTGACCGTTGTATGCCTATGTATTGTAATATTCTTAGTGTTATGATTATTAAAGTTATAATTTTGTTGAACTGTCTATTGATTAAGTAGTATAATAGTGTTATAGGTATGTTTAAAATTTTGTTTATTTGTTTATTGCCTAAGAAGTATATTATTGGGTATGGCTATGGTATTATTAATTATATTGAGTATGGCTATTCTTTGATATGTTTAAAGTTATGTTTAATTGTCTATATTGATGTTGTTCTATGTATTGCTTATGTACTGGATAGTTATAAAAAAATCTTGTTTGATTATTTATTTTGATTTTCCTTTACTGTGGATATTGTTTGAAGCATTTCCTATAAATTGTAATGTTTTGTTTGTATATGTCAAGTGTTAGAGATGTAGGGGGTTGCCTGGGATTTAATAATTGTGTTGTGGTTGTTTCATTTAATGTTTATAATAATACTTTGAGTTAGCTTACTTTACCTTTGATAAATGATTAAATATTGAGTTATTGGTGTAGATAATATAGTTTTTTGGCTTCTTTATATTTGAGTATGTTGTTTTACTTGTTAAGGATTGCTACTTTCCTTATGTTTTATGAATGTTTAATATAAATGACTGTGTTTTATTAGTGTTAAATATAGTTTATTATAAATATTTTACTTAGCTAATGTATTATTAATAGGTGTTATATGTTAAATGTATGATTACAAGAGTTACTATTTAGTTAATTTGTATTATTTTATTGTTATTTATACCATATACTGCTTATAAGCAAAATATAAGGTGATAATGACTAATTTACATATGCTATTAGGGTTAAATACTTGGTAAATGTTGTTCTGGATACTGTTTGTATTAATATTTTTAAGATTTATTCCTAATAATTAAATGTATGCTTGAAATGGCATTTCATTAGTTGTATTTAAATTGTTTTGATGATTGTTTTGTTAGTTAAACTTAATATGTGGCATAGTTATTATAGTTGTTGCCCAGGTTTATAATTAACTATTTAGGTTTTTTTATTTTAACTTTAACTTGCATTTTGCTTATTATAGATTTCTATGCTTTAAATATTTGGTTATGTGAGTGTAACAAGTACTGCTTATTGGCTATGTAACTTCACTGGTTATTTGTATATTGTATATGTTTATTTGCATTATTAGGTTTGTTGTGTATAGTTGTTGTACTGGTTTTTGTTGAATAAATTGTAAATAATTATGAATTTAGGTTTATTAGGTATGAGTTTTATTGATATTTTATTTGTTTGAGGTTTATAATTATATATTTTAAATATTTAAGAAGTTTAGTATTAAATTTAATTTGATATTTACAATGCAGTTAGCAAATGTATTGCTTGTGGTAAAACTGTTTGGGCAGTAAAGCAAATTCTGAATAATTGAGAGTAATCTTTAACTAAGTTGTTCTTCTATGACATGTGTTAGTGTTTGTGTATAAGATAGTTGATTATGTTATTTAGGAATTATATTTGTTATATTTTCCTATGTACTGAGTTTTTTAGTGTATAATAATGGTCTATTGTAGATTATTATGACTATATGTGTGCTTGTTGCTATTGTATTGTACTGTTTATAGTGGTGTTTGACTATACAATTTAACTAGGTGTTAACTATGTACATGTGACTGGTCTTGGTATTTTTATTTTATTATGTATGATGTTGGTATTGGACATGTAGTTAGTATAGTTGTCTTATATATTGGCTTGTAATAACAGATTTGACATTTACTGAGAATGTTCATATTGTCTTATATGTTAAATAATTAGCTTGTGTTGTGTTATTATTATTAAATATTTGGTTGTTATTGTATTAGTTATGTACTGGTTATTGACTATGATTTATATCCAGTTGAGGTTTTGATTTATATGTATTGATTTATACATCTTGTGCCTTGATATTTTTGTCTTAGTTAGTTAAATTGTTGATGTTAGATACTAAGTAACTTTATTTGCTTTATTAAAATAAATCGTGATTTAGTAATAATGTTTGTTATATTATAGAGTATTGGGAGGTATGTGTTAAACATTTTTACTGGTTGAGTTATTGAGTTATTGACTATTATGAATGCTATTGGTTATTGCTTTGACTGTCCTGTGTGTTGTTTGTAGTGTTAATTAACTATAAAATTTAACTACTTGTGTAAAATGTGCCATGACTTGCTATATTTACTTTATAAGATAGTTGATGTTAATATTTAGTTATTGTTATATATTGTTTATAATAGTATATTTTAATGTTATTGAGTATAGGATATTATTATTTTGCTTATTGTAGATTATAAAGTTTACATTTTGAAATAGTTGAGTTATTAAGTTATTGGTAATTGTGTTTGCCCTACATTTGACTACATTTTAGTCATATTGTGTCTGTTATAGATTAATATGCCAGTTTAAAATATGTGTATTAAGCCTGTGTTTTGCTAAATATTTAGTTGTGTCACTGAGATTGGCTATGAAATTTTACTAAATGTGCTAAATTTTTACATATTAGTATGCTATGTATTGTTTAACATAAATTAATTTTAAATATAAACCAGTCATTTGACTTCTTGTTGTTAATAGTAATTGTGTTTTGGTTTTAGTTTGGGAGTTTGATGATGAATTTGGAAAAAATGTGATTAAAACTTATTAATTATTTACTGCTAATTTTATATAAAACTTATTAGTACATCTAATATGTATAAAATAAGAT
Organism: Neoaliturus tenellus; assembly: GCA_030545055.2. Lineage (NCBI taxonomy): Eukaryota > Metazoa > Arthropoda > Insecta > Hemiptera > Cicadellidae > Neoaliturus > Neoaliturus tenellus. The sequence goes on from CM061534.1 coordinate 91,612,417, forward strand.
GCCCAAATAAATAGTTAACTACATTTGACAAGTTTGCTTGCCTCATAGCTTATTATTGAAATTTATAGGTTTAAATGTTACATTAAACATTATTATTAAGTAAATTTGGTATAATTCATGTTTTATAGTGATTTATTAAAAAATATTTATGGTTATGTAAACATGGCACTTAGTGAATAAACTCTTAAAATTTATGCTTTACTTAAGTAAATTTTAGTGTTAGTGGGTGTGGTATAAAAATGTGTAATGAATTATGGATTTTATAACTATATATGTTTATTTATTACCATTAGAGTTTGCACATGTTAAGGTCAAATGTTAATGATCCTATGTTAAGTAAATAGTTTAGGATGTTGATGTTGACTACAGTTATGGTCAACGATTTTGTCTTAACAAATGTTAATGTATTTGATTAATTTAAAAATTAAAATAATGTAATGTGATTTTACTGGTTATTAATATAATTTCTGATTGCCACCTACTAATTTATATGTGTCAATATTGCACTTTAATGTGTTTTGATATAATAATATTATATTTTACTGTTTTTATATTGAATATTAGTTTAGTGATATAAAAGTGTTGGGTTGAGTTATAGTGTCTGCTATAGTTTACATTTATTAGTTGAATTGAGATATTGTGTAAAAAGACTCTGTTTGTAACTAAATGTGTTAATTATGTCAATATATATAGCTAATATATGGTTAGGTAAGGTTAGGCTAGGTTAGACTAGGTTAGGTTATGTTAGGTTAAAGTAGAAGCTTGGTTAAACCAATGCATGTCTTATGTTGACTGTCAGTGATTTTGATGTGAATAAAGTGTGAAATATCAATTTTATGATTGTATGTGTTAATTAATTGCTATTATGGTTTGCATATGTTTTTATTAATTTTCAATGTTCTAGTAGGATGTGAAGTAAATTTATTTAGTTCTAGGTTAGAATGTTGACTAGAAACAACGATTTTGTCTTATAACTACTTTTGGCAACTTGTAGTAATAAAATTGTTATGTATGTATAATTATTGTTTAGAATTACAGATTCTGACTGTCGTCAACTAAGTTATATGAGTTAATGTTGGATATGATGTTTATAATGTGGTAATATTATATTTCATTGTATTTATATTGCATACTTGATTAGTGATATTTTATTAAAAATGGTAAGGAGGCGAATGCAAGGCCCAGCTTCTGCTAAACAGAGGAGGCTTTCCAGAGTGTGAGGGGAAAGTTGTGTTTGTGAGGTTAAAAATGAGGTAAGGGTTAGGTTTATAGGGTTAAAAAATGAGCATGGTTATGTTATATTAAACATGTAAACATGCTTCTGCTATAGCAGAAGTGGTGTTCACATGTTTAATATAACATAACCATGCTCATTTTTTAACCCTATAAACCTAACCCTTACCTCATTTTTAACCTCACAAACACAACTTTCCCCTCACACTCTGGAAAGCCTCCTCTGTTTAGCAGAAGCTGGGCCTTGCATTCGCCTCCTTACCATTTTTAATAAAATATCACTAATCAAGTATGCAATATAAATACAATGAAATATAATATTACCACATTATAAACATCATATCCAACATTAACTCATATAACTTAGTTGACGACAGTCAGAATCTGTAATTCTAAACAATAATTATACATACATAACAATTTTATTACTACAAGTTGCCAAAAGTAGTTATAAGACAAAATCGTTGTTTCTAGTCAACATTCTAACCTAGAACTAAATAAATTTACTTCACATCCTACTAGAACATTGAAAATTAATAAAAACATATGCAAACCATAATAGCAATTAATTAACACATACAATCATAAAATTGATATTTCACACTTTATTCACATCAAAATCACTGACAGTCAACATAAGACATGCATTGGTTTAACCAAGCTTCTACTTTAACCTAACATAACCTAACCTAGTCTAACCTAGCCTAACCTTACCTAACCATATATTAGCTATATATATTGACATAATTAACACATTTAGTTACAAACAGAGTCTTTTTACACAATATCTCAATTCAACTAATAAATGTAAACTATAGCAGACACTATAACTCAACCCAACACTTTTATATCACTAAACTAATATTCAATATAAAAACAGTAAAATATAATATTATTATATCAAAACACATTAAAGTGCAATATTGACACATATAAATTAGTAGGTGGCAATCAGAAATTATATTAATAACCAGTAAAATCACATTACATTATTTTAATTTTTAAATTAATCAAATACATTAACATTTGTTAAGACAAAATCGTTGACCATAACTGTAGTCAACATCAATATCCTTAACTATTTACTTAACATAGGATCATTAACATTTGACCTTAACATGTGCAAACTCTAATGGTAATAAATAAACATATATAGTTATAAAATCCATAATTCATTACACATTTTTATACCACACCCACTAACACTAAAATTTACTTAAGTAAAGCATAAATTTTAAGAGTTTATTCACTAAGTGCCATGTTTACATAACCATAAATATTTTTTAATAAATCACTATAAAACATGAATTATACCAAATTTACTTAATAATAATGTTTAATGTAACATTTAAACCTATAAATTTCAATAATAAGCTATGAGGCAAGCAAACTTGTCAAATGTAGTTAACTATTTATTTGGGCATCTTATTTTATACATATTAGATGTACTAATAAGTTTTATATAAAATTAGCAGTAAATAATTAATAAGTTTTAATCACATTTTTTCCAAATTCATCATCAAACTCCCAAACTAAAACCAAAACACAATTACTATTAACAACAAGAAGTCAAATGACTGGTTTATATTTAAAATTAATTTATGTTAAACAATACATAGCATACTAATATGTAAAAATTTAGCACATTTAGTAAAATTTCATAGCCAATCTCAGTGACACAACTAAATATTTAGCAAAACACAGGCTTAATACACATATTTTAAACTGGCATATTAATCTATAACAGACACAATATGACTAAAATGTAGTCAAATGTAGGGCAAACACAATTACCAATAACTTAATAACTCAACTATTTCAAAATGTAAACTTTATAATCTACAATAAGCAAAATAATAATATCCTATACTCAATAACATTAAAATATACTATTATAAACAATATATAACAATAACTAAATATTAACATCAACTATCTTATAAAGTAAATATAGCAAGTCATGGCACATTTTACACAAGTAGTTAAATTTTATAGTTAATTAACACTACAAACAACACACAGGACAGTCAAAGCAATAACCAATAGCATTCATAATAGTCAATAACTCAATAACTCAACCAGTAAAAATGTTTAACACATACCTCCCAATACTCTATAATATAACAAACATTATTACTAAATCACGATTTATTTTAATAAAGCAAATAAAGTTACTTAGTATCTAACATCAACAATTTAACTAACTAAGACAAAAATATCAAGGCACAAGATGTATAAATCAATACATATAAATCAAAACCTCAACTGGATATAAATCATAGTCAATAACCAGTACATAACTAATACAATAACAACCAAATATTTAATAATAATAACACAACACAAGCTAATTATTTAACATATAAGACAATATGAACATTCTCAGTAAATGTCAAATCTGTTATTACAAGCCAATATATAAGACAACTATACTAACTACATGTCCAATACCAACATCATACATAATAAAATAAAAATACCAAGACCAGTCACATGTACATAGTTAACACCTAGTTAAATTGTATAGTCAAACACCACTATAAACAGTACAATACAATAGCAACAAGCACACATATAGTCATAATAATCTACAATAGACCATTATTATACACTAAAAAACTCAGTACATAGGAAAATATAACAAATATAATTCCTAAATAACATAATCAACTATCTTATACACAAACACTAACACATGTCATAGAAGAACAACTTAGTTAAAGATTACTCTCAATTATTCAGAATTTGCTTTACTGCCCAAACAGTTTTACCACAAGCAATACATTTGCTAACTGCATTGTAAATATCAAATTAAATTTAATACTAAACTTCTTAAATATTTAAAATATATAATTATAAACCTCAAACAAATAAAATATCAATAAAACTCATACCTAATAAACCTAAATTCATAATTATTTACAATTTATTCAACAAAAACCAGTACAACAACTATACACAACAAACCTAATAATGCAAATAAACATATACAATATACAAATAACCAGTGAAGTTACATAGCCAATAAGCAGTACTTGTTACACTCACATAACCAAATATTTAAAGCATAGAAATCTATAATAAGCAAAATGCAAGTTAAAGTTAAAATAAAAAAACCTAAATAGTTAATTATAAACCTGGGCAACAACTATAATAACTATGCCACATATTAAGTTTAACTAACAAAACAATCATCAAAACAATTTAAATACAACTAATGAAATGCCATTTCAAGCATACATTTAATTATTAGGAATAAATCTTAAAAATATTAATACAAACAGTATCCAGAACAACATTTACCAAGTATTTAACCCTAATAGCATATGTAAATTAGTCATTATCACCTTATATTTTGCTTATAAGCAGTATATGGTATAAATAACAATAAAATAATACAAATTAACTAAATAGTAACTCTTGTAATCATACATTTAACATATAACACCTATTAATAATACATTAGCTAAGTAAAATATTTATAATAAACTATATTTAACACTAATAAAACACAGTCATTTATATTAAACATTCATAAAACATAAGGAAAGTAGCAATCCTTAACAAGTAAAACAACATACTCAAATATAAAGAAGCCAAAAAACTATATTATCTACACCAATAACTCAATATTTAATCATTTATCAAAGGTAAAGTAAGCTAACTCAAAGTATTATTATAAACATTAAATGAAACAACCACAACACAATTATTAAATCCCAGGCAACCCCCTACATCTCTAACACTTGACATATACAAACAAAACATTACAATTTATAGGAAATGCTTCAAACAATATCCACAGTAAAGGAAAATCAAAATAAATAATCAAACAAGATTTTTTTATAACTATCCAGTACATAAGCAATACATAGAACAACATCAATATAGACAATTAAACATAACTTTAAACATATCAAAGAATAGCCATACTCAATATAATTAATAATACCATAGCCATACCCAATAATATACTTCTTAGGCAATAAACAAATAAACAAAATTTTAAACATACCTATAACACTATTATACTACTTAATCAATAGACAGTTCAACAAAATTATAACTTTAATAATCATAACACTAAGAATATTACAATACATAGGCATACAACGGTCAACTGGAAGAGGCGCATGGGACTAGCGCAGTGTACAGGCGGCCAGCGCAAGATTTAGTGCCAAATTTCATTAACACCATAAATAAATATAGTTAGAGTTGAGGTAAAATTATAATATTTTCAGGTATTATACTAGACTATATGGTGGCCATCACGGCATAAATTATTACTTTAATGTTAATATTAACATGGCATAAATAATAAATAAAAATATAAAAATTGATTTTTGACATAAAAAAGTTAGTCTGTGAGGAATTTTTTTATTTAATGGTCAGGCAAGTTTTGTCAGTGGGAAAGTTGTAGATAAAGAGTCAAATTTAATATTTTTATTCTTGACATTTTCCTCTAGAATGCTTAGTTTACAAGAAAAAGCCTTAGAATCAAAAGAATTTTTCCTGTCCAAGAAAATTCCTAAAAAGTAACCCCATGTTAAATGTCGAAAACCTATACACAAATATATAAATATATAATATAACTATACATAAACATTAGCACATATCAAATCTCGGAATCAAAATTTTAAATCTGTGTCCAAAAAAATTCCCTATAGGAAATCCCATGTTAAAATCAGGGGTTTTTATAGATAAAGTTCCCCTTTCTTCACTACTTAAGTTACAACGAAATGGTAAATAACGTGTCAGCGTTGATATCCTGTATTAGTATATTATATGACAATCTACAGGAACTTCATGAGAACTTTCGCCAAGTTATAATACCAGTAAGAACGGGATAAAATTAAGAGAAAGATAAACATACAAATAAAGTTAAAAAATAGACTAGTGATATTGTTTAGGCCATGAATAAGTGACAACGAAATTTTAAATAACGTGTCTGCGTCGATATCCTATGTTTATATCCTAAGGCAATCCGCAGGAACTCCCAGAGGGAACTTTCCGCCGGGATAAAATTTAAAGGCTGGCAAGAAGTCCTCAGGATATCCTATTTTGGCCCCGCATATCCCAGTAATATATACCGCTACATAGGGAATATCCCTGGGATTTCCTCTGTACATTATCCTCAGGGATGTAATAACCCTGTGTAATTCCATAAAAGCCTATCAAGGAAATGACATCTTCCCGGGGATATCCCTAGGATGTCAACGTAGAATATATAAATAACGTGTAATTTTAAATTAGTTTGTTACAATTAACAAGTAAAATAGTTGAAAAATACGGGTGACAACATAGGGCGTAGGATTTCATTATGTGTAATAATAATTAGTTAAGGCGAAATAGGAAAAATTACACTTATTAAGTTAATTTCTGAATTTTGGTATGATTTCTTCAAATTTATATGAATTACGGAAAATCCCCTTGTTAACACAAAAATTGTTAACTTACATTTTAATTAATTATGAAATTAATAACATTTTGCGTCGATATCCAGTGTCTAGATCCCACAACAATCCGCAGGAACTCACAGGGAACTTTTTGATGGGATACAATATTAAAAGGCTAAAATTTTTTTAAATAAATACACAATCGAATAACTTAACAAGCTAACTAACTAAATAACTGTTACTGAGTGACAACGAAATTTTAAATAACGTGTCTGTTTCGATATCCTATGTTTATATCCTAAGGCAATCCGCAGGAACTCCCAGAGGAAACTTTCCGCCGGGATAAAATTTAAAGGCTGGCAAGAAGTCCTCAGGATATCCTATTTTGGCCCCGCATATCCCAGTAAAATACCGCTACATAGGGAATATCCCTGGGATTTCCTCTGTACATTATCCTCAGGGATGTAATAACCCTGTGTAATTCCATAAAAGCCTATCAAGGAAATGACATCTTCCCGGGGATATCCCTAGGATGTCAACGTAGAATATATAAATAACGTGTAATTTTAAATTAGTTTGTTACAATTAACAAGTAAAATAGTTGAAAAGTACGGGTGACTACATAGGGCGTAGGATTTCATTATGTATAATAATAATTAGTTTAGGCGAAATAGGAAAAATTACACTTATTAAGTTAATTTCTGAATTTTGGAATGATTTCTTCAAATTTATATGAATTACGGAAAATCCCCTTGTTAACACAAAAATTGTTAACTTACATTTTAATTAATTATGAAATTAATAACATTTTGCGTCGATATCCAGTGTCTAGATCCCACAACAATCCGCAGGAACTCACAGGGAACTTTTTGATGGGATACAATATTAAAAGGCTAAATTTTTTTTTTAATAAATACACAATCGAATAACTTAACAAGCTAACTAACTAAATAACTGTTACTAATATAAATGCAATAGTACTAATAATAAAATATGTGGCATATCTAAGTTAGTGTCTACTGTGTCTACTCATCCCACCACAATCCGCAGGAACCCCTAGGGAGCTTTCCGCCGACATGAAATATAAATAAAAGCTACATCCATATTATTTATACAATTTCAATGTAATTGATTAACTTTTTAAAGCTGCAATTGATTTTATTCTTTTTAATTAAAGAACTTTTATGTAGTTGATGTAATTTATTTGCCAGCGTTGATATGAACTGGATACCCTAAGAATATCCCGGTAGGAATTTTCTACTTCGAATGTTCGATTCACCGGTAGAGCTGCTGCAACGTTTTATTAATACTGTACGCAGTGAATAGTGAATAGTATCTGAACATATCGCACGGAAGTTGTATCGATTGTTTTAGTTTAAAAAATGATTTAAAAACTAAAGATCAGAAGTTTTTGTTTTATTTATTTATTCCTCATTTTACGCTATTTGTCAGCGTTTATATTACCAATTTTCATGTTATTACGCTACACAGAATGTAACTTATTGCAATTTTCGATAACCTAACGATATGGACTAACGCTTGTTCCGAATGGTGTTCTGCGCACATGCATGCATTCATCCGGTAAACTGCTCAGTTCAACTGAACAACTCAAACCCTACAATTACGTGTAATAGTTTAAAATACTATAAAACTATAATAAAGTGCTAAAATAAAAATTATTTATATTTGTAAAAGTCTTTTGGGTGAGCTTGGCGTCTTTCTAGGCAGCAACTGTAGTATGCCTATCGCCTGAATTTCATCACTGACTCTGCTGTGATTCAAGTCGTATTCCGCCATTATTCCGGTAGCTACTAGCTAGCGGAGCGGTAGCGGTAGCGTACATGTAAACAATGTAAACGTAAAGACTTGGATTAATGTTCTTTGTCTTTCAAGTCTTTGTCATTTTGATTTGGCCTTAAGTTAAGCTTTTTTATTATTTGCGTTCTCACCGCTTTACTTCCTAGGTGATTCGTGATTTCCTTAGGCCTAGGCTTAATGTGCTTTGCTTTTGATATTTTGAGTTGGCAGCGGCGGCGGTTAGGCCTATGTTTTGCCCTTTGCCGTGCACCGCTTTACTTGGGTGCTTCGTGATTCCGTCTGTGAACTAGGTGAGTACCTAATGAATAAGTTATGAATTATTTAGTCTGTTGATATTTGTCTATAGCAAGTAGGTCTAATCTCTGTAATAATCTGAATGAAGGTAATGTTAGGTTAGTTTTAGGGTTATGGACAGGTAGCCTAGGTAACTCTGGGAAAGCAAAGTGATTCATCACATTCTTCTCTAGATGTTCAGTTACGGTATAAATTTCTCTGTTAAATGTTCCAAGAGGGTTAACACAATTTTGATTTAATAAATTGTGGCTGCACTTCCGCAGACGCCCGGTGGAACTATCGAATGAAAATTATCGATTGATTTGATTGATATATCGACTGAAAGTTATTGAGATGTATCTTACAATTAAATTTATCCTTAATTCATGTATAAAAATATCGGGTTCTGAAAAGATCGGTAACCCCTTGAACATCTGTTATCACTCAAAACATAGAATTGTCATGGAGGGCCATACAAAGTAGGAATAATTGAAAACAGGACTCAAATCATCTTAACATCTAGCCGAACGCATCTAGGCCTAGCTGAATACCTCTTTAAAAGAAACGTTTAAATGTCGGCAGCTGATCCATTTTTCATTTTTTTAATGCCACAAAAAGTCTAGTTTAATTGAAAAAGAGGGGTCCTTTCTTCGTAATATAAGAGGTTTTTTAAAGGTTAAATATTTTGTTAATTTATTTATTTTTTTTTTTTGTTAAAATTTCGACTGTAGGTTATAATGAACCTAATCATGTTTGGTGTTTATACTTTTTAATCAACTTAGTTAACTTACAATATAATAAAATCTTTGCTAAAAACTTTTACTTTATTTATAAAACTACCATATGATACATTGAGTTACAAATAACCTATATTCATAAAAGATACAATAACTTACCGTTTGAATACAACCAATATATTAATCGACTCGTGAGATTGTGATCCTCACGAAGAAGAGGATCGACACCGTCGTCCCACTCCGAGTGGGAAGGGAGGGGGTCACATCAACTCGTGCCGCCAAATACCTCGGGGTTATGGTGGACACCAAGTTAAGCTGGAGGGATCAGATCTTTCGTACGGCGGACAAGGCCGCTAAGGTAGTCACTTACCTTAGTAGGCTGATGGCCAATGTCGGGGGTCCCCGATCCAGCAGAAGACGTCTGTTGATGTCCGCGGTCCAGTCCGTGCTCCTTTACGGGGCAGAGGTGTGGGCAGGCGCTCTAGATAAGGAGTGCTACAGGTTGCGACTCGCCCGGGTTCAGCGTCAAGCTGCGCTCCGGGTGTGTTCCGCCTACCGGACAGTGTCCGAGCCTGCCGTCCTGGTGGTCGCCGGAGTCATCCCTGTCAAGCTCTTGGCAGGGGAGAGGAAAGCGATTTACCAGAGACAAGGCGAGATCGGCAAGGACACGGCAAGAACCGAAGAGCGCTCCCGAACCTTCCAGCAGTGGCAACACAGCTGGGAGCACGACACCCGAGGACGATGGACTGCGCGACTCATCGAGCAGGTCCAACCATGGGTGGAAAGGCGGCATGGCGAGGTGGACTACTACCTCACGCAGTTCCTGACAGGTCACGGCTACTTCAAGTCGTACCTGAACCGGATGGGCAAGACCGGTTCACCGGATTGCATCTACTGCCCGGGCGTTCCCGATGACGCGGAACACACCTTCTTCCGCTGTTCGCGTTGGGAAAGGCCCCGCCTGGAGGCCACAAGAAAACTCGGTGTTTTTTCGGTGGACACGGTCTGCCAAAAGATTATGGAGGATGAGGGCAACTGGGATTGTTTGTCACAGTTCGTCCGGGGTATCCTCCTGGAAAAGAAAACCGATTTGGACCACGAAGTGGCCCAGATCCCTTGACCGAACAGCTGGATAAGGAGCGAGCCCCATGGGCGTAAGCCAAATTTAGGCCTAGCCTGACGTAATGTGATAAACAATTCCAGGTTAGAATCCTAAAGAGTAGAGGAGGTTTTTTAGTGGGTAAACCCGTTTTTTAGGGGAGTCCCACACTACAGGCTGGCCACCTGTGTGCGTAATGCATTTTCCCTGCCTCTCCCTCAAAAAAAAAAAAAAAAAAATATATTAATCGACTCGTTCGATAATTTTCATTCGATAGTTCCACCAGGCATCTGCGGAAGTACAGCCTAAATTGTTAAGGGCATAAGTTAACTAGCACTAGGTGAAGGGTGTCAAAGTCTAGTTTCAAAGGCTAGGCTTATATGGTGCTTTGTTTGAGATTTTGAATCAATCTCTGATGATGCAATTTTTGAGCCACTTACTAAGATACTAGGGTTAACATTCATCCTCTTTTCCTCGGACATGTTCTCTAAATAAAATCCCAGCAGATTTTTTAGAAACCCTTCATTTGTCCGGTTTTGGATGCAGCCAACTGAATATATCTGTATTTAACTTATGTTTTTACCGAGTCCTATAGTGGTTTTAACTTAGACCTACTGGCGAAACTTCGTTGTCCGACTCCACCGTTATTATCGATGTGGAAATTTCGATAATTGCGATAGTATTGCTATTCTATCGATGACACAATTATACGATAGTATTACGATTTTATCACCTGATTAGTCTTGTTCTAAATTAATTAAAACCAAAACATACCTTTTGACAGTAAAACAAATTGCAAACGAAACAAGTATTAAGTGAAAATGAAAATGAAAATAAAAATAAAAACTTAAAGATCAACACAAAATAAACTACCGCTAAACTTATCTTATTTGTGAGAAGAAGCAGACTTCGATAAACCTAAAATGGTGTCACATAATGCTGCCAAATACGAATCAGAAAGGTATTTTTTGCTATTGTATTGAGGGAATAAGGGTTTTAAGTTAAATGTTTCCAAACACCATTGATTTGGTTGTAATAAACATTGCTGTCAGTAAAAGTGACCGAGGTTTACGGCTAGATTGTTAGGTTAGATTATTATTATAATGCATATCTTAGCTCAATAGCGTTGTTGATTCGATTGTTTTCACTACACAATTTTAATTGCAACTATCAAAATTTCCACATCGATAATAACGGTGGAGTAGGATAACGAAGTTTCGCCGACCTACTTTGTTCAGATCGTTACGGTATTAAACCATCATTTAGTTTGTACAGAATGTTTAATGTAGCCTAGGTGATTATTTAAAAAGTAATCAACTTAGGCCCTACCATTTTTACTTTTTGCTCCATAAAGGGTAAAAAATTGAAAACAGGACAATTGCTGTCCCCAGCTACTTTTCTCTCTTTTGTCATGTAGGCTATTCCCTACCCCAAACAGGTTTAAAATAATTTACCATACTTTATTTAAAAATGTCTAGGTTTTTTATTATAGGATAAAAGAAAAGTATGTTTGAAAAGTTCATGTCACCTGGTTTTAGTGCAAAATCCCTGTCCCCAGTCTTAGAAATTGAATACAAAAGCTCATATTTTTGGTCTATTTAAAGGTAATATAATAGATAGGTTTTAAAATAGAAATATTTCAGTGTAGAATTTACATTGTTTTATTGGGTAATGAGATGTTCAGAGATCCTGAAATCATGACCACAAATTTATTGAGTTCTATTTGAGCTTCTAACAACCTATATATTCATAATACATCATATTTCTATCACTTGAGTATTAATGGGCATCTAGCCTAAAAGGCTAATGGAATAATAATTATTATAATAATTTCAAAATATCCTTGTAAAAAACTAAAGATTATGTGTGTGACCCATATTACACAAAAACTAGTGGTAAAATTTCTCTTCTTGTAATAAATAACGTTATTAATTTATTCCGATGTTAATAATATCATTTAAATCAACTGCAAAGACCAAACATTCAAACAAAGTAAGATTTATTATCATAGGTAATTATTGATTTTTTAAGGCGCTGGCGACAGCAATTGTCCTGTTTTCAAGTTTTTACTCTAAACCAGTTCTTAGGTTAAGTCTTATTTCTTTTAATTTTAGTCAGATGTCAGCGCCAGTAGGCCTAGTAGGGTCATATTCATTGTTGTCAGCAACATTTTAACCCTTTGATTGCTAGGGTATGATAGCCTATATCGTTGACCGTCTTATTCCGTAGAAATGGTAAGCAAGGATATATCGTGCCTCGCCTTTCATTTGAAATGTTCGAAGCAACAATATATCGTCTTGCTGCCAAAATATCGATACGGCAGACTTAAACATGAATATTGGTTGACTCAATTGTTATTTCGAAACACCGACGATTTAATTTGATTTTCCATAACTTACGATCGTGATACAAAATATCGTTGTCTATCACTTTTTGGTTAAAATTTTTTTAAGGCCTATATTAAACTTAAATTTTTAGCTAATGTTAATGCGCTTGTTGCTCGGGCACTTTGCCGTTGTAGTACTCTACGGAAGTTATATGATTAATTCCCCAGGATTTTTCAAAAGTTATGTAATATTTTTTTATCACTCGAAGTGTTAAGTAACCGCGAGTAAGTTAAGGTTATGATTTACCAGAGATATAAGAGGCCTAGGTTAATGGGTTTTGATTCGCTACTCAGGGTTAGTTTTATCTAAATAATTGGATTAGATGTTAGTGCCTAAGAGGCAAAGGCTTTTATTGAGAGTTTTAAGTCACTGATTGTGAAAGTAACTGAGCCTCGTGTTTGTTAAAAGCGTATTGTACTGAAAATTCTCATTGAAAGTTTTGAAAATTCTCCTACACTAAAAAACTAAAAGATTTTTTTTACAAATTGTATTTGCATTTAGTCTTATTTAAATTTAATCTGGAATCTCCCCTTTATGGAAAGCTTTTTAATGTTTGCTTGTTTATACAGTGTTTTAATTTAATTAATTAAATGAGTAGCATTAACTTAATTAGGCTAGAACTATGTTCTCAAGACATTTTCCAATTTTTTTAGCACTTGTTTGGTTGGGAGGGGAGTGTCAGAAAGTAAAATTTTTATGAATCAATAAGCCGACTCACGAGTGTTAAAGACCTAAGTTTACTTGTGTTGTAATCTTTGGGTAGATCATATGGTAACCCTACATATATTTGTGTTTAGTAAACTTACTTAGAAAATTTTATCATACTTATTTTTGACTTAATTATATCATGTAAACTACCAACTTTAGATAAGCTCAGTGTGAGGGATATATTTTTATTAATTCTCTGATTCTTTCTTTAAGCAGGTATTACGGAAACAATAAACGCCCATTAATTCCTAAGACGGAGAGCTATTTATAAAAATGACAGTGTGCGAAACTGAACAATATTTGAATCAAAGTTCTACTTCATTAAACGAACAGACAAATTAGACTACAATCATAGCATGAGGGATGCAGTGGCACGGGGGGTATAGGGAATTGAGGCACGTTTTAGGATAGGGGGTACAAAGAGAGCACGGAGAAGGAACGACGGTCATGGGGGTATGGGAGCATTGGGGCACTTGAGCTTGGGGGAAACGAGTAGCACGGGGGAGGCATGGTGAACAGAGGGGGCATGAGAGGGTCCACGGAAGTACGAGGAAGATCGAAGGTCATGGGGGTATGGGGGCTTAGGAGCTTGGGAGGGTACAAGGGGTATGAGGGGCTTTGATGGCAAGGAGGTAGTAAACATGGGGTGGGGCACATGGAAGGCATGGTGGACATGGGGGGCCCGGGGAAGAACGGTGGGCAAGGAAGCACGGCAGTATGGCGTCACATGGGCACAGGGGTGTGTACTGGGGTGCGGGGGCATGGGGGGCATGCGGGCCCCGGGGCATTGGGATGTACTGGTAGTACAGGGTATGCGGGGAAACGGTGGAGGCGTGGGGATTTCGGGGTATATGGGGGTCACAGGAGGCTGGGTGAATGGCGGCATATGGGTTTCTGTCTGATACAGGAGTTTACAGTACATTTGGGCTAATAACTATTTTCTCATGTTGTATATATTTGTCTGGCACTATAATGGTGCAATAAATTTTCTTTTTTTCACAAAATAAACTACTTAATTTTAATGCAGGGGAGATTGTTGGTTTATTGCTGATATGATACCGCCCAAAAATTTTATGAATATTAAGTAATATTTTAATAAAAAATCCAAGCTTATAAATTCACATTACAGCTTGAAAAGAAATACAGTAACTTAATTGTGCAAGAAGGTGATAAATTAAAACTTACTTTTGGAGATAACATCACCAATTTGGATTTGTAGGGGATTTGCCCCTACAAGCCCCTAGTGAGATTTGTAATTATAAATTTGAACATTATTTGTTCCCCCACTTTGGTAGACCTACATTTAACTAGAGACAGGCTTTGTCTAGAATTCAAATTTTTGGGATTCAAACCATCTTACGACGAGTACCGTATGGCGTGTCCTCTTTTTCATCCCGGAGAATATGGTAACCCTAAGATAGACACTTTTACCGGCAATAGTTTTTTATTTTTGTTGTTACCAATGTTTGCAATTTTATGTTCAGGCCTAGGCCTTTCTATTCATGTATGTCCATTCGTATTGTTGTAATACAGGCTAGTATTACAGTTAAACGACTAATGCTATTATCGATGGTTCCATTAGCGTAGGCCACCCCGATTTCAATAATATAATCATATATTAGGCCTATTCCCAACATTCTTAACTTATATTTATTGTTAAAAATTAATTTATGAACTATCTTAAGCTTAGTGGATGACCAATCGAAATATTTGAAAATCTGGTTAAAGGGACTGTCGACTTAGTCATAAATTCCATTTCTCTGGCACTCAATTGAGGAATTATCTCCAGATTATCTTTGTAGATGTGGTGTTTCCAGATACAGATGAAGTAGTGTGTACGGTACTATATTGACTAAATTTTATCTGTGACAGGTATTTATGGATATATATGCTTTTTACCAATATATATCCATGATATACAGTACACTCTCGTTCATCGGAACTAATGTGGCGTTCGGCCGGTTCGGATGTCAAAAAATTCCGATGAAGCGGAGTCCGTCATGAGTCATCATTTCCGCCAGTACGGTTACCTATAGTGATTGTATTCACTCTTGTTTTTAAGATAACACAAGAGATTTTATGAAAATAAGGCACTCAAACTTTGAACATGGTAACAATGAACCTATAGGAATAAAAACAATGCAGGAAATAAAGATCAAAAATTTTTATTCTCATATTCCATATTCATATTCCAGCAGACAACTGACTTCCACGTAACACAGGTGCAGTCGCGACGCGAGACAGTCTGAATGACAGTTTGGGAAGCGGTCAAACCGGATGTTCACTTCCTGCTCCCTACCTCTTTCTATTTTTGTGCGAATACTCCACGGCCTCGTAAATCACATCGATGGGTACAGATTATGGAAAACGCCTGATGACATTTGATGCAAAATGTGATACTTCACTGTTGTGCGGATAGAACGAATGGAAATTGAAGGCGCTAAAACGGAAAAATTATTTATTACGTCAGAAAAAAAATTAATAATAACCAGATTTTCAGTTCCGATGAAGTGGAGTTCCGATGTCGCCGAGTCCGATGAACGAGAGTGTACTGTACTGCCTGTGATATACCACCACGTCACCGGTGGTCGCGGACCCCATCAGCCACTACTTCCTCAAGAGTCCCAGCCACTGCTTCATGTTGGGTTTATTTTGCAGCTATGAGGCGAGGAGGGTCCAGGATGAGCGGCGGCGTGGAGCTTGTGATATCACCGGTGGTTGCGAACCCCATCAGCCACTACTTCCACCAGAGTCCCGGCTACTGCTTCATGCTTGGCTGGTTTCTTTTGCAGCTGTGAGGCGAGGAGGGTCCAGGATGAGCGGCGGTGTGGAGCTGCTAACGTCACCGGGGGTCACGGACCCCATCAGCCACTACTTCCACCAGAGTCCCGGCCACTGCTTCATGCTTGGTTTCTTTTGCAGCTGTGAGGCGAGGAGGGTCCAGGATGAGCGGCGGTGTGGAGCTGCTGACTTCACCTGTGGTCGCGGCCTCGGCGGACTCCCATCAGCCACTACTTCAATTTAATGTATCATTATTTTTTATGAAGTAATATGTTAACATTGTAATTTATTTATACATTATTGTACAACGAAGATATCATTAAAACTTTGTCAAAGAACTAGCTGATTTTTTATCCCATATCCATTCAAGGAGGCGGTTAAACAATTTGATTTAAACTAGTGTACATAGTTTTATCCTTCTTCTATTATAAATTTCAAAATTTTTAATTTTTATGTGAGGTTTTGAACTGTAGACTTATGGTTATTTTGTTATTTATTAGATTTAAAAAGTTTTCCAGCAATCCAATTGTAGAAGTATAAAGCTAAAAATGTGATTCATAATTGGTTTGCTCTAAATATGTTCCATTCACAAAGATCTGACCCTCTAAGGAATTAAAGCTCAACAATATCAAATAGTCACAACTGACATTCATTATTCTTAGTGCAAACTAATCTGTCACCCAAATTCATATATATATATATATATATATTTTTTTATTATATATTCATATTATATTAAATAAGTTTAAAATGAAGAAAAAGTTTAGAGAAAATGAGTAGATGAAATTGTAATTAAATGAAAATTTGTAAAATTGTGAATAAGTGCAAAAACTTGAAATTTGTTTTGTAAATTCCCATACAATGTGAAACTTTGTCGGAAGAATAAATTTATTATTATTATTATTAAAAAGTTATTTGCAATGTCAGTATTTTAAAATTATAATTAAAACCTTAACTTGTTAAATGTTTTTTTGCATTACAAATTTTGAAAATATCTGATGCACTAAACAATCTTATGAAAAACTTCTAATGATTATTGTTACCAGAGCAGACAAAAAGATGGGAGATCTTATCTGCATGATTTCCTTCAACATTTCCAGAAAGTCCCCAGAATATCTTAATTTTTCCTACCATGCTCTCTAGTTTCGATATCCATCTTGTTTCATTTTATATTGAGGTTAAAATTAAAAAAAATAATCTGTCACTTTAAGTGATTTGTTTAGAGAACAATATTTTAGTAATACTATTATAGAGCAAAACATGTAATTTATAATGTTACCTGTAAACCTGTTCTATTCCGTATCTGCATTCTTTGAACTGATCACCTCAAATTCAAAACGAATATAACTTATCTTAACTTCTCACACATTCTTTGTATTTTTCCCATTTCCATTTCATTGAACCACTTCTGTGACACACACACGTAGTTTAATTGATTTAATTACAGTTTTTGAATTTAAAATCTACTGTTGACAATTAATATTGTATGTATATATTTTATAAAGTCTAACAATATCAACAGTATCATTACATAATGTACCTTATAAAAAAAATTTTATTGATTCTTGTTACCACAGATTAACACATAAATATCAGTTAATTTTCATCCCTTGTCATACTAAACTGATTATTTTGTGTAATTAGCTGGTACATTTTATGAAGGGAGATCTAATCGCCAGGATTCCCTTTTGTCATTTCCAGGAAGTCTCTGTGATATCCAATTTTTCACTGGCATGTCCGCTAATGGGAAATGTTATCCTTCAGATATCCCTCTCTAATCCTCAGCAGGTCCGCACAAGGAATTGCAAGATAACCAGGATATGCCAATCATATCCGCGCTGGGATATCCCGGAACGCGGGGTTTACCCGGACATTCGGCATTCCATGGGAGATCCTTTTCTGGTCCCAAGGATAATGCGGGATGTCCCGGGGATAATCCCAATATCCCGTTATCCTCTTGATGTCCCTCACAAGGATCTCAAAAGGATTTGTGAAATCCCCAGGATATGCTAATCATATCCTCAGCAGTTCCCTAAAAGGAATATTTCATACATAGGATTTCCCTGGGATATTCCCAGGATGTCGTATAAAAAATCTGGGTGATCCTCAGGATATCCCGCCAGGATATCCCGGAACGCGGGGTTTACCCGGACATTCGGCCTTCCCTGCGACATCCTTTTCTGGTCCTAAGGATAAAGCGAGATGTCCCTGGGATAATTACAAAATCCCGTTATTTCCCCAATATCCCTCACAAGGACCTCAAAAGGATTTGCGTGATCCCCAGGACGTACCAATAATATCCTCAGCAGTTCCCCAAGAGGAATATCTCTTCCCTGGGAGATCCTTATCTGGTCCTAAGGATAAAGCGGGATGTCCCAGGGATAATCTTAATATCCCGTTATCCTCTTGATATCCCTCACAAGGACCTAAAAAGGATTTGTGTGATCCTCAGGATATGCTTATCATATCCTCAGAAGTTCCCCAAGAGGAATATCTCATCCACAGGATTTCCCTGGGATATTCCCAAGATGTTGAATCAAAAATCTGGGTAATCCTCAGGATATCCCGCCAGGATATCCCGGAACGCGGGGTTTACCCGGACATTCGGCCTTCCCTGCGAGATCCTTTTGTGGTCCTAAGGATAAAGCAGGATGTCCCTGGGATAATCCCAATATCCTGGTAAATTGATCTTGAGGATATCCTGAGGACGTTTTTGTGCTGTGTGGGTAGAAAAATATAAACATAAAAATTAATTTAGGCCTAATAAGGAAATTTTTTGGAAAAAATAAATTAAAACTTGATTCCGCTGCTGGAAATCAACATTTTTGTTTTGAACCAATGAATAACGCAGTCCCCAGTCATCACAAAATTCTTAAAATTACAATAATTCATAATGCCAGTATGTGGAGGAGATATTGGAGAGTTTTTGCATGTACGGTAAATGAATACGGTAAACGCTAAACGCTATTTAAATAATGGCGATTTTAGGTACTTTTGCTGCTTGAAGGTACAAAAACTCGTTGAAAAGGTGATCAATAGTAACTATTAGACACTATTCATACAGTTGAACTATCCTTTGCAACTTAATATTTTTTAATTTGCCAAATTAAAAATAGTGTTTAGCGTTTACAGTAAAATTTACCGTATGTTGCAAAAACTCTCTATTAACAATTTTACGGGCGCTACGCGGAGGTTACCGCTTCAGTGTTGCGCTTGGTCGTGGGGTTTTTTTTTTAGGTTTTATGAGTTCACTCAAAATGTGAATGGTGTATCCTAAATAATATAGAATTAACAATACATACCAATATATTTGTAACAAAAACACTTGAAAAAAGGTTTTTTGTCAATAGAAGAAAAGCCGTTCACAACTACCCCGGTCAACCCTTAATGAATAAGCAATTTAACGGTTTTTTTATACACTTCGCTTAATTTAATTGACTAGGGAGCCCGCATAGCGCAATGCGCTGCATTTATCAAACCTTGCTCCATAGTAAATTACCAAGTTAATTTGAATGAAAATTAAATTTTAGTGAAAATCAGATTACATCATATTGGTATTTCATCCATAGATCTTCATCAATAATTCTCTAACTTCCCAATGTGATAGTTTTAAGCTTTGGTGGTTGTTCTTTTAGATCCAAATTAACTAGAATTAAATTATGGTTTTATGCCGATTTGTCTTAGAGCCTCAGCCTAAAAACTCCTATAAAATTTATAATAAATTCACAAATGTAAGATCTAGATGGTTCATCGCACAAAAAACTTAAATGACGACAGAAGATCACTATTTACTGTATTAACTGTTGAACTTAAACAGAAAAAAAATGTTTGTTATTTCATATTTTAATTAGTCACTGTATTTTTATATTTTTAAGTATGATGAAAAAAGTTGTTCATTAATTAACGCAAAGTACTTTTTCTGTGTTTAATCACTTTTCTGAGCTTGCGCGCAGGAAACGGTCACTTTCCGTCCTAGAGATGAAAACATGCAGCTATTCTCATAATTTTATATCATCTATCTATACAGGGTGTTTCCAAACAACCTGGAAATATTTTGTGTGTATATTCCTTAGGTCAAGACAATCACAAAACATCATACAAACATGGGTCTAAAATTCTTTGTTAAGCCGCTAGCCGCCATTTTGTATTTTACACATAATAATTTTTATTTAAGTAACGGATAGTTGTATCAACTTCATATTTGGCACGAACCTTTATCCTAACCATGTTCATTTCCAGGAAAAAAATAAATTTTTTCCGCTTTGTATTTTCAAAATGGCGGCCATTTTAAATTTTCAAACTCGAATATCTCAGAAACGGCAACTTTTATAAAAATTTTACAAGAGACATAAAAGTTGACAAATTTAATTATCTAACCAATGGTACCAAGTTTGTAAGGATCTGACAACAAACAACGGAGTTATTGCGATTTTTCTTCATAAAAACATTGATTTTGCTGTTAAAATGGCCTTATTTGCATTAAATTCAATGCAAAATCAATGTTTTTATGAAGAAAAATCGCAATAACTCCGTTGTTTGTTGTCAGATCCTTACAAACTTGGTACCATTGGTTAGATAATTAAATTTGTCAACTTTTATGTCTCTTGTAAAATTTTTATAAAAGTTGCCGTTTCTGAGATATTCGAGTTTGAAAATTTAAAATGGCCGCCATTTTGAAAATACAAAGCGGAAAAAATTTATTTTTTTCCTGGAAATGAACATGGTTAGGATAAAGGTTCGTGCCAAATATGAAGTTGATACAACTATCCGTTACTTAAATAAAAATTATTATGTGTAAAATACAAAATGGCGGCTAGCGGCTTAACAAAGAATTTTAGACCCATGTTTGTATGATGTTTTGTGATTGTCTTGACCTAAGGAATATACACACAAAATATTTCCAGGTTGTTTGGAAACACCCTGTATATTAATACGCAAGCATGTTTCATTTCCTCCTTTTTTCTCATCTCGTGTGCATCGTAGGATAAATCCGAGCATACCGTTAGAAAGGTACAGTCCTGTAGATGAGCAGAATCACATTCTAATTCACATCGGACTCCAGGGCTATCCCCCACAGGCTTCCAAAGTTCCAATGTTAATCTTATTGAGTCAGGAGAATTTAATGAATCATTAGACAGCTGTTGTAAAAACAACTGCTAGAATAATAGGAAGAACAGATGTTTTAGTTCTAAAATGTTTTAAGCTGAGTGGGTCCAGATAAACTGAAATTGTGATCGAATTTCGATCAGGAGGCGATTTCTGGTACTTTTTAATACGCTAAGGTTTTTTTGTATAGAGAACTCCTACTACAATTCTCAACCGATTATCAAATTTGTTGTGTCATTGTATAGGGGTTGATCTGTAGTTGTTTCCGCCAAAAATTGATGAGAAACGAACTTAAAACAAGGGCGCTATTTATAAATTGAAATTACATTTTTCACATTAGAATAACATTGAGATTGCTTTGAGTATTCTGTTATCGTACAGCTGTAGTTTTTGGTGATCACTAATTTTCAAAATATTGGATTGGTCGGATGTCATGGATTTAGAACTAAAATGTAACTTTTATATTGTATTAAAATAAAGTGCTCGATGTTTTACACGTGTAGTTTAATTTTAATGAAGTTACCTAAATTTAAATAAAATGCAAGTGTCACAATAGTTTTATTACCATTATTATTATTATTATTATTTGCAGTCTGTTGTATTATGAGTCCGTCACCAAACTTCATAAAATCGCTAACTGGATCTAAATAAGAAAATCGTGCATATGAGGGCGTGTCCTAATATACATATTTACTTAAATATTGGCCATTTTGTTTTTTTCCACTTAATATTGATTTGGCATGGACCTTTGTAATACCACAAATGTCGTCAAACCGGCAAATTTTATCAAATTTTAACACAGTTAATTGTTTATGTATTTATTATAGATTCATTAACATTACTTTACATTCCATTAATGTTTCAATAAATAAGCGTTATTTTAATTCCAATATTTTACTGAGTTGTGGATTTACATTAAATACACAAATGATGTACTATTTCATAACTCCGTAAATTAAAATTTCACGTATAAAATAAGTAATGGTATAAATAAGTAATGGTACTCACCACGCTTGTCCAAGATGGAAGCGGCACCCAATAATTACTGCCCGTGGAAACTCCGCAGCGACTGCAATGTGGATAGATTGTTCGAAGTCCATGACAACATGCGTAGGTCGAAGGGGTAGCGATCTCTTGTAGCATTCTTCACTAATTATTTTGAGTGCATCTCTATAAGTTTGTGTTTTCTTATTTCGAAGTAAACAGAACACAAGGGGAATGTATACGCCGTTGATGTATCCATGTACAGTGAACATCTGGGTGAAGTATTTTGGAGCATATTCAAATGTACCGTCCACCAAGATTATTTCACTGAGCGAAAGGTGATTTAAGTTTTCTTCACAAGCGAACACAACTATCCCTTTGTCCTTCTCATTCCTCAGAAGCATGTTCTCTTTTCTGATGCTGCTTATTTCAAAATTTTCTATTGCTATGTGTACCTCCTCTGCAGACGTTGGAAGCTTCGGAAATTGTTTTAGTCTAGCGTTGTTTAGATTTTTCCTAATTTTTGTCACATCGTTGCGTGTTAATGTGTTTATTGCCGATTTGTGAACTAAAAGTTCAGAGTTAATCAGCTTTGCCGGTCTTTGATCAATACACTCAACTGCTTTTCTTTTCACTGAATTGCTTATTTTCTTCACATTTACCTTCTCTTCACTCAAACCTGCATGGAGATGCTCGCCACCGCTGCGCGATAGAAGGTTTCCATCCTCTAATGTGTAGATCGATGCAGTACACGCCCTGACAGTGCACCGCCACCGCTCCTCTTCCGTACTTTTCAATTTATTCACTAATCGGTAGGTGAATCCGCCCCTCACAATCAACGGCAAACCTTTGTTACTCAAAATACGTTCCATCACCACTCAGCACTAACACCTAATCACGAACTGGTCTGCTTCGGTATTTTTGCAGGACTGAAGGGGTTTTCGGACCCGCCAAGTATGTAAGGTGGTGGGGGTGAATTCAAAAACCACGGGTTTACCAGGTCAGCGACATCTTACGGTATTTTAGGGTGACGGGTTGCACCGCATTCCATAACAAAGGGCGGCGAGAACGCCTTGCTGCCATAGCCCGCAAATATCAGCCAAGTGAAACTTTTTAGAGGCTGATAATAACATCCACACGAAAGAGAACGTTTTCCCCATTATGGACTATATTTGGAACGTAACAAAAAATTTAATCAATTAAATAGTAAATTTATTGTGAATTCATTTATGGCAGATACCAAATTGATTACAAATTTCTATGTTTGCACATTTCATGTTAGGTCTAACTTTTCTGATATTATTTCGGAAACAATCATAACGGTTCCAGAAAACACCATTTATATTTTAGGATTGTAATTCAGAAAACAAAGTTTTAAATTCAAATTGATCATTTTTATATCGGAACTCAAGTTAAATTTCATATTAATAAATTAAATTTGAATAAATAGTTAATTGTATTTCAGAAACAATAAATTAGACCATAATAATTAGGCAATAGGTTTAAAACTCGCCTATACTATGAGAATTCACCTTAGTGTATAGGCCTATAGATAAAGCTGAAAGTATGGGTCAGTTATCTGATACCGTTTATTTTGTCGTATTTTAAAGTTGTCCAGATTAGACTAATGAATGGTTAAAGTTTCCACAACATCCATTAACTGTCGCTGAACAAAATAATAAATGCACGAGCTTGTCGAGGAGGCGAGTGAGTGGAGCGAATGAGCTCTTCTTATAGAAAAGAGCCTTTCGGGCTTGGCATTTTAGCGCACAGTCTGTGACCGACATTACTATGACTACAAAGAATGGTTTGGGTTGAGCAGTACTGTATATCCATGTAGGCCTAACTTGGTGGCCTGTGCTGGCGACAACGAATCCTCCTCAGGTGCACTGGGATAATCCTATTATGTCTGCCTGATTACACAATTAACACGGCTGGCTGGAGCTAGCGCTTCCTACCAGTCGGAAGGGGGAGATTTTACAACGCCCCGAAAATGACCTGAAGGATTAGCTCTTTTTGGATGTGCCCCTTCGGCAGTATTCGGCAACACTCGGGTAAACCCGCTGATTTAATCAGCTGGTAATGGAAAATTCGGCTCATCTGGCGAATTGATTCATTTGAATCGATCTTTTTCACGAATAGAATGTTGAACCTATTCTTTTGTTCGTATGATACAGCTGTTTTTCCTCACCTGTATTAATGCGATAAAATCGAATTTCATCGATAAATTGACGTTAATATTCTATGACGTACTTTTGAGTCACTTGAATATTTAATTAATTTTAAGTTTGTACGTAACAGTAAAAAAAGAGTTAAGTTACCAGGGATACACTCAGTTTGAAAGCGAGGTTAGTTACAGGGTTCGGGCCTCGTAAATGCCTATGATCTCTTAAGACAATTGAATTAGAATGATGAATTATACCATTTGATTTTGTACGTTGGTTTTGTACTGATTGAATAATTAGGCAGTGGATGAAAGCTAATCAATTTAGTTACGGTATATCGTTTCTTCGCCCATCCAAGTAATGTAGTCGATTATTAATTTTAATAGTTGAAGTAGAATAAGGCATATTTAAAGTATTTATAAAACCTTTATTAATAAATAGTAATCGTTTCTTCAACCAAGGCAAGACGACGTCGAATGACTGACCACCTCTGTCAGGGTCATTCGGCTTTACCCCTACTGTGGCGCCTCCCCTTCATCACGTGACCCTCCTCCCACTACTCTAAAGTCTAAAATGCCCCGCTTTTCAAATGTGGCTTTCAAATTCTTTCAATGTAGGCGATGGTTCCATGATACTAAATACGAAATGTCTTCGGTTCGGTCTATTTTAAAGGTTAGATAGCTTTTAGGCACGGTCTACGGGATTGTCCGCCGCATGTGCGCGGCGCTTGGTTTGTGGCTGGGACGATCACTGACGTTCCTGGCCAGTTGGCAACACCTGTGGACAGATTCTATTGATTCTATTCGTGGTATGTGGCTTAAGACACAGCCACTAGGGCCGGTATACAGGAAGTCCATGATTTTGTTGGTGGGCTGAGAGAGGAAGGAGCCTGAATGCCGCATTTCGGCTGGGAGCGAACGTGGTAACCTATATGGTCAAACCGGCCCTGATTTTGGTGCTCACCATCACCAATACCGTGTCGGGGTCGTGCATTTGTTGTGTCGTCAAATGTAAAGGCGTCAACTGAGGGTTTAAATTTCTATTTATAGTTTCGTGGCCATTTTAATAAGCCTCATTCACAATTGTCTACTATAGATGAAATAGTTTGACAAATAAAAAACTCTACAAGATTATAAGCAATTATCTTAATTTTTAATATTTATGTAACAAAATAGAGAATAAATAAGTTAGTATGAAGTGGGAACTATATAGGCGTAGGTACTTGTGAGATCCACCAAATTACGCTAACCTTTGTATGATAAAAAGGATATGAAACCTTGTAAACAAAACCGATGAAACATCTGCCTGGTTCTCAGATCGCGATCGAAACAAAGTTAAAAGTTTGGTCGGCGACCAAAGAATTCTCTGTGGTTGCTGATTCAAATGAATCTTTTAGAAAATGACATATGATTCATTCAAATCACTTTATTGATTCGTTCATTTGAACAACTCGGCAGTTGTTTACTTCGAGGAGCCGACTAGTCCCGAATGTACCCGAACACTGCCGAAGCACCGAGAGTCCCAATACTCTTTTGATTTTAATTCAACTGTAATTCAACAATAGTGATGGGATGGGAGCGAGAATCGAATAGTATCAGCGATCTCTATAACTACAACTGGATCGCGCGCTGTGTGCTGGGTTTTCGGTCCGGCCGCTCGGCTCTCCCCCCACCACTTAACGGGTGAACTGTCGCTCCCTTATACATTATCTCTTACGGTGTTATCGTGTTCGCGCTCACAAAAACAGCTATAACTTCGCTCATAGTTGCTTGATTTTCAACTAATTTACACCGTTGCAATCTGCATGAAACTGCGAAGATTATGATATAAATTTTGTATCAAAGTAATTTGGTTATAAACTATATTCGACAGGATACTATTTTTATTTCGAAAGCTGCAGTCTTTTCTAATATTTTATTGATTAAATTTACCTTATGGACTATGAAGAGGTTCAATAATGGTTCATAGTGGTTCGAGTATGAAGCTATAAAAATTAGGTTATTCAGTTTTAAAAGGTATAGTAATTATTTTACTAATAAAATACATACGAAAAGCGTGACCCTGGTGATTAAATGTATTTGTTTGGTTCAAGTATTAAAATGAGTGCTGAAAGGCTTGGAATAGGTAAAAAAAGCATAAAATACACTAATCAAACTATTTATTCGACACAAATTTATATTTTCGTAACATTAGTGTTCACTTAATGGTTCTATTAATTCTTAAACAATACTAACTTGTGTAGTTTTTTTCGAAGGCCAGCCGAACTTGGGTTTAATGTTCTCAATTTTGATTGGTGGAGTACATTGATTTTAAAGAACAAATATCCAATCATTTTGATTAACTTAACTTCGTGCGGGGTTTCTCCTATAGCTGCATTAAATCTTTATGGCCTCTCAAAACAGTTTTGGCGAAGTTCTGACATGCCATATTCACAACACGGTCAACGATTTATTCCTTAGTTATATTGTCATTTAAATGGGAGTGGAAAAACTTGACCAAGTCAAATAAGTCTTTTTCAAGGTAAAACAAACCACCCATATTTACTGAAGATAAAAAATCCATGTATGGCAGAGTTTTGTGGAATCGTGTTTCATTAAAACATTTAAACAGTTCTCACACTTGGTTTTTTTTATTTTTCTCGCTATAAAACCAGAAATGTAGTACATCACATTTTCCTGGTAGTAAGAAGTGGTTGAACACAGTCCTGTTTTTGTTTACCCAGTTGCTACGTGGGCTGTGATTTGTAAACATCTCTAGGTACTGCATGTATATAGAAAGAGATGTTAACAAATATTAGCCCGCGTATGTAGATCGGAACAAAATATAGTTTTTGTTCTCCTCACACTCATAAATTAGGCCCAAAAATAATTGTTTATTAGCGTAAAAGTTTCAGATAAAATTGTAATGCTGTATTTCACAAACATAAAACTAGAACAAATACCAAGTCAGACCTTTTTCTTCCATTTGTATTGGTGCAGTGGTATTTGTAATAACGTAAAACTACGCCAAAACATCCGCAATACCATTACGAGTACAATGGTAAAACCCGCATTAAAATTGAGTAAGAATCAACATAGTTACGTCAGTTAATATCAATGAAAACACGTTAGCCCCGTATGAATTGTATGGCCGCAGCGGCTCGGCTCACCCGTTAGGTGGTGGGGAGAACGCCGGACCGATACGAGCCTAGTTTTGAGCATTACAGCGCGCGATCCAGTCGTAGTTATAGAGATCGCTGAATAGTATTCAAATACAACCCGAGTATTCAAAGATTCGAATACTTCAAAATGAATTCGAATACTTTTCAAGTGAATACACGTCGTAGATTCAGGCAAGGCCTACTATTCAGGACGCACCGCTCTGATGTTTTCATAACAAATTAATACACAGTACAAAAGAATTCAAACGTTTAAAATATTATTTTACACATTTAGGTATTGTATTCGAATTCAGAGTATTCATGACAGCAAGGGGACTTGACAAACATAGCGTCCAACTGCCTTT
Source organism: Neoaliturus tenellus (assembly GCA_030545055.2). NCBI lineage: Eukaryota > Metazoa > Arthropoda > Insecta > Hemiptera > Cicadellidae > Neoaliturus > Neoaliturus tenellus. Next base: position 91,640,608 of record CM061534.1, read on the forward strand.
CTGCTGTACTCAAATTTATTTGAAGTGCATAAATACTTTCTCTCAAGTTAATTAATTATTTGTATTTTCGATTACTTCTTAAGATATACAGCCTAATATATTAATTACCGTACCCCTCTAAAACTTAAAAATTAGTCGTACCAGTAATAAAAACTATTTTTCAGGGTTATATAATTAAGACAAATCCCAAACGTAATTAAGTTTAGTTCACTGACACAATTGAATAAGTTATACTGAAAAAATGTTTAGTGAATTTGAATATTTTTAATTGATACGTTTTCATAATGTTAAACTAAATTTTTTATAAAAGTGGTATAAAATTACGTTGAAAATAGGAAATAATACAGTAATTGTAATAACACTTGGCCAAACTATAAGTCCTCCAGTGTCTGAATCATCTCTAAAATGGTGCATGCTCAACAAAAGAATTCGAATTCAAAAGTATTCGAATACTGTTCCAATACAGGGGTGTATTCGAATACAGAGTATTCGATTCTTAAAAGTATTCGATTCTCCCACCACTAAATCCAACGCAAAACGCAGCCACGGCACAATGTAGGTAGGTTTGGAAGACAATCCGACAGTCGTTTTTGACACTCCTTCATGAAGGGTGTCCGCCGGAACCACCCGGGAACTCCAGTTACGCAAGGAACAGTGACTTGGAGCGCTGGTGTGGATTACGGATTTACTAGCGCTCGTGCTCGTAGTGGTTGGCGTTCGAGTTAACAACACTACTCACAGCTGATCGCAGCAGCGCAACTAGTGATGGCAAAATAAAATAGATTTTTCGGAAAAATCGATTTTTACCATTCGATACATCGATTTTTTTACATAGATTTTTTTTAAGACGATATTTTTAGGAGATCGATTTTTCATACTAAAAATATCGATTTTAAAATCGGTCGGGTAAGGCTGCGTTCACACGAGACGACTTTTCGCCGTGCGCCGTGGACGGCACGGCGCCGTGGAGGTTGAATTACATTGGAGTATATGGAAGTGTTCACACGTTACGACGACCGTCGAATACGGCGCCGTGCCGTCCACGTCGGCCGTCACGGCGGCCGTGGACGGCGCTAAATTCGAGGCCACGGCTCTTTCACGACCATTTAAATTCAATCACATGTTGAATCTGGTATTAGTACTAATATTGCCACTTCAACTTTTGTAACCAGTTTGCATAATATAAACAGAAATATCTTAGGCCCGGTGCACACGAGCGTTTTGCGTTTGCGTTGAGGCAGCTTTATTATGCAGCGGCGTTTGAGCAGTACATGCATTCAAATGGAGCAGTACACACGTAAACGCTCGTGTGCACCGGGGACGCCGCGTCGACGCAGCGTGCACGCAGTGTATTTTGACGCTCGTGTGAACCGGGCCTTATAGAAAAGTAAACGATAGATTATTTACACTTAAAGGAAGGAGGTAAAGGACCCCCCCCCTCCCCCAGAGCGTTATGCAGTTCTTCACCTGCTCCCATTTTGCGCCTTTAATAAAGGCTGATGATAAAAATGAGGGAGTTTTAAAATAAAAGATAAGACTTGGGCGATTTGATTCGCTTTTAGAATTTTTAATACTTGGAATCCACATTAAACTGTGATGGTCTAAACTTGTTAAACTTTGACCCATTAGCGTAATATGGATTCGAAATATAATAAAATTCAAAATCGAATAAAAAAGTCCAAGAAAGTCTTTATATTTCATTCAAATCCTCTCTCATTTTTATCAGAGTTAAAGTTTTATCGGAGTTAGGCAGTGGCCGTAGCTCAGTGGTATCATAGCTCAGAGCTCTGGGTTATCACCAATCGGGCCCGGGTTCAAATCCCGGCTCGGGGACAAAAAGATCGTTCGACCGCTCCTGTGGTACGGAAGTCACGTTAAGCCGTTGGTCCACCTGCATAGAAAACAAAAAAGTGCAGGCATTTCAGGCAAGGAGAACTATTAGTTAATTGCTGATCTCCCTCCACTAAAAGACATAGTATTATTATTTTTATTTATCGGAGTTTAAATAAAGACATAAAATGTGAACAGGCCAAGCACTGCATGACTTTCTGAGAGGAGCTTTTTCATCCTTTCTTTAAAGCATTCTTACAAAATATAGGTAAACACCTTACAATAGATGATTAAAACTTAAACATATTCTATTACAATTTATGCGTTAATAAACTTTCCTTTGGCATCGCCACTCATAATCGCAGTCTTTATTTAATGCTTGGACTGTAATCAAAGCCTTTTACTGCTTTTACTTATTATAAGAGGTTAAACTAACAACTTTTGATGTTTACTATTGACGATACGGCCAACACGGCGCGGCGCGGCGTGGGCCGTACAATCCTCACGGCACAAGCCGTGGTGTCCACGGCTGAGGCCGAGGAATGCACGGCGCCGTGCCGTCCACGGCAGACGGCGAAAAGTCGTCTCGTGTGAACGCAGCCTAAAAGACAAAGAATTGCGTTTTTTACTCCTCTTAAACAGTATATTTTAAGATCTTAACCTTAGTTTGGCTTTAAATTTACAAAATTTGTTGCATTAGAGCCAAATATAAAAGTCAAATAACTTAGTATTGGCTGTATATCGTATTGGTGCAAGGTAGTGATGGCAAAATTTCTTGAAAAATCGATTTTTCGATATATCGATGTATCGTAAGATTAAAATCGATTTCGATAAAAAATCGTAGACAAAAAATCGATGTTTTAAGAAAATCGATTTTTTTATCGACGCTTTTAAATTGACTATAAGTTATACCAGGAACTAAAATATAACCAACAAAAATTGATGGTCACACCTTTGATTATATCATTGATTTTGTAGGCAAAACCAATGATTAACTTACATATCCTCTACGCATGTAAGGAATGCACTACAGTATTTAGTTTGAAATAAAATAGAGTTATGAAAATAAACCATTATTGTTTATTGAGAAGATATATTAGATCGTAGACTAAAACAAAATGACTTCAAATGCTGTAAGAGCTTTGCTTATAACATCGCAAGACTGGAATAAACACAGTTTTTGTTTTGAGCTATAGAATCTACATGTATTGAAAGGCTAGATAACCACAAATTCATATAAGGTCAATGGAGTCGGGAATTTATACATCTTTTTTAACGTCATTCAAGGACTATTAAATATTTTATTTTACAATAAAAATTATTTTACTATTGTTGGTTGCCGACATGGGCGGAGTTTACCTCTGATTGCTGGGGGGGGGGGGGGGGGGGGGCACCGGGGGTCAGTGATAAAGGACATTTAATACCATAATATCCTCTATATTCAGGTGGACACATAACCATCTTTAGCTAGGCTGTGGCGTTCGAAGTTTGAAGTAGGCTAAACACTTATGGTGGATAGCACAGTCTGAACAAGTATTTTAGGAATACAAATAGTCATGACACTCATCGGTCAGGTTTTATGGAACCCATATTAGGAATGGGGAACTGCACTAGCGCTCCCTTTGTCTATAGAATACCAATAAGTGATTACATGTTTGGACTATTTTAATGATTTGTTAACTAAAGGATTGTCAAAGTAATAGATGCACGACATTTTGATTAAAAAACAATCATATACAGTATGTCTTTAAAGTACGACACCAAACTTCACAATATGGTTAATTGGGTCAAAATAACCAAAAAATTTCATATGAATTCATTCATTCATGAGTACGGTGTATAGTGATGCTGATGTTAAACTCTGTTGATAGTAGCCTACGGATGCATAAAAAGTCCAGTGACATAGGGATGTAAAGAAAATTTACATTAACTGTAAAATAAAGCTATTTTTATGATACATTATCTAAAGCGTCGTCATAGCGGGGCACGGCGCCTACCCACCTGAGTTTGACGGTCAGTTGTGCCAACTGTAGGGCCTAAGGTTATATTTTCACTTAGCGATCTACGAAATATCCTTACTTAGTAGTTCGCGCAAACAGTGTTTGATTTATGATAATCTATTATTGTTTAATATACTTTTCAGAATCGTACATGAACAAAGGTAAAATATGTAAATATAGAAAATAGTGTTATTTTTAGAGTAAGCTAAAGTGAGATAAAACTTTGAACGTTAGCTGAATGGATAATTATTTAGCTTGGCTTTGTTTTTTACATAAATTCTTGAAATTTTTGGGGCCCCCCAGGCCCCCCCGAAACTCCGCCCATGGTTGCCGATCATGAACAGAACCGTAACCAAGTTGACTTGGTTGAACCATTGTTGAACCTTCGGTAACCAAGTCTCTATTTTTCAATTAAATTTTAATAATAGCAAATTTTAACAAAATCAAAGGATGAACCCTATTTTTAACTGTTTTGTATAAAAAGGTATGATAGAGTACACATATACTTTACATGATATTTTGGCCGATGCGAAATGAGTGTAGCGATAGTCATAGGCTACATAGCAACAATCACGGCCATCTCTATTCTCTAGTAAACTCTCTACTAGAAATGGCCTTGCACCAATACGATATACAGCCAATACTAAGTTATTATTTGACTTTGATATTTGGCTCTAATCCAACAAATTTTGTAAATTTAAAGCCAAACTAAAGTTAGGATCTTAAAATATACTGTTTTAGAAGAGTAAAAACCGAAATTCTCTGTCTTTTACCCGACCGATTTTAAAATCGATATTTTTAGTAAGAAAAATCGATCTAAAAAAATATCGTCTTGAAAAAATCGATGTAAAAAAAATCGATGTATCGAATGGTAAAAATCGATTTTTCCGAAAAATCCATTTTATTTTGCCATCACTAGTGCAAGGCCATTTCTAGTAGAGAATAAAGATGGCCGTGATTGTTGCTATGACTATCGCCATCGCTACACTCATTTCGCATCGGCCAAAATATCATGTAAAGTATATGTATACTCTATCATACCTTTTTATACAAAACAGTTAAAAATAGGGTTCATCCTTTGATTTTGTTAAAATTTGCTATTATTAAAATTTAATTGAAAAATAGAGACTTGATTACCGAAGATTAGACTGTAACGTTTCTGTTCAAGATCGGCAACCAACGATAGTAAAAAAATTTACTGTAAAATAAAATATTTTAATAGTCCTTGAATGACGTTCAAACATGTATAAATTCCCGATTCCATTGACCTTATATGAATTTGTGTTTATCTAGCTTTCCAATACACGTTCCAATTCTATAGATAAAAACAAAAACTGTGTATTCCAGTCTTGCGATGTTATACGCAATTTAGCTCTTATAGCATTTGAAGTACGGTAATTTAAAACATTTTGTTTGAGTCTACGATCTAATACATCTTCTCAATAAACCAATAATGGTTTATTTTCATAGCTCCATTTCAAACTAATGTAGTGTATTCCTTACATGCGTAGAAGATATATCATTGACTATTGATACTCATATGATATGGAGTATCAATAGACAATGGATATATAAGTTAATCATTGATTTTCCTACAAAATCAATGATATAATCAAAGGTGTGACCATTGACTACAAATACTGTCATATTAATAGTATTAATTAAATATTTGTTGGTTATATTTTTACTTCCTGGTATAACTTATAGTCAATTTAAAAGCGTCGATGAAAAACTCGATTTTCTTAAAACATCGATTTTTTGTTCACGATTTTCTATCGAAATCGATTTTACCCTTTCGATACATCGATATATCGAAAAATCGATTTTTCAAGAAATTTTGCCATCACTAAGCAACACGAACACAGCTAGCTGACAATAATGCCCTTGACTACTAGGTATACAATGCAGTTGTCTGCTTGCAATATTGAGCGGAGCGACTATTTTTTAAAATCAATAATAGCAAATGTTTTATAGGTAATACAAGTGACCTCGTTCGATACGCTCACTCGCCATCAGGGTTTAGCTCGTTCGCTGCGCTCACTCGCCATTTTGGTCAGCTTGTGCGCTACGCTCAATCGCCGCCAATTTAGTTCGTTCGCTGCGCTCACTCACCTTTTGGGTCGGCTTATTCGCTGCACACACTCGTCGCCAGATTTAGGTTTGTTCGCTGCGCTTACTCGCCACAAGTCTGCAATACTCTAATAATTTTTGATTACGCAAGTTTGCTGCGACGAGGTATTATATGTTTACAAGATATTAAATGGTGCGTCGTCCAAGATTTGCACCTTCTCTCCGTAAACGTGGCATTTCATTCACATACAAAGATAAATAAACCACTAAAATAAACAAAACCACAATTTCACATTAAATACTGTATTCAGAAACAGCTGATAGTAACAGTCTGCAGTTAAATTGTATCCTAATAACAGCTGTATAATCAACACACAGTAAACAAAGCAAATAAAATATTTCTCCTATTAAAATAACATGGTAACTTTAAAGGGCCGTAGGGCAGAACCCTTATGTCCGATTTGGACCATTTCAGATTTATACCTTCCCATAGATGGTTACTATGACAGAGCAAAATTTCGTGAGGATCACTCCAGCCGTTCAGGAGGAGTACTTGTAAATAAAAAGCCAGAGTGTAGTATAGGAGCTTCGCTCGCTTCGCTCGCTCCGCTCAATGATGCTGATAATCAAATTGTCAAATGAAATCCCAATCGAATTGTAAGGACCGAAATGCATTTTCGAATTGGTTGCCGCTCGCTGGAGTAACAGTTTTTACTTTCTCCCCCTATACCACTATTAAAATACCCACTATGTGAGGTTCCTGTCTCAAAATAGTGACATATACTATTTAAGTTAGTTGACAGCTAAATAAAACAAGCAGAAGCTCTTCTAATTGGTTCCTAAGGTAACCATGTTTAGTGATAATCTTCACGAAGCAACCAATGGCAGAAGCCATCAGGACTGCATCCAGCAAAAAATGTAACGAGTGCGTGCGTATACGCCGTCGCCGTCTCCCCGCGTCCGACTCTCGCCTGCCCGCTGCCGCCGCCGTGCCGCGCCGCGATATGGAACGTGTGTGGAATAATTAAAACTCAAAGTGTAAATAATTGTAAATAGTGTAGTAATGTAGTTTTGTGATTTGTGAACCCCTGATGATGTCACAAACTTGGCGAAATGTACATTGGGTCATATAATCTCTACAAGAACGAAAGGCATACAACAAGGTAAATATAATACTTAGCACGTTGGCTACCGACGGTAGGAAATTCGGGTCGCCGGGACTTCCCAGCAGACCGATCCTAGTACTCGATCTCTCACCACATACCGAGTCATTGTGACTAACACTAACCCAGAGACCAAAAATTTTATTTCGCTATTTTAATATAATTTGATGTGTAACATATATATTTGCTCATAAAAGTTGGGAAAAAAATTTATTTCAGTACTCTTTTAGCATTTTTATTGCGTCACATATGTGTGACGTTGGTCTATAGTAATATTTTGTATTATGTTTGTTTGCTATAGACCGACTGTCTCACATATGTGTCATTAGTTGGATGACTGGGAAATAAATAAAAAATAGTTTTTTATCATTCTGCACGAAATCAGCCTGTTTTTTGTTCTCGCAATTGTACCAAAACCGTTTCTTTATTGTCCTAGGACTGAAAAATCAGGTGGGGAATTTTTTAGGTCCTAGTACTGAAAAGTCAGCTGGTTTCTAAGTATATTATTATTCATTTATTAATGTTGAGGAGCAGAATTTTGAAATACCAACGTTATAAAGAGTATTGTTTGTAAATAACAGGAATGTAAACACTGGATATTACTAACTTTGTAAATATAACCTCGAAAACACAACTTTAACATTTTTAACGATCAAAAGTATAATTTCGCATTATGATAAAAAACGTTGTTCATCACTCGGAGCAAAAGTGTCTTTTTGATGCTTAATCGTTTTTAAAAACTCGGCTGCGCCTCGTTTTTAAAACACGATTGCGCACCAAAAAGACTCACTTTTGCTCCTAGTGATGAAAACTACTATTACTACACTAAAAAATACTAAAATATACAGGACAATGTGTCACGCAATAAAAAACGCCATCTGGAATGTTTAGTAAACAAACACTAATGGCAGCATGTGAGCAAACCATATGGCTAACTTTGAAAATCTGTAAAAAATCAAATTGAGGTCCTACCCAGAGACCAAGCGACACACATATGTGTCACACATTCCTATAGACCGATAAACAGGTTTTAGGTCGACTCAGTGGACCAAATGGGCGTGGCAAGTCATATAACTGAACCGTGACTGCGTCCCATATATGTGTCGTCGGTACACTGGATTTGACCTGAGCGTCCCATATATGTGTCGTCGGTACACTGGAAACACCTTGAGCGACACATATGTGACGCTGGTCTATATTTAAGGTTTTCTTTTAACATTACATATGCGTGACGTTCGGTAGCCAACGTGTTAAACGTTCTTATCACTGGGTGAACATAAATAGCTACCAATATAACCTTAGATTCTTTGGAGATTTCTCTATTGGAACAAAATTATTGAATTTTTACTATGTGGAACATATAGTATAAAATTCTTTACGATCGACTTTAAATTTCCCTTAGGCGAATTTTTGACCCCCAAAAGGCTTTTTTATTACTAATTTGATTTCAATGAAATTCTCAGGTTAGATTTTAAGTATTTTAAACTAGGTAATAAACTATAATTGAGCAATTATTTTCAAGTATTAAAAAAGCTTATTTTCTGGAATTTTTGACAGAACTTTAGTTGTTTAGGCTACATGATTGATTTGACTAATGTAGTTGCTATCAAGGCAATAATTAATTGCCTTGGTTGCTATGATCAGTTTCTTTTCCCCCATCGCAGCTGAGTTGTCGCTGTATGCTGAAAACAACATAAACTTTTCTTGTTTATATCTGCTCGCCGATATATTACGTTTTTAAATAAAATTGAATTGATATTTTGACAGACCTATTTGTTAAATTAAATAGATCAACACTGATGTTTACTTGTTGAAGTTATAAATTACACCAAAAGATAGGCATAGGCATGATGATGTGGAATGAATTGCTGTCGTACGTAATTATGCGATTAACTAATTTATGGGATACAACTAATATCTATTTGGGAGAAAGATTAAAATTGAACAACTAATTAGAATGTGTTGTGCCATTGTAGCATATGTCTCAGGTAAAATATGCATTAAGTGTTAAGTAAGCGTAATTCTACAATACTTACATTACTTGATTTTTATTAATTTGCAATCATGGATTTTAAATTGTATTTTTTTTCGCTCTACAATCTATTTATCTACTATATATTTGTCAAATACCACTCACTCACGTATCAGAGTATCTCCAAAACTATAAGGCCTAGAGGGTTAAAACTTGGCATGGACGTTCATCTTTGCTCAAAAACGCTCACTAAGAAACGGTTTTGCAAAATTCCGTCAGGGCTCCGCCCCGCACGACTTGTAAATTTCGTTACAATGTTATTCTTATGGGGGATTTTTAATACGAACCAAAGCAACAACGAATCGCCCAAAGTATAGAGCATGCAGGATTGAAATTTGGTATAGACGTTCCTTTTTACCCATTGATGCTCACTAAGAAACGGTTTTACGAAATTCCTGCAGGGCTCCACCCCACACGACTTCAAAATTTCGCTACAATGTTATTCTTATGGAGCACTTAAAATACGAATCCAGGAAACAATGAATCTCCAAACCTATAGTACCTACAGGGTTGAAATTTGGAATGGAAGTTCCTCTTTGCCTATAGGTGCTCACTAAGAAATGGTTTTGTGAAATTCCTTCAGGGCTCCGCCCCACACAACTTCAAAGATTGATGTAATTAGCTGTTGAAGATTCTAAGGTATCAGCTGTTAGTGAAATAATACATTTAAAGGATGACGTAACCATATGACAAAATTTAATCTTTGTAAACAATTTAACTGGTGTAAAATGTTTATTAGTTAGAGTTTAGGTTAGGTAAGGTTAGGTTTAATGTCCTGTGTCAAATACCACTCACTCAGTAACTCAGTATCATCGAATCTTTATAACCATAGGGTATAGGGGGTTGAAATTTGCCATGGACGTTCCTCTGTGTTAAAAAATGCTCACGAAGAAACGATTTTGCAAAATTCCATCAGGTCTCTACACCACAAGCCTTCAAAATTTCCATTTAATATTATTCTTGTGTCCAATATTTTATGCAAATCAAGGCAAAAACGAATCTGAAAAACTATAGGACCTACAATGTTAAAATTTGGCATGGGCGTTCTTCCTTGCTCATAGATGCTCATTAAGAAACGGTTTTGCAAAATTCCATCAGGGCTCCACCACATAAGACCTCAAAATTTCTATCTAATGTTATTAGTAGAGGGAAAAAGCCACTTCTAAACCGGAAGTGACGTCAGCTGCCAGGGCAGCTGCAGGGGTCAGATGGTGTCAGCTGCCAGGGCAGCTGCAGGGTGCAGATGGCGAGAGCATATGCCCTGAATTTGAAGTAGAATTGGGCATGAATTAAGAGTTAGTTGAAAAGTAAAATTCAACTGTGTTAACTAAACTCTAAAAGTTGAACAAAAATTAAGAGTAAGATCAAAACTGAAATTCAACAGTTATAACTGGGGGCCTGGAAAGTATGTCAAGGTCATCCAGAGTAAGTTTTAAAAAAGCCTACCCAACTACCACCAGAAATAGTTCAAAGTTGAACTAGTTGGTGATAGTGGGATAATTCATTCGTGCCATGGGAGAGGTGTTTATTGTTTGAAAGTTGGCGATTGAATGAGAAGCGCCGCCTAGGGAGAGGGCTTATAAAATGGCAACCTTCTCCCCACCACCCCTTCCCCCACTCCTTTAGACCAATAACCGGTCGCCGACTCTATGTGGTGAAACTGAACTAGACATGGCGGCCGCCATGGATAAGTCTAACCTCAAACCTTAGCTTAGCTGAAGAGAATAGAGGAGCATGAAGTAGGAATTGTGGTGACAGCGCTTATATGAGGAATAGTAGGGGTAAAATAAAAAAACTTGTTGAACACAGTCGATAGGTGTAACAAGTTCAAAGTTGTTGAATTGTAACATAGAATGCAAAATGTTGTAAATAACATTATCATCAACATTAACCTGCGAAGTCTTTGAGTATAATGGGTTAAAACTGTACTTCTTTCTAACTCTATTTAAATTAGTTTTACACTTTGAAATTGAAGGTTTAGAAGTACTTCGTAATATGTGTTGTGTTCGCAAAAGCTTTAATTTTAAACATTGTGCAGTCATCATAACCGATGTGTTAAGTTCAGAAGTTAAAATAAGACTGAGATATAAAATGAAGTGTAAAAGAAATTGAAACAGAAAGCCAGAGTAGTAATTTTATAGGTTAGAATTTACGAAGGCTATTCCATGGATAATTCTAACCTCAAACCTAGTAAGTGAAGTAGTCATAACATAAAACTAACGAGAGATGATGACCGAGCGGATGCGAGGCAATGAATGTTTGTAGCGCGATAAACTACCCACCTTTATAGAGGCAATAACTCCAGCCAGATGGCGGCAGATGGCAAGCAAATGACTGGTTGACCGACTTTCACCTGAGTAGTAAGAGAAGTAGGGTTCTGTGTCTATCCCTACTCCTTGGGGTCAATGACCGACCGGAAAGGTCAATGACCTCCCCCCCCCTCCCCCCCCGAAAAAATGGAGCCCCCCCCCACTCCTTCCCCCACTCCTTCCCCCACTCCTCCAGGTCAATGGCCGGTCACCACCGGTTGTTGACTTTATGTGGTGAAACCAGACTAAATATGGCAGCTGCCATGGATAATTCTAACCTCAAACCTGCTGCGCATGCAACAAGTTCTTCGGATCGGAATGAGTCTATGCTATGCGCATGCGCCTAGTCCTGTATTACTCACTTTAGCACTACTGCACATGGATAATTCTAACCTCAAACCTTGGTTTTGTGTTGTTGCGCATGCGCCGCTCCCCACTCCTTTGCCTTTCTTTTACACTGCTGCGAATTGGACTGGATTGAACACTGTACTGTAGTGAAACAACTTCCCCCACTACTCGAGAATCCGAGGAGCGATACGAGCCTGATCTTAGCGTCAGTCGTCAACAAACTTTCATAGCGAAAGGTTGTTGGCGACTCAGCAAGAGGTTTCAAATATATAGTAGGCCTATATATATTTGAACTTCTTCTACTACGTTGCGTTTTTTAATGCAATGTAGTATGTGTGTGTGTGTGTTTAGTTTTAAGTTGTATTAAATTTAAGAAATAATTTGCGCATTGCGATGTTAGTTATAAGTTGGGTTTAGCATTAAGGTGTATTAATTTTAAGAGGTATTTAGCATTAAGGTGTATTAATTTTAAGAATAATGATGGTATTTGGTTGTGTTGAATTATTTGGTTTTTTAATAATGATGTGTTGTTAGTTTTAAGTGTTGGTAATACTAATTAATGTTGTTTTGCCTTACAGCTAGATGTTAGGGGGTAGATTAAATGTAAATTCAGAAGTTCAGTTGAACTTCACTTAGAAGGGGTGGGACATCCGCAAAATGCGGACTAGGTTTTTGCATTTTTGTTTAGGAATATAATGGGTGGGATTAGTTTGGGTGGGGTTAGAGTTGCGTTTCTGCATTAGGTGTTCCAGTTTCCCTTGGAATTCATGGTTACGGTAGACCCGGACCGGACCGTTACGGTAGACCCGGACGGTCCAAACAAAATTGCGTCGATGTCCCTTGCAGAACGTAACTAGTGGGTTGGGAGTGGGAACCGTTAGGCAAACAGGGTGGTGGGAACAGTATTACTGTTCCCATCACCTTGGATCATTATAAATCTTGAATGACCTTGACCCACTTTTGGAAGGGTCAATGACCCCCCCCCCCGAAAAAATGGAGTCGATTCCCCCCCCTACCCCCCCCCGAAAAAATGGAGTCGATTCCCCCCCCCCTTCCCCCACTCCTACCCCCACTCCTTCCCCCACTCCTTCCCCCACTACTCCGGGTGAACGACCGGTCATGACCTGAAAAATTAAAATGGCTATAGCTTGATAACGGATTGATGGATTTGGACAAGCGATACATCATTGAAAAGGTCTATGTAAGACAAACATTTTGGTAAAAGAAGAATTTGGTTATCTTATTTTAGTCAAAAGTTATGCGAATTATTTTAAATAAATACCTTCTCTTTTCCCTTTTCCCCTACCTCCCAGGTCAATAATCAGTCTTGGCCAGCTGCTACCCCTCTCATTTGCATATTGTTATAAAAGACGCACCGACTGCGGCTAACATTTCATTCTGATTCCAGACGTTACGCTGCGAACTTGGAGCCACAACCATGTCATCTCTGCCAACTACAACTTCTACTTTAACTTCTACTTCAACTTCTACTACGGCTGTTACTGCACCAAAGAAAACTCTTCGTCTGAAAAATCCTCCTGACTGGTACAAGAAGCAACTTGGATCCCAACCTTCAACTTCTGGCACTATTCTTCCACCTATCAAGACTTCTAAACTTCGAAGCATTTTTTCACCGCCTTCGCCTTCTACTTCGCTTTCAAACGACTCCACACCGCCATCAACCATCATGCCGCCTCCACAGAAGCCAGCTCCCCGTCTTAATACCCCTTCATTTGAAACTTTGCTTCATAGTCTTAGTACACCTATCATTCCACTGTCACCATTGCCTCCTACCCCACCACTTACTATGCCTGAAGACCACACCTATCATAAAACTAAATCCACTAAGCCTACTCCCAAACCTGCTCCTAAGCCTGCTCCTTCAGAGCAATTTCAATTATTACAAGAAGAGCGTCGTAGGGCATTTAGCCGTCCCACTACTTGCCCTGAAGTGCTCACTAGGGGAATTAAGAAAGGATCAGCTTGTGGGAGGAAATGTGTTAAAAATGAAAGTTTTTGCCGTGTACATATCGTGAAACATATTTCTGAACCACAACTGACAGAAATCCCCACCGTTGAAGACGATCCTAAAATAATATCCGTCAGAGGAGAGAGGCTTAAGAAAGGTTTGAAATATTTTTTTCTAAGTGTTGTTGACCACCAACACATTTTGGCAAAATGTAACGGCTTAAAATATAAAATTAGAGTTTGTGAGAATTTGTGTAAAGAGAAGAGATTTAACACTTTAGATTCTCAAGATTTTCTCCTCAGGGATAAAAAGGATCGTATTACAAGGTGGGGGCGTAAACAGTAAATTCACTTAGTTTTTTCCAAATTGTTGCTAAAAAAAATAATGGGGGAGAAACACAATGCGTTATAGCGTTGTGTTTCTCCCCCATTATTTTTTAACACTCTAAGTCCCGTGACCTACTAACCTACTTCCATTTGAGTAGTAAGAAAAGTACTTCCCCCACTCCTTTGGGTCGATGACCGGTTAAGGTCAGCTCTTACCCCTCATTTGCATACTGTTATAAAAGCGGAGCGAGCGTTGTCACTCCTTCATTTTGCTTCTACATGCCGCTCTTGTTGTTTCGTCTCTGCTGTTTACAATATTACCTACTTCAAAATGCCTCCTCATGTGAATGACCATATTAATTCTTCCAAAATTTCCGATGTTTTTCTACAACCTGAAGACATTTTAAATAATGATAGTGAGAGTGAGGATGATGATGATTATACTGTTGAACTTAGTGAAGAACGTAAGGTTATAGCAATTGATCCACAATTTCCATTTGATACAATAGAAAAGTTTATAGTTGAAGCTAATAAATGGTTAAATTTAGGATGTTATGTACGAATTGACTCTTTTATATTGTATGGTGATAGTCATTCTTTCCTTGTCACACCAAATGACAGAGACCGCATGTTGCAGTGGGCACAATCTATGATGGAGTGCTATGAACAAGGTGTGGACACTGGCGGCTATTTTCTTGCACAACTAGTGTAATAACAAATTACCCTTCCCCCCATGTAGTGAAAAAGGAAAAGAAATATTAGGAATCTAATTATAATACTTCCTTCCACATATAAAGAAAAGGGGGAAAGGAGTGGGGATTATAAAGTGGTGGGGGAATGTGTATAAATGCAGGTTGTTTGAAGAGACTTTTATTATTATTGTGGCTTTAGCAGAAACAACATGGAGTTTAAATCTGCAGCAAAAATAAGGAATAATATAATAAAGAAAGAAATTCGCAAGAAAGAAAAGATTGAACTTATAAAATTACAACTTATAATACCTTCCATTGAAATTGGATGTAGCAAACTAAAGACTTTGGTGAAAACTAACGAATATTTATTACAATTGCTAAAAACAATCGAAGAGTTGAAGAGAAAGAATGGACATTCTACATAGTAAAATTTGAACATTTTAATATAAATAAGTAAACTGAAAAAAGTAGATGTAGAATAGAGAGCGAGGAATAGATCACTTTGTGGTAATGGACTAACATGCCACTTAGTGCTCTATTCCTCGTTCTCGCGTTAAAATTGGATTACCTTGACCTATTTGTTCGACTGTTAGAATTTGGTTAACACTGTTGAATTTCAGTTTTGAACTAATGTTTATTCTTGTTCAAATGTTAGAGTTTCTTAACACTGTCGAATTTTAGTTTTGAACTAACTTTTAATTTATGCGAATTTTTAGTTCAACTCTAGTTAATTTATGTGCAAATTTAGTTCAACCAAGTGCCTGTGCTCTAGCCATTTCCACCCTAACATTTGTTCTTTCAACATCTGTCCCATAACATCTGTCCTAATAGATGTTTGGAGGGCAGGTGTTTGGTTTTAAAAGTAACTAAAATTAGTTGGGTGGGGGAAAGTTAGTTAAAGCTTGAATATAAAGAAGTATATACTAAAACTCCAATGGGAATAAAGAACACGAATGAACAATTAGTTTGTAGAAGGTTAATATTTTTATTTAAAAAGTTTGATTTCCTTGTATAGTGAAGAAGATGAAATAGTGGTGGGGGGACCGTTATAAAAGGAGGAACGCGAGAGCCCATTTCATTTCTTGGCAAAATTTCGAAGAGTAAACATCTCAACATGTATCGTTGCGATAAATGTTCGGAATCGTTTCACGATGAAATTCTATTAGACTGTCATAAAGAACTAATTCACAACAACCCAGAAGAAAAACAAGAACAACAAGAACAAGAACAACAAGAAGAACAAGAACAAGAACAAGAACAAGAACAAGAACAAGAACAACAAGAAGAACAAGATGAAATAACAGCAACATCTTCAACTACTTTACCGAATCTACAAGTATTTGCATTACCCGGTAAAGTAGTAATGCATCATAAGATTCAAAATGAAAACTTGAAGCTAGAAGAATTTATTAGAGAAGCAAAACCAATCGTAAGTAAAATTTTAAAAGAAGAATTGAAAAGATTAAACTTTCTTAAATTTGGTTTACTACTAGAAGCTATGTTTATAAATGTACAAGAAGAATTATCACCAAGAGGATTCATAACAAAAAACCGAACCATTATGGAAAGTTCAAACATTAATTCAATAATAGAAAATTGTATAGAAGAAATATTAACAAAAATTCAGGAACACGAAGGAAGAGGATCCGGATGGAGTCTTACAAGTATTGAAGTATTAGATATAAGAGTTCACAAACATGGATATGGACTAATGGGATCTAGTTACATTCCTTTACCAAAAAGAATTGAAAATACAAAATCTTGTGTTAATGTTAAAAATGAAGACAATGAATGTTTTCGTTATGCAATGACAGCTAAATTTGTACCACCACTTCATGTGAATAGACCTAACCAAGAATATGAAAATCAAAGATTTATCCTGCATCACTGAAAGATATATCAAAATTTGAGAAGAAAAATCCTGGTACGTCTATCAATGTTTTTGCATTAGATAGTTCAAACAAAGTGTATCCTTTACGTATTGCAAAAGAAGAGCTACCAGATCATACGGATTTACTACTACTAACGCGAGGAGATGTGTCTCACTATGTGTACATAAAGCAATTTGATCGTCTTGTTAATAAGCAGCTTTCTAAAGATCGACACAGAAAGTTAATTTGCAAGAGATGTTTCAATTTTAAACGAGATGGGCTACACTCAAGAGAATGGTTACAAGAGCACAAAAGATTATGTAACAATAATTATGAAGCAAAGATTATTTTACCTTCGGAAAGCAGAGCATTTGTTACATTTGAAAAGGTTCATCATCAGTACCGTATTCCTCTAGTTGTGTATGCGGACTTTGAATCAACACTTGTTCCTGTTGAAGATGAAAATTGTGAAGCTAGAAAAAGTGTCAAGTATCAAATGCACAAACCAAACAGTTTTTGTTTAATGGTTAAATCAACATTATCAGAAGAACATTTAAACAGATATGGATTAACTTCAGAACCTCTAGTATATCGTGGTGAAAATGTAGAAAAAATATTTCTTGATCACTTATATTCAATAGCTGGAAATGCACAAAGATTATATACAAATATTGTACCAATGAAACCGATGGAGGAAGAAGAAGAAATTCAACATGAAAATGCAACTCGATGTTTCTTATGCAAAAATGATTTTACTATTGAGAATTATAAAGTTAAAGATCACGATCACCTCACAGGTTATTACAGGGGTGCTGCTTGTAATAAATGCAACTTAAGCTATCGTTTACCACTATTTATTCCTGTGGTTCTGCATAACCTCAGTGGGTACGATGCTCATTTTATAATACCTGAACTAGGAAGAGACGACGGTAAAATCGATGTGTTAGCTGAAACTTCAGAGAAGTTCATAAGTTTTTCCAAAGAAGTTGGAAACATGAAACTAAGATTCTTGGACTCCTACAGATTTATGCCGTCGAGTTTGTCCAAACTTTCAGAAAATTTAAGGAAACAAGATTTCATCGAAACAAAGAAGATTGTAAATAACGACAAACTGGATTTGGTACTTCGGAAAGGTGTGTTTCCATATGATTACATAGACAGTTTAGAAAGATTTAATGAAACATCACTTCCGGCTAAAGAAGAATTCAAAAGTAAACTTTATGACATGGACATATCTCAAGAGGACTATGATCATGCATGTAAAGTATGGAACGATTTAGGATTTAGAACATTGGGAGAATATTCAGATTTTTATGTTAAATTGGATGTAACTTTACTATGTGATATAATGGAAGAATTTAGAAATACATGTTTTGCAGCATATGGATTGGACCCTCTTCATTCGTACACTTCACCTGGATTAGCATGGCAAGCTATGTTGAAAGAAACAAATTGTAAAATACAACTTCTTACTGATATAGATATGGTTATGATGTTAGAGTCAGGAGTTCGAGGGGGATTGACGCAAAGCGTTACACGACATTTCAAGGCGAACAACAAGTATCTGCCCGATTATGATGCATCAAAACCAACAACATTCCTGGGTTATTTTGATGCAAATAACTTATACGGATGGGCAATGTCGAATCCCCTTCCATATGATAATTTTAAATGGATAGATCCAGAATCGATTGGAAACATAATGGATATACCGAAGCATGGTGAAACTGGTTACATTTTTGATGTTAATTTTGAATATCCTGAACATCTTCATAATCAACATTATGATTTACCACTTCTTCCTAAGACTGAAATTTCCCCTACTGGAAGATGGCCAAAATTAATGATGACTTTAACCGACAAGTCTCGATATGTTGGACACTACTGGATGATACAACAAGCTTTAGACTTAGGATTGAGAATTACAAAAATTAATCGAGTACTACAATTTTCTCAATCTTGTTGGTTAAAACCTTACATCGACAACAACACAAGAAGAAGAGCCACCGCTACATCAAGTTTTCAAAAAGATTTTTTCAAATTAATGAATAACGCAATATTTGGCAAGACTTTGGAAAACAAAAGGAAACATAAGGATATCAAATTGGTAACTGATCCAGTAAAATTACAGAAATTGGTGCAACAACCAAACTTTGGTTCATCTATAATTATTAATGAAAATCTAGTTGTTATTTCCATGAACAAGAAGTCAGTTACAATGGATCGTCCTTTGTATCTTGGAATGTCAATCTTGGATATTTCAAAAACACATATGTACGAGTTTCATTATAAGAAGATGGTTAACTATTATGGAAGAGAGAACATTGGTATTGCATATATGGACACGGATGCACTAATTTACTGGATTAAAACAAATGACATGTATGAAGATCTACGCACCTTTATATATAAAGATGATTTCGACTTTTCCGATTATCCTAAGGATCATCCAAATTACGACTATGACAGAAATAAGAAAGTATTGGGAAAATTTAAAGATGAAACAAATGGTGTGCCGATGATGGAAATTGTAGCATTAATGTCCAAACTGTATTCATTTCAACTGTACATAAACGAGAGGAACGAACATCAAGTCACGAAGAAGGCCAAAGGAATAAAAACTTCTTTCCTGAAGAAGAACGTACAGTTTGAACATTATAAAAGATGTTTGTTTGAAAATGTTGAAACAACTGCAACGTTCAACACTATTAGAAGTTATAATCATCAACTTTTTAGTGTCAAACAAACAAAGTGGGCATTAAGCTACAAAGATGACAAGCGCCATATTTTAGAAGATAAAATTAATACTTTACCATTCGGCCACTACTCTCTAAACCCTATCGACCAGTAAACCTATTCTTCGTCCTCTACCTTCTTCCTTTTTCCTTTCCGTAAAGAAAAGGGGACATGGCAAGCCCAATGCCATGTTCCCTCTTTTTTACACTAATATGAAATGGCCTTGACCTATATTCAAACTATATAAATGAGAATAAACTATTCTATGGATCAGTATTTTTACATGCAGTGTACAAGCAACATCTGAAGATGGAAAGTGTGAAGGACAAGATTGTAAATGAACTACATAAACCAGCAAGAAGAAGATTTCCAAGAAGAAGTGCAATCATTAAAGGAATGAATGATCTTTATCAAGCTGATCTCATTGAAATGATACCGCACAGTAAATTAAATAAAGGATTTAAATATATTTTAACAATTATAGACTGTTTTACTAAAATAGCTGACGTTTTACCAATGAAGGATAAGACTGGTAAAAGTGTTACAAAAGCTATGGAAACCACAATACAAAGAAATAAATTTAAAATTAAACATCTACAGACCGATGATGGAAAAGAATATTTTAATAAAGACTTTGGAGCTTTGATGAAGAAATATCAAATAAATCATTATTCTACAAATTCTGAAGTTAAAGCTTCAATAATTGAAAGATTCAATAGAACATTAAAAGGTGCGATGTATAAACAATTTTCAAAAAGAGGATCATACGTGTGGTATGACATATTACCACAACTTATAAAAGAGTATAACAACAAATATCATCGTACCATTGGAATGAAACCTATCCAGGTAAATAGTGCTAATGCCAAAATTGTATTACAACGCATTAAAAATAATACAACACCAAAATTGGAAAAATTGCAACCAAAGAAGTTCAAGGTCAACGATAAAGTTCGTATAAGCAAATACAAAGGTGTATTTAGTAAAAGATATCTACCAAATTGGACTAATGAAGTATTTACAATTTATAAAGTGCAACCAACTATACCTGAAACCTATTTATTAAAGGATAACAAGGGTGAATTACTTCAAGGTGGATTTTACGGACACGAATTGTTGAAATCAACAGTCGGTGATGTATATCTTGTCGAGAAGATTTTACAAAGGAAAAAGGATATGGTTAAAGTCCGGTGGTTAGGGTTTGATAAAAGTGAAGACTCTTGGATTCCTTCAAAAGACTTAGTATAGTTGTTTAATAGCTCATTGTGTGTTTAACCTTTATACAAGATGGAGATTGTACAACAAAAAGACCGATTTAATATCAATAACATTGATGAATTGACAGTTGACAATGATAAGTTAAATCATGGAAAACATGGTGAATTACTACCAAATACGATAAGATGTCTAATAACTGGTCCTTCAAATTGTGGAAAAACTAATGTTGTTTTTAACCTTATAACTAATCCTAAAGGATTGCGTTTTAATAATATATACATTTTTTCAAAATCATTGCAACAACCAAAATATCAATTATTGGATAAAGTACTTGCAAGTGTACCTGAAGTGAATTTTTACAAGTTTAATGCCAGTGAAACAATTATGCAACCAAATGAAGCAAAACCATTTTCTATTTTTATATTTGACGATGTTTCTTGTGAAAATCATGACACAATAAGGAATTATTTTGCTATGGGAAGACATAATAATATTGATAGCATTTATATTGGTCAAACATACAGTAAAATTCCAAAACAACTTATAAGAGACAATGCAAATATGTTGATCATCTTTAAGCAAGATGAGACAAATTTAAAGCATATATATAATGATCATGTTAATGCTGATATGCTATTTGATAAATTTAAAGAAATGTGTGGTAAAGCATGGAATGAAAAATATGGATTTCTCGTTATTATGAAAGAAGAAGATATTAAAAATGGTAGATATCGTATAGGATTGGATAAATTTGTATTAATACGTTGAACTACCTATGCTACATCTAGTAACACGTTGAACTTCACAGTGTAAACATGGTGAATCAAGAAAAACTATTGAAAGAAATAAAATCACTGAGTGATTCTATTAGGATGAAGAATCGTGCATTGAGGATGGGTTTAAGTGAAAGAGAAGAATTTTTAGAGACTACATTTAAACCTATTACGGAACCTTTAAAACAGATATCAGAAACTATTGGTAAACCTCGTTATGAAGGAGATGTTTTACTACCAGTTTCTAAACAAGAAGTACAAGCATTAAAAAAAGAAGAAGATGATGATTCATATACAAGTGCTAGTGAGCAAGAAGAAACAAAAGAAGAAGAAGAACCAATTGTTGAAAAGGAAGAAGAACAGCCAATACCTGAAGCTGAACAATCTATTCCAAATTTAACTCAATTGAGTAGCGATATATTACAACATGGACCTCTTGGAAGAAAATATATAATGAAAATGCTACATGATATGAAATCAAACCCGAATTTGAGTAGATCACACGTATACGGAGCAAGAATTGATGGGAATGAATTGAAGATTGGCGATTCAAAGCTTGAAATAACACAAGACGATTACATCATTATTGGTGAGCATAGATATAAAGGAACAAAAGGATTATATGAATTAATTTTTAAAAACATACCACTAAGATATTCATCCAAAGATTTAAGTGTTTTTAAGGAGATTCTCCAAAATACTAACGCTCATAAAAGAAACTATGTAAAGGATGCAATGATTAATCGTTCACGTGCAACAAAATATAACATCGTTATAAAAAAGTTGTTTCCTCCACGAAAATTGCCAACATTACGTACTGCACCAGCGGTGAGACAACCACTGAAAAGAAAATCTTTATCACTTATGGATTTATCACTTCTTGAACAACATGGTAAAAAGAGTAAAGGAGATACTTCAACATCTGGTAAAGGATTGATGAAAAATCTATACAATACAAATGTGATTTACTACAACGATATCAATAAATTGGTTGATAGAATGAGACTATTTCATGAAGCCATGGAAGCCGGTCATACAGGTTTGAATAATGAATGGGTTGCTCTAGTTGATGAACTTAGGAATCGCGGTATAGTCGTATAATTGTCCGTGGATATAAAAGAGGTGCAAGCATAAGACGTATCAGTTCTAACATGAGCGTCGACAAGTTCGGACGGTACTCCGCTTTAGGAGTGCAAGTTGGAGAAGACAGAAAAAGAAGTGGATTACCGCAAACACCTGAAGGTGACTATAGCATAAGTAATAAACGTTTAAAACTAGTTAAAGATCCAGAAGAAGATACTGATGGAGCAAATTTGAAGACAGTAAAAGAAGCTACTTCAACATCATTAAAATTACATAAGAATACTTACGATGTTAAATCACATAGATTAATTAATGTTGGTAAACCAACTGAAGGTTCTGATGCAATTACTAAAGAGTACTTATCATCTGAACTTTTAAATACTTTAAAATTGCAATGGGGTAATAACTTAAAAGATGGACAAACGTATAATGCTGGAAATTATAGAATAACCAACGTGGGAAATCCCAAAAATGATAAAGATTCAGTTAATAAAGAATATTTACATTCTATAATACCTGAAAAAACTGAACATGGATTTTCTTTTTATAAATTTATTATAAATGACATTGGATACCCAAAAGAAGACGGTGATGCTGTAAACCTAAAATACATCAAGGACAACTGTATTTTACAAGATGCTGATGGAATCGATTGTCATGGAAAAACATTGACAAATGTAAAGTTTGGTTCTCAACCAAAAGATGCTGTTACTATGGAGCAATTATCCAAAGAATTAAAAAAAGAAACATCAAATTTTGTAAAACATGAAGATGCCGTGTTAAAGCGGGGAGATAAATTTATACATGGAAATAAAAAGTTTGATTTAATGCAAGGAAATAATGATGAATGGGATGCAGGACATAAAACAATAACAAATGGAAGATTTGGTATAAAAGATTCAGATGTACCTCTTATGGTGCAAACATTAATTGCAAGTGGTGGTAGATTAGATACATACGATGGTCGTAATAGAAGAATAAAAAATATTTATCCTGGTTATGGAGATGATGATTGTGTTACATTGAGACAAACAATAACTTGGGATAAACACTTTGGGACCAAATATGATGCAAAGATGAAGAAAATAATTAATATTTTACCAGGTGAAGATTCAAATGATGCTGCTACTATTGGACAAGTCATAACAACATCAAAAAGTGATTTAACCGCTTACACGTGTAATGATAAACGTATTATGCAGTTACAAGATCCTCAACATCCGAAAGATGCTGTAACTTTAGATTGTTTAATAAGAATAGTGGGTAATTTACTTATTGATACCCACAATCATATAGCTAGTACAACGAATCATGTGGTGATTCAACCCGATGAACGAGAAGCTTGGATTAAAAATAGAATCATAAATCAGTATATAATTAATTTGAATAACTAAGTCTTTAAATATAAAAGATTTTGCACAAGTTATTCATTTATGTAAAGTATCTCGTGGAGTAAACACACCAGTTATATAAGACAACATAATGAAGACCGTATCGCTCAGTCATCGTCAAGACAGCGGCAAGAGAGGACGTGGTATAACATCAGCTGCATTATCCCTGCTCAGACGGATTCCAGTTGGTGCTGTTGTAAATCGAACGATAGACGCTTTACCATACGAATTACATCTGCCCGGAGGTTATCAATATTGTGGACCTGGAACTAAGTTGGCAAAACGTTTAGCAAGAGGAGATCCTGGAATTAATAAATTAGATCAAGCTTGCAAAGAACACGATATAGCATATTCAAAGTATAAAGATTCAACAAATAGATCAATAGCAGATAAAATTCTAGCGGAAAAAGCTTGGCAAAGAGTAAAATCAAGTGACGCAAATATTGCAGAAAAAGCAGCGGCTTGGGCAGTAACTACAGCCATGAAGACAAAAGCAAAGTTAGGTGGTGGAAGACGTCGCAGAGGAAGACCTGCAAAGAGAGGCGCTCCCAAAAGAGGTGGAAACATTAAAAAAGGACGTCGTAGAACTCATAAGGCAAGTGTAAAGAAGACTTCTGTTTGGCAAATGGTAAAAAACGGAGCAGGTTTATACCTAAGACCATACCGTGTGTACTAAATAAGAAGAATCAATTGATAATTCCAAATAAAGCCTTAACAAATCATCAGTTAAATGATTATGTAAAATGTTTGAAAATACCATTCTTTCGAGGAGTTTTTATGAAAGATGCATTACCAACTAAAATATGGAAAAATGAAACTGGAATAGTAAATTTGGATTCCACCTATGGTCCAGGTACTCATTGGGTATGCTATAAAAAGCTCGGACAAACCATTTACTACTTTGACAGTTTTGGCAATCTACCACCGCCAAAAGAACTTCAACATTATTTTCGAAACTCAAAAAACATTTTTTACAATTACAAAAGAGAACAACCTAACAATACTGAAATATGTGGGCATTTATGTTTGGAGTTTCTAGCGAAAAGTGTCAGTCAGCTTTAAGATGTCATCGTATACAGTGTCATTGAGTGGAAATTCATCCACATTAAAAAGTACGCTGTTCCCAGCATTGCGTCTATCCAAGGAACGATTATGGGAAGCGGCATTACTTGATTTGACTACCTACAACTCAATTCCCAATGTTACGGAAGGGAAGAACAATTTACTACATTATTATGAAACTAAGGATGCTGCAGGAAAATACTCAGAATTGAAAATAATTACATTTCCTACTGGAGCTTATGAAATTGATGATATAAACCAATTATTACAGAAACAACTCGGAGAAGACAATATCACCGTTAAAGGAAACAATAATACTTTAAAAGCAGAAATAACTTCAAAATATTATATTGATGTCAGCTTGGAACAGTCGATTGGCAGTTTACTTGGATTTACAGATACAAAAAAGAAAATCTTAACTCCTGGAACTACTCATTCAGGTGATTCAACTGTAACAATATTGAAAGTAAATAGTATTGATGTCACGTGCAACATTATACACGGATCGTATAGAGATGGAGTTAATCAACATATTTTACATACATTTTATCCAACAGTGGCTCCCGGTTTTAAAATTGTTGAGAAGCCACAAAACTTGATATACCTACCGTTAAACACCAGTTTCATTTCAGACATCGTACTGAACATATTGGATCAAGACGGTCATAGTGTTGACTTTAGAGGAGAAACAATTACTATACGGATACACATCAGAGCAGCAACATAAAAGTCAACATGGGATTATCATTTAAACCGCAACGGAAGAGTCGGGAGCTCAGTAGCTCCTCGACATTGGAAGAGTTAACATCGGAAAACATTCGTTTTCTACAGAAGATTGGATTGAAACTTAACAGCGATGGATATCCTGGATATATCTCAAGGACCAACGTTCGACGAAACACTATGGGAGAAGGAATATCACACGCACAACCCTTACACTTCATCAAAATTAAACAATAACGATGAAATAAGGATCCCCATTCAACAACAAGATATTTACACTTTACCGTGTGAAAGTTACTTGTACATTGAAGGACGGGTATTAAAATTGGATGGAAAAACTGCTTCAACAGTTCCTTTTATAAATAACCCGATGGCATATCTTTTTGATGAAATAAGATATGAAATATCAGGGGTGACGGTTGATTCAACAAAAAAGGTTGGTTTAACAACGACATTGAAAGGATTAACATCATTAACACCGCATGAGAAGAATTCAATAGTCACTGCCGGATGGGTTGCCCCCGATAAAGACACTATAACACCAGCTTCCAACGGTCACTTTGATTTTCATGTACCTTTACGATTGCTTTTGGGATTCGCTGAAGATTACAAACGGGTAATAATAAATGTCAAACAAGAATTAGTATTACTCAGATCTTCAACTAATAAGGACTTGATACTTGCAGACCCTGCAACTACGGAAGATAAACTGGAATGGCAACTACAGTTGGATAAAGTTGTTTGGAGAGTACCTCATGTAAGATTGGCTGATGAACATAGAATCCTATTATTGAGAAAGTTGAAATCTGACCGTGATATTGTGATGCCATTCCGAAGTTGGGAATTTCATGAATACCCTACACTACCTCAGACAGAACGACAAACATGGACCGTCAAGACATCAACTTACTTGGAACGAGCAAGGTACATAATACTCGGTTTTCAAACTAAGCGAAAAGATGTTATCACTGCAAATGCTGGTCAATTTGATCACTGTAAAATAAAGAATTGTAAAGTTTTCCTAAACTCTCAATTCTTTCCCTATGACAATTTGAATGTCATGTTCAGCAAAAAACGTTTTTCTATTTTATACGATATGTATGCAAGATTTCAATCGTCATATTATGGAAAGACTAATACACCACTATTATCACCTGACCAGTATTATTCCAAGGCTCCAATAATTGTAATCGATTGTTCAAAACAAAATGAATCGGTAAAATCATCAAGTGTGGATATAAAAATTGAAATGGAATTTGAAGAACCAGTAGCGGATGGAACTTCGGCATACTGTCTAATTCTACATGATAAAATAGTTACTTACACACCGCTGACCGGAATTGTGAAGAATGTACTTTAAGAAGAATTGTACAACAACTGCAAATTTTTGAGGTTAGAATTATCTGCTTTAATTTTTGAGGTTAGAATTTCATTTGTGAAAGACAAGTTGAAAACAAACAATTATGTAATTGTATAAATTTCAAGGATTTACGAAAAATATAAAAGCGAGAAAATAATTAGTAGAAACTTCATTCTATCTTCAACCGTCGTATGGGAAACATCATTCGCAAGATGAATTCTACTAACGGAGAAGAAAATACACCTCTAATGGATGATAATAGTTCAGATATAGAAAAACAAGTTGAACGAGAAATGGACGAGTTCCTAAAATTCAACAAACATAAGAAGAGAGAAGAAGAAAAAGCTGAAAAAGAAGTAAAAAGGAAGAAGGTTGAAGTTAACATTACAACCAATATTTTAACAGAAGTATTTCTTCGGATTATCTACCCAATTTCTTCGTGCATGACAAAAAGTATATCAGTTGGAATTTTAAAATCAATGGATTATTCACCAATTGTTATTTTAAATCATGGAAACAAAATGGTTACTTTCAGTGAAACTACTTGGGAATCTCTCATGAAACATTTACATCTTTTGGAGTGCTATTTAAGTAACAACACATTTGGAAGAAGAACAAGATTAAGTTTATTGGAATCAAATATTGAAGTTGATATAGTAAAACATCGTGGAGGACAAATTGTTCGCTTCAGAGATTTAACTACACATAATGTTAAATTATATTTCACTAAAGAAGAATTTTATACTTTAAGTTGTACTACCGGTCCCGTCACCAGATATTTGAAACAACTAATATTTTCAAGTGCAATAATTAAAGACTATCTAATTGATACATTGGACAAAAAACCTTTTGTTCCAATTTTATACGGTCCCGTGGATACTTCAATCTTTAATAGAATACCTCAAGAAGTTGAAATGTGGAGACAATTAAACAACTATCACACCAATTTTAATATTGATGAAGTGGCACAAGAAGTGAAAGAAGAAGAACAATCCTGTCTGTTATAAACATCGGCTCATTCAATTTTTAAGTCAGTTGTTAGTAAGACTTCATCATGAATAAACGGGTTTCGTTTTCTAATGCGCCACATATAATGGAAGTTAAAAGAGGTATAATTGAATTTCAAGCTTTCCGAGGAAATGATGGTAATTTTATTATTAAAGAATTAGTAATCTTGGACATGAACACATCAGTAGTTTATCATTATTTGTTCAAACCTCCAGTACCATTTAATAGACTAACAACTAAAGCGAAAGTTACAAACAAATGGTTGAACAAACATTTTCACAACTTAAGATGGGATAAAGGTTTCATTAATTATAACATGATGCCGCACATTATGAATCATTATTGCAAAGAGTTTAAAATTATCTACACAAGGGGATTGGAAAAAGCAAATTGGATACAATCATTTACAAGCAACGAAGTGATTAATGCAATAATTGATAAAGATTTCCAATGCTACTTCAACGAACTTTGTATTTCATCAAAAAGTTTTAAACATCGAAGGTCGCAGTGCGCTTTAAAGAATGCCTACCGCTTGAATAATTTCCTTCAACAAACTGGTGGGGGTAGTGTCAGTGGTGGGGGTAGTGTCGATTATAAAAGTGAGAGCGCTACCATGACACAGCATGAGTATTACTCAAACCTCCGAAGAGACAACATCTCCGACGGACATTCTTATTAACAAGAAGATTAACAACAACATCAATATGGCATCACAGAACTTACTTCAAAGTTTAGTTGATCAGTTCAACGCTCATTCTAAATCATCAATTCTACCTACGAAGAAATGTTCTGAACTAAAAGAAGAAAAACACTACATCATTCATACTATTAAGAAAATGGAAACTTCAGTAGGTGATGCTATAAATTGCACTTTGAGCGAGGCACCTTATACAATTGGTGATGAAGCAAAATTTCAGATCTTCTTACCAAAGCGCTTCGTACAACTACTTCAAAATGAAGATCTTCGTATAATTCAACCCGGCACACTCTATTTGGTATCACATGGACCCAGTGGAAACAACTCTACTGAACTTACAATTCATGTAACACCTACTACTGATTAATTTGTACATAACATTGTAAATATTTCTTTGTATTTGTTTTTTCAATAAATATGATATAAAACAAAAAAAATAAAAATAAAAAAAGCAACATATTGTAATGTTTTTGTACATTACAATATGTTGCTTTTTTTTAAAAATTCCACAGGATGACCTTGACCCAATTTTGTATAATTATAAAAGGGGAAATGTACTTGCAAAATTCATCAGTCTACTGCTACCTTTCATACCGTACACATCTCGCTCTTAATCCCTGAATATAAAACTGCAACATGTCCCTAAAGGTCAAGTGTGCATCTTACGATACTAACACCATAACAACTTTTGAACAACTCGAAGATTTAACCAACGAAATGCGAGTTTTACTTACCGGTGGTTATCACTTAACTGTTGATGTTAGTGCTACTAATACAAGGATGTTCACTAAAACAAAATATTGTGATGATGAAATATTTATTTCTACACAACCTACAACTTCTTCATCGCCAACTGGTCAACATAACATCAAGTTCCAAAAGTATTACCAATGTTGAATAACTTTTGACAGACAAAACTACAACTAAAGAATCACATGATCAATATGAGTTAATAAAAAGGATGTGATACTTGTATAAATAATCATTTGCTTCTCAGCTCTCACCACGACAAGACCTATTTTAGAAAATGTTGTACAGAATGATGATTCAACTTGATGGAAAAATCTATGGAAAAGACTACAACACCATTGAACAAATGACCCAAGATTTAGATGTATTAACTAAAGAAGGATATCAAGCTATATCAAGCTAAATTAATTTTAAAATTTCCTGAAGTACATCCATTATCAACAGAAGAACTTGTTGCTATGGCTAAGGCGGAGAGAGAGAAAAAGTCTGAAGAAAACAAAGAGAAACAAACTTCCTAAATTTTAATAATCCTTACACTTGTAAGGTATAATTTTTTAAAACTCCATTTGGATGACCTTGAAATTACCCCCACCACTTTTCACAGTACATAAAACTCACTATTCAACACTATACACTCTTATTCTTTCACTGGACTCCGCAGCGTCAACATGGAAGAGCAAAAATACAAGTACAAACCTCGTTACTGTTGTGAACAACAGTGTACAGATTTAGGACCAATGATGGTGGATGGGTTAGCTTGTACTAAATGTGAATTCTTCGGATCTTGTTATTGCAAATGCAAAACAAAACAACTACCACCACCGGAATTGCGAACTTTCAAATTTTACAAATCAAGATATTTTCATACATGTTGTCCTCAAAGATGTTTCAAATTTCACCCTCTAGATCTTGCTCATTGTCAACGCACCAATTCTCATCAAGATGATTTTTGTACACATATGATAAAAAGATGTAAATACAGATCAGATTGGTATTCCGATCCTGTAGAACCATCAAATGTGTAATTTCAGTTTTACACTCTTTTTTAAAACTTCATTTGGATGACCTTGAGATTTCCCCCACCACTAGTTCTAATTTTTATATAATATTAAATCATTCCACTTCCAACACTCTAACTAACAACATGGAAAACAAATTTATCAAATTTGAACATATAATAACTGACAGGGAGGAGATGGAAGAATTGTTTAAAAACTTACTTTCTGTCATTGACGAATATCCTATAAGATGGTTCAGAATTGTAGTTCAATATTTAAATCCTGGTGAATTGTTTTCTTCATCAAGTGAAGAAGATGAAACAACTACTTCGGTTCAAATAATTGAATTAAAAGATGGAGAAGAAGAACTAAACGTTTTATTCAATCATAAGCTCAAGGTTCCCTATATAAAAGCCCCCTCCCTAGACAGCCCCCCTCCCTAGACGCCTGCTCAAGGTCACCATTATATAAGCCCCCTCCCTATGCGCCGATCCTCATTCCATCACCGACTCTCCAATAATGAACAACTCTCCATTGGCCCGAATGAATTCTAGTTTTGAAATAAACTCTAAAGAAGAGTTACAAGACATTTTTAATATTTTACAAGAACTTGTAGATAATTTTACAACCATCAAAATGAATTTGGAAATAACATACGATTGTCCTATTTGTGATAAGATTGAAAGTTCGGACGAAGACAGTTTACTAAATCTAACTCCTGCACCATCTGACACTACTGATGGTAATAATGAACAGCAAAATATTTCCTCCACCACTTCTTTGTAATTCTTCGTTCCCCCCCCCCCCACCACTTCTTTATTTAACTAACATTTCTCGCTTTCACTTCTCATTCCGTCTTCAACTTTTGAACTATCAACATCACTTGTTTTAAAATTTCAAACACTACAAAATCATGATGGATATGATGGATGAAGTTCCCTTCATAACTAGAATGGAAGAGGATAAATTGAAATTGGAAATTAAACGATTGGAAATGGAACGGGAAAACCAACTCGAAATGTTACGTTTGTTCAAGCTTTTTAAATACATCATCTGGGGACTCTGCGTTTACCTTCTCATCGTCGTTGGTGTTTGCATTTACAACTCTGTAGTTCATCACAAAAGTTCAACTTGTTTAAACTCTGCTGTTGCACATTAATTGTATGTTCACAAATAAAATTCAAAAGTTACTTCAACCTATCCCACTATCACCAACTAGTTCAACTTTGAACTATTTCTGGTGGTAGTTGGATAGGCTTTTTTAAAACTTACTCTGGATGACCTTGACATACTTTCCAAGCCCCAATTATAACTGTTAAATTTCAGTTTTGAATTAACTCTTAATTCATGCCCAATTCTACTTCAAATTCAGGGCATATGCTCTCGCCATCTGCACCCTGCAGCTGCCCTGGCAGCTGACACCATCTGACCCCTGCAGCTGCCCTGGCAGCTGACGTCACTTCCGGTTTAGAAGTGGCTTTTTCCCTCTACTGTTATTCATAGCTAATTTTTAGTTCGAATCTAGGAAACAACGAATCTTAAGAACTATAGGATCTATAATGATGAAATTTGACGTGGACGTTCCTCCTTGCTCATATGTACGTGCTCACTAATAAACTGTTTTGCAAAATTCTATCAGGGCTCTGCCACACACGATTTAAATTTTGGTCTAATGTTATTCTTATGGCCAATTTTAAATATGAATCTAGAAAACAACGAACATGAAAAGCCAGATGACCTAAGGGGTTGAAATTTGAAATGGAAGTTGGGGGGGGGGCTTCGCCCCACACTTCAAAATTACTTTTGGGGCCTACAGGGTTGAATTTTGGCATGGACGTTCCTCTTTGCTCATAGGTGCTCACTAAGAAACTCTTTCATAAAAATCCCTTCAGGGCTCCACCCCACATGTCTTCGAAATTTCAATATAATGTTACAATTATGGCCAATTACAATACGAATTGAAAGAAACAACGAATCTATAAACTATAGGGAATGCGGGGTTGAAATTTGGAGTAATCTCTTTAGTCATAGGTTCTCAATAACAAGTGATTTATACACTTCCTTCAGGGCTATGCCCCAAATAACCTCAAAATTACTATAGAGCCGACAGAGTTAATTTTTTGCATAGACGGTCATCTTTGCTCATAGCTATTCACTAAGACACTTGATACTGGACGGGAACCAATAAAAATACTCGAAGGAACTGAGGTAAACTATTAAAAAGAAATTAAGACCTTGAAAAAAGAGATGAGATGGAATTATATTCAAAACAAGAGTGAAGAATGTTATAAACAATGACATGTGAGTTAAAATACAAATATTTAAAATATATGATAATGATAGTAAATTATTAAACTAATGGGATGTGATTTTCTTCATGTATTACCATTGACTATGTACACTGGTATTACTGTATTTAAATTGCACAAATACGGTTTTGGAAATAAAGTTTTTGCCCCGCTCACACTATTTTGATGTATTAATATTAATGTCTTAAGGAAGATTTCATAGGTCTTAAAAAGAAATTAAAAAACAAATTCAAGTACTTCGGGATTATGGTGGACACCAAGTTAAGCTGGAGGGATCAGATATTCTGTACGGCGGACAAGGCCGCTTAGGTAGTCACTTACCTTAGTAGGCTGATGGCCAATGTCGGGGTTCCACGATCCAGCAGAAGACGTCTGTTGATGTCCGCGGTTCAGTTCGTTCTTCTTCATGGAGCAGAGGTGTGGGCAGACGCTCTCGATAAAGAGTAGTACAGGTTGGGACTCGCCCGGGTTTAACGTCGAGCGGCGCTCGGGGTGTGTTCCGCCTCCCGGACAGTGTCCGAGCCTGTCGTCCTGGTGGTCGCCGGAGTTATCCCTGTCAAGCTCTTGGCAGGAGAGAGGAATGCAATTTATCAGAGACAAGGCGAGATTGGAAAGGATACGGCAAGAACAGAAGAGCGCTCCCAAACCTTCCAGCAGTGGCAACACAGCTGGGAGCACGACACCCGAGGACGATGGACTGCGCGACTTATCAAGCACGTCCAAGCATGGGTGGAACGGCGGCCAATTCTTGACAATTCACGGCTATTTTCGGTAAAACCTGAACCGGATGGGCAAGACCGGTTCACCGGACTGCATTTATTGCCCGGGCGTTCCCGACGATGCGGAACACACTTTCTTCCGCTGCCCCCGTTGGGAAGTGTCCCGCCTGAAGGCCACACAAATTTTTGGTGCATTTTCTGTGGACTCGGTCTGCCAAAAGATCTTGGAGGATCAGGGCAACTGGGATTGTTTATCACAGTTCGTCCGGGGCATCCTCCTGGAAAAGAAACCCGATGTGGACCGCGAAGTGGCCCAGATCGCTTGATCGAGTGGCTGGATAAGGAGTGAGCCCCACCGGCGTTAGCCAAATTTAGGCCTAGCCTGACGTAATGTGATAAACAATTCCAGGTTAGAATCCTAAAGAGTAGAGGAGGTTTTTTAGTGGGTAAACCAGTTTTTTTAGGGGAGCCCCACACTATACAGGCTTGCCACCTGTGTGCGTAATGCATTTTTCTCACCTCTCCCTAAAAAAATCATAAAAAAGCGTCACCTAATAACTTAAAAAGCGAGTAAAAATTCTCGTGCGGGACGGACATCGGAGCGTATCTATATATACTAGGAATACGCTCCGATGTCCGTCCCGTACGAGAATTTTTACTCACTTTTTACGTTATTAGGTGACGCTTTTTTATGATTTTTTTTTAGGGAGAGGTGAGAAAAATGCATTACGCACACAGGTGGCAAGCCTGTAGTGTAGGGCTTCTCTAAAAACGGGCTTACCCACTAAAAAACCTCCTCTACTCTTCAGGATTCTAACCTGAAATTGTTTATCACATTACGTCAGGCTAGGCCTAAATTTGGTTAACGCCGGTGGGGCTCGCTCCTTATCTAGCCACTCGATCAAGGGATCTGGGCCACTCCGCGGTCCAGATCGGGTTTCTTTTCCAGGAGGATGCCCCGGACGAACTGTAATAAACAATCCCAGTTGCCCTCATCCTCCAAGATCTTTTGGCAGACCGAGTCCACCGAAAATGCACCAAAAATTTGTGTGGCCTCCAGGCGGGGCCCTTCCCAACGAGGGCAGCGGAAGAAGGTGTGTTCCGCATCGTCGGGAACGCCCGGGCAATAAATGCAGTCCGGTGAACCGGTCTTAAACATCCGGTTCAGGTACGACCGAAAATAGCCGTGAATTGTCAAGAATTGGCCGCCGTTCCACCCATGGTTGGACGTGCTTGATAAGTCGCGCAGTCCATCGTCCTCGGGTGTCGTGCTCCCAGCTGTGTTGCCACTGCTGGAAGGTTCGGGAGCGCTCTGGTGTTCTTGCCGTGTCCTTGCCAATCTCGCCTTGTCTCTGATAAATTGCCTTCCTCTCTCCTGCCAAGAGCTTGACAGGGATACTCCGGAGACCACCAGGACGGCAAGCTCGGACACTGTCCGGTAGGCGGAACACACCCCGAGCGCCGCTCGACGTTGAACCCGGGCGAGTCGCAACCTGTACTATTCTTTATCGAGAGCGTCTGCCCACACCTCTGCTCCATAAAGAAGCACGAACTGAACCGCGGACATCAACAGACGTCTTCTGCTGGATCGTGGAACCCCGACATTGGCCATCAGCCTACTAAGATAAGTGACTACCTTAGCGGCCTTGTCCGCCGTACGGAATATCTGATCCCT
The DNA here is from genome assembly GCA_030545055.2 of Neoaliturus tenellus. Classification (NCBI taxonomy): domain Eukaryota; kingdom Metazoa; phylum Arthropoda; class Insecta; order Hemiptera; family Cicadellidae; genus Neoaliturus; species Neoaliturus tenellus. Next base: position 91,675,720 of record CM061534.1, read on the forward strand.
CCAGCTTAACTTGGTGTCCACCATAATCCCGAAGTACTTAGCAGCACGAGTTGATTGGACCACCTCCCTTCCCACTCGGAACAGAATGACGGCAGTGGCGGCTTCAGGGGGGGGGGGCATGGGGGCCATGGCCCCCCCGAGAATTTTTCGCCAGTCATTTTTTGGGGGCTTAAAAATAGTACATTATATTTTAGATACAAAAATTATCTAATTTTCATGAAAGTTTGATATTGTTTATGTGTATTTAGCTTTAATTTGTATTAATTGGTATTAATTGAGATTAAAAAACCATTATTACATTTAAGGGAAGTTTTGGAGGTGCTTAAATTCAGAGTTTGCGTTTGGCGCGGCAGACGACACCGACAACGGGATGAGGGACGAGAAGACTGTGACATTGCGACATTGCTGATCGGGATTGTTGACAGTGGCTTCAGGGGGGGGGGGCAATCGAACCATGGCCCCCTCCCCCTAAAGAAGTTTTTGCTAGTAAATTTATTGGAAAAACGTTAAATTCAGTGTCCGAACCTTGCTTGTTATTGGTTTTAATTTACTCTTATTGTTATAGCCATCAGGCTATTAAGATTAGGCCCTACACCAACAATCAACTAACTAAACCTCTCCACAGTTAAGTTAATAGATAATTCAATAATAATGCTTAAAAGTACTAGTATTCTTTTATTTATTTTTTTTTACCTTTCATTGCAATTTTGTTACGAAAATGGCGAACAATAAAACAAATGTTAAAAATTATATTTTTAATGCTTAGTTTTAGACAGCATTTGATTTTTCCTGGGGTTGAGGCTATTTCTAAACTTGTTTTGGGTCAAAACACTATTAAACTCAGAGTTTAAACAAAAAATACCCGCTATATTAACAAGATCGTGGAAAATACATAACCTTCATAGACACTCCTCGTATAAGATTTTACGCTGCGCACGGCAGACGACACGGACAAAACGACGAGAAGAACAGTATTTTTTATTGGTGGTATTATGGATTATTGTGAAGGTCATCGTCTGGTCGAGATTTTTGAGTACAGTCATTGATGAAATATATTTGCGATAGGCCTAGTCATGACGACAATATGACCCATGGGATTTGTTTCTTACCGCTAAGAGCATTTAAAAAATTAACATAGATATCTGATTTATTATTGAAGCAGCTGTTTTTTAATAAAACACAAAAAGACTCTAATGTACTTTAACTATTTACTTTATTTTTTAATTAAGTCTGTTTAGTGTTTAGCTCTAATGCTTAAGAGAAGCATATAATATAAAATCAAGAGTTTCAACATTATACGAGTAACTCAGACTGACTGCAGAAATTTTCGTGATGCGTACTTGGTTTCTGTTGCAACCCACCAGATTGTCCAAATACTGAAACCGGAATGAAAATACCCCATTTTATTTACATTAAGAAAATTCCCTTAAAAACAAGTTATGAAATAGTATATTTCGTCACAAGGGCCGAAAGTGGCGTTTTGCCGGCTCCGAGATCGTGTTTCAAGTTCGAGACGAAGTCGAGAACTTGAAACGATCGAGGGTTGGCAAAACGCTTTCGGCCCGAGTTATGAACGATATTTTTCATCACACTACACAATTCAGTAAATCCTAAACAAGTGAAAAATTACTTTTTCGTTCATAACAAACTATCGTTGCAGTTGCTATCAGCTGAACTACTAACTACGTCACTGATTTGTTATTTGTTGTTGTTAATAAATACCTACTAATATTCTAGATTTCTCTGCTACCGTTTCCATTACCGCCCTAGGCCGGAAAATTTTGCCGGCCTAGGCCGGCAAAACAGGTGTTTCGTTGGTAGAAGTGAGGGTCGAAAACAGGTGATATCGATGTAGTGTGATGAAAATACATAATAAATCAAACCTTGAAATTAACAAATTGTTATACTGGATTTTAGTAAATCTTTATAAAAACAGTGAAAGTTTAGAAAAATTCAGAGAGATTAGCAGTATTCCTGTAAATTTTTGTCTTCTTTTACTGACGTTATGTTTCAATAAGATAGCTAAAATAGAGGTTTTTTCACAAATTGTTTCAAACTAGGCTACAATCTCCCATATCCCTTTCATCTAGGAAAAAATAGGCCTACTATTAATAATACCATAGTGATCGGCAATTTAGGCCTATACTCCCCGCCGTCACCCTTTACACCCCTACCCCCTTCGCCCTTTCCGCGGCCACCCCCCCCCCCTCCTCTCCACCACCATGATAGGCAATGGCCCCCCCCGAAAATCGGCTCTGGAGCCGCCACTGAATGACGGTGTCTATCCTCTTCTTCGTAAGGATCACACTCCCCGTCTTACGGAGAGCAAGCGAGAGACCGTGATCGGACATCCATGCGTTGACCACACGCATGACTCGGTTCAACTTTAGTTGGGCCAGCTCAACGTTGCGTGCGACAATGAGAGCTGTGACATCATCGGCGTATTCAACCAAAGTGGTTTTCTCAGGCATCTCCGACCTCAGGAGGCTGTCATAGGCAACATTCCAGAGATCCTGGCCGAGTATTGAATCTTACGCGGCACCAGAAGTGACTTCCATCGTCCATGTTCCGTCCCTTGTGTCGTAAATAAGGCTTTGAGAGCGGAGATAATCCTCTATGAGTCGCAACAGATATGCAGGAACGCGAAAGGTGTTGCGAAGCGCATCCAACATAGCGAACCACCTCGCCGAGTTAAAGGCATTCTTGACATAAGCTTAACAAGAAGCTCTACTCAGCGAGAGAAATAGTTGTGGCTCTCGGCTCTCTTCACAGCTCTCCATGGACTTCGGTGATAGCGTCAATCGTTGACCGTCTCTTTCTGAAGCCATACTGACGGGGGCATGAGTCCCCGGCAGCGTCCACGGCAGAGGTCAGGCGGGAACGGATCAGCTTCTCGAACAGCTTCCCAGCCGTGTCTAACGTGTAGAATGGCCTGTGGGACGACGACAGCTCGGGATCACCTTTGCCCTTGCTGATCCGTACAAGTCTTGCGGTGTTCCATAGGGAGCCGGAAACACCCCTTCTACCAAACAGGCGTTGTACATTCTCAACAACAAGTCAGCATTAATTGAAAATACTTACTAAAAAGCCTCGCTGGGAATCCCGTCCGGGTCAGGAGCCTTGTTGCTCTTTAGGGAGAGAACGGAGGTTTCCTTCTCCTCGAATGTGAAGAGTGGAAAGTCATCTAACAGTCCGAAGTCAACCGGCGTACATTCTAGGCCTAGCCTACAAATAAATACATACAAAGAATGATTTTAGCTAAGACCTCAAAACAAGCAAGTAACTTAATAATAATTATGCTTACAATATTAAAGGTAAATAGATTGTAGAGCGAAAAAAAAACAATTCAATTTAAAATCCATGATTGCAAATTAATAAAGATCAAGTAATGTAAGTATTGTAGAATTACGCTTACTTAACACTTAATGCATATTTTGTTACCTGAGACATAGGCTACAATGGCACAACACATTCTAATTAGTTGTTCAATTTAAATCTTTCTCCCAACTAGATATTAGTTGTATCCCATAAATTAGTTAATCGCACAATTCCGTACGACTGCAATTCATTCCACATCAACATGCCTATCTTTCGGTATAATTTATAACTTCAACAAGTAAACATCAGTGTTGATCTATTTAATTTAACAAATAGGTCTGTCAAAATATCAATTAAATTTTATTTCAAAACATAACATAACGGCGAGCAGATATAAACAAGTAAAGGTTATGTTGTTTTCAGCATACAGCGACAACTCAGCTGCGATGGGGGAAAATAAACTGATCATAGCAACTACATTAGTCAAATCATGTAGCCTAAACAACTAAAGTTTTGTCAAAAATTCCGAAAAATAAGCTTTTTTAATACTTGAAAATAATTGCTCGATTATAGTTTATTACCTAGTTTAAAATACTTAAAATCTAACCTGAGAATTTCATTGTAATCAAATTAGTAATAAAAAAGCCTTTTGGGGGTCAAAAATTCGCCTAAGAGAAATTTAAAGTCGATCTAAAAGAATTTTATACTCTATGTTCCATATAGTAAAAATTCAATTATATAATTCTGTAAGCGATATTTCAAAAATTGTGCAAAATTGTGAGCGTTATACAGATCGCAGAAAGATGGAAGGGGTCTCAAATTAAAGGTATCGGTCCCATGCACGAGGGAAAACTAACGGCATGTCCAAAATGTTAACAGGAAATGAGAAATCACGTAAAACGTCCTCCATAAGAATAGCATGGGGATTCGAAAAACGTCTGCTTTGTATACATTAGAACATGTATTATGGTTTAATTTCAAAATGAGACACAGATGATAACATTGATTGAAGATAATAAAATAGTTCACAAGAGAAGCAAATCTATATATATAATTCTGTAAGCGAGATTTATTGGGCAAAATTGTGAGCGATTTACAAATCGCAGGAAGATGGTATGGGTCTCAAATTAAAGGTTTCGGTCCCATAAAGCGTATCCATAAAGTTACAAGGAAATTATAGATATTGTAAAACGTCCTACCTAAGAATAGCATGGGGATTCGAAAACCGTCTTCTTTCTGTACATTGAAACATACGTGTTGGTTTTATTTTAAAACGAGAGACAGATGATAGTATTGGGTAAAGAACTATTCATAGCCAAATGAGAAAATTAACCCACAGTGGTAATACTATAATAAGACGTTTTGTGGCTTTGAGCGTATAAAGTTCTACTAGGAGCATTAACCTTACATACTATTACAAATTGACTGCTGATTTTACTGCTGTTACTATAATTTAAATTGTAAAAAAAAAAAAAAAAAAAAAAAACTGAGCGTGTATGGAAATCATAAAATACGTTCTAATAGTGATAGAAATGCGATGGGCGATGAATTGTGGTTGAGAAACAAACACCTACATTATTTCCATTAAAACATGTTTTGGTTTTATTTTAAGACGAAAAGTGTCAAATGATCATATTGAATGACGATTACACATTAATTGATACTTAAAGTGTATCAGTCAGTGAAGTTTTGGTATTCTATTAGCTGAATTTTCCCAGAAACCTTTTAGTCATTTCATAGATTGTAGGATTATAGAAGACGAGTTAAAATCAAAGACGTTTGTCCTACATACTGGAGGAAAATGCAGCAGTTAAAAAACTTCACAACAAAATGGGAAATATAAAAGAATGATTATTTTCTGAAATGTTCTCCTTAAAGATTCTCCATGTAGTGATTAAAAAAAAATCTGCTTTGTTTACACAAAGTCATGAGTTTTGATTAGGAGGGACGAATATTGACAGCAAGTGAAGATCTACTTTGATTTGCTGTGTTTAAATTTTGTGACTAAAACGTAAAATAATCTGACAGGAGCTAAAAAATCAAATCAATTTTAGGGCGAACTAGACAATGAAATGCGTATGATAGTTTGAAATGAAGTATTTAAAGTTTATTGACTCTGAAATGGGTGCTGAACATCCGCCATATATTTTTTTTCATTGCCTTTTCTATGTTACATTAATAAGTCGTCATAGCTCAACTAAGGGACTATTATTTCTTTCAAAACTTATTTTTCATGGATCGCTATAAGTTTAACAATAGACGAAATGAAACATTTACAAACGGGTGACCTAATAGTACAGGATTGATTAGAGTACTTGGGGGCGAATGGTCTGTCCAAACGGTATTGTTAAAATATTATATACCGCAAATTAAAATTGAATTCTCTGGAAACCTTCGTAGTGGAAGAAATGGTAATACGCTATGGTTCATGCTATTTGAATTTTATGATTAGGGGCTTTTGCCCCTATGAGCCACTAGTTCCTGGTAAATGTGATATCTGATCATGCTGCAAGGTGTTTGGATTAAATGGGAAATTCATTTGTACTAGTTCTGTGAACCAAGCACTGGACCCAGCTGCCTTTGGTCATTGGGCTGGGCTATTAATTAATTATCCTGACAAATGAAACAGCTGATATTTGTCAGTAACAAAGCTACACCTCATCTGATCCATCACAATCATCATACTCACCCCTTCAGTCATACTCCCCTTATACACTGAGAAAAAAATACTTTAGAAATACCATTAAAAACCGGTAATCCTGAAGGAAATACCGGATTTTTTAGGATAGAAGTCTATCCTTCAGATCGACCCTGCCGTGTACTGGCGATTTCGTACTTCTGATCGACCGTGAAAGCATTCAGATTGACCAGTCTTTGGCAATGAGGAACACCGTGCCGACCAGGAACCAACTGAAGTATGTTCTGGTCATTCTAAAGGGTAGTCAAGGCCTTCCTGACTGCATGTACGGAACCAACTGAAGTGTGTACTGGTCATTCTGAAGGGTGGTCAAGGCCCTCCTGACTGCTTGTACGGAACCAACTGAAGTGTGTACTGGTCATTCTGAAGGGTAGTCAAGGCCTTCCTGACTGCATGTACGGAACCAACTGAAGTATGTACTGGTCATTCTGAAGGGTAGTCAATGCCTTCCTGACTGCAGGTACGGAACCAACTGAAGTGCGTACTGGTCATTCTGAAGGGTAGTCAAGGCCTTCCCGACTGCATGTACGGAACCAACTGAAGTGTACTGCTGGTTATTCTGAAGGGTTCTAGGTCCGCCATGTTTGGGAATGGACTTCCTGAATGATTTCACGGTCGTCCACCAGTAGTAACAGGTCGATCTGCCGATTACACTTACATCCGAAAAATCCATAATTTCAGTCAGGATTACCGGTTGAATTTATGTGAAATCCCTGCAAGCTTATTATATAATACGGAATAACTGAAAGGTAGAAAACATTTTATTAATTGCCTTACTGAGGTCCTTAAGCTGTCCCTCGACAGAATTTAAAAATAGATAAAATGATAAAATTGTATCCATCTCCCCAATTAATAAAACGTTACACAATTACTTCTTTGCAATATAATACAATACAAAGGTCATCCTATTGCAAAATTGCTTTATCCGATAGAGGAGTAGTATATTACAAAGAAGAATGATTTATGCAAGTAGAATTGATGTGAATTTAGTAATGTTTTTTTATTATGTTATTTGATGTATTGTACACCTTTAAAACACATTATACAATTAATTAAACTGTAGGTAGGTGTTTTAAAAATAAAAAGTTAGGTAGCTTTTTTACGAAAATTTACTGTCAAAGTTTTTATCAAAACCAAAATACAGTACACTCTCGTTCATCGGACTCGGCGACATCCGAACTCCGCTTCATCGGAACTGAAAATCTGGATATTATTAATTTTTTTTTTCTTACGAAATAAATAATTTTTCCGTTTTAGCGCCTTCAATTTCCATTCGTTCTATCCGCACAACAGTGAAGTATCACATTTTGCATCATAAGTCATCAGGCGTTTTCCGATACACGTCGATGTGATTTACGAGGCCGTGGAGTCGCACGAAAATAGAAGAGGAAGGGGGCAGGAAGTGAACATCAGTGTCGACCGCTTCCCAAACTGTCATTCAGTCTGTCTCGCGTTGCGACTGCACCTGTGTTACGGGGAAGTCAGTTGACTGCTGGAATATGAATTTTGAATATGAGAATAAAGATTTTGGATCTTTATTTCCTGCGTTGTTTTTATTCCTATAGGTTCATTGTTACCATTTTCAAAGTTTGAGAGCCTTATTTTCATAAAGTCTCTTGTGTTATCTTAAAAACAAGAGTGAATACAATCACGATAGGTCACCATACGGGCAAAAATGATGACTCACGGCAGCGGACTCCGCTTTATCGGAATTTTTTGACATCCGAACCGGCCGTCCGCCACATTAGTTCCGATGAACGAGAGTGTACTTTTTATGGCAAATTTATAATGCATAAAAATAATGTAGATTGTTAACTAAAACTGACGTACTTAAATATCTTCTGTATTAGTATTAAATACGTATACAAACCCTCTGATGGAACATTTTCAGTGTATTTGATTAAATACGACTGTTCGCCCCAAAGCATTTATATTTTACTTTTTAGCGCATAACATTTCAAAATCAACTTCGTTTTCTGGTAGCAAGCTTAAATTCAAATAATTACCAGGTTAACCAATACTTACTTGTTGGTTTAATTCACTTTTTATTGCATTATTATGGTAATCAGGCTTTGAAGTCAAATAATACCTCTTCACAGATGACAGGTGTTTCAAAACCCACTATTTAAAGTCGCATTCCTTATTATTGTTTATCTTTCGTTATTACTGTGTTGCGTTGATTGCAACCATGAGACCAATGTTAAAAGATGACGATTTTTAAAAGTAGTTTTCAGACAAAAATGAGTTTTCCTGAAATCTAGGCTGTTTATAAATTTATTTTTTGGCCAAAACACTCTCAAATGCAAAATTTCAGCAAAATATACCAGCTAGATTTCGAGATCAATGAAAATTACATCGCCACAGACACTCCTCATCGTATAGGTTTATTAGGTTTAGGTATTTGTTTATTAGTGTATTTTGATATATTGACTAAAATAATTTCAATTGATACTAAATCAAACCAAATAAAACCGTACCAAAAGTAATCTACATCAGAACCACACTTAAATATGTCACATACAATAAACTGACTACTAACCAAAGTGCTTATCCATATACGACACCGGAACACCACCGAATTTCACATATCCAACTTACGCCCTTAGAAAACTATAACACTAATCACCACGATAACACTATATAACCAATAACATACATCACTCGTCTCCTCACTATTCCACGATTTAAACTGAAATTTAGTTGGTGGGATGGCCGGTAGGCAGCACCGTCATTGCCCGCATTGAGGAAGTCATAGCAGGCAGTAATGCCCTGCTAGACTGGCAAAGACATTTTTAGAAGTATAGTGCAGTCAGTTTGACCCGGTCAGACTGAAAAACTCTGCAAAATACTGTACGGTCCAGGTAATTCAGAAGGGAACTGGAGGTTTCGCCTGTACTACCGGCAATACAGGATCACCAGTACACGTAATGGTATTCCTGAAAACCCATTTATTTTGTTTCCGTGTGTTTCACCGGGTTTAATGGGTTTCCAGACTGCCGTACTTCAGGAGGACCAGTAAACTAGGTAATGCGACATTGCCTTTACGGCTGGAAGAAGTATTTTTCTCAGTGTACGCACCACAGAGCGCGTCGGTGTTTCAAATGAAGTATCTAAAGTAAAGATCCAATTAACGAAGTAAAGATCAATTACCACTTGTTTCTTTACATATCATGCATCAATTCTTGTTTCTGTTATGTTTGTTGTTAGTTTTTTGTTGTTGTTAATAATCAATATCATCAGTTAAAATTGCTACTTGTCTAGCATGTTTCTTGCACTTGCACTTTTTGTTGTTAACTATAAAGCTGTGTTGAATGATTTGAAATTATTTTGTTGTCATGAGTAGTGGGGTTTGGTTACTTTCAAAACGGAAGTCGTGACATTTGCCAGCAGCTGCCACGCCAGCTGCCATCGGCCAGATGGCAAATCAGATGCTGTCGCCATATGCCATGCCATATAGCTTCCGGTGGGGAGAGGGTATATCAAATGACGGGGTGGAGAAGGGGTGAGCAGATGGTGTTAATGTTTGAAGTAGGAAATAGTATATAAAGGAGAGGGGATAATTGTTTCAAGGTTATATGGAGGGGGTTTTAAAAAAGACTGAACTATTAAGAGTTCAGTTTATCGGTGATCGTCATACAGGTCAGTCGAAACCGACAAGGGACCGAAGAATAGCTTCTACATCATTTATTGCTGTAGAAGATACATCTGGAACTTGTACAGGGTTCTGAGGAGTTGGTGAAGTTGAATTTCTAGGAGGATTTTCCCTTGGATGAGTTGTTGATGATATTTCTTGAACTTGAACATTTTCTTGGTTGGTCTCCATTATTATTGTTGTAGTGTAAATTAGATTGGAGATGTTGTTAGCTCAAGAGCATAGAAGATAATGAAATAGGAATTATTGTCGGGGCCCTTATATAGGGAATAGTGGGGGTAAAATAAAAAAACTTGTTGAACACAGTCGATAGTAGTGTGTTTTGGTTACTTCTGGACCGGAAGTCGTGCCATCTGCCCGAGCAGCTGCTCGAGCAGCTGGCGCCAGCTGCTATGTCACATAGCTTCCGGTGGGGGTTAGAGTGTATATATGAGATGCTGTAGTTATATTTTATGCCATATAGGTCGGGGTGGAGATGGCGATAGTGTTGGCGTTAGGGTGAAGTGAATTTGCGCATAAAATTAAAAGTTAGTTAAAAATTGAAATTCGTCGGTGTTAACGAAACTCTAACAGTTGAACAAAAATTAAGAGTTAGTTCAAAAATGAAATTCAAACTTATAATTGGAATCTGGAAAATATGTCAAGGTCATCCAGAGTAAGTTTTAAAAAATTCTATCCAACTATTACTAGAAATATTTTTAAGTTGAAGTAGTTGGTGATAGCGGGATAATTGATTCGTGCCATGGGAGAGGTGTTTATCGTATGAAAGTTGGCGATCGAATGAGAAATGCCGCCTAGGGAGAGGGCTTATAAAACGGCAACCTCCCCCCACCACCCCTTCCCCCACTCCTTTAGACCAATAACCGGTTGCCGACACTATGTGGTAAAATTGAACTAGACATGGCGGCCGCCATGGATAATTCTAACCTCAAATCTTAGCTCAGCTGAAGAGAATAGAGGAGCATGAAGTAGGAATTGTGGTGACAGCGCTTATATGAGGAATAGTAGGGGTAAAATAAAAAAACTTGTTGAACACAGTCGATAGGTGTAACAAGTTCAAAGTTGTTGAATTGTAACATAGAATGCAAAATGTTGTAAATAACACTATCATCAACATTAACCTGCGAAGTCTTTGAGTATAATGGGTTAAAACTGTACTTCTTCCTAATTCTATTTAAATTAGTTCTACACTTTGAAATTGAAGGTTTAGAAGTACTTTGTAATATGTGTTGTGTTCGCAAAAGCTTTAATTTTAAACATTGTGCACTCATTATAACCGATGTGTTAAGTTCAGAAGTTAAAAGAAGACTGAGATATAAAATGAAGTGTAAAAGAAATTGAAACAGAACGCCAGAGTAGTAATTTTATAGGTTAGAATTTACGAAGGCTATTCCATGGATAATTCTAACCTCAAACCTAGTAAGTGAAGTAGTCATAACATAAAACTAACGAGAGATGATGACCGAGCGGATGCGAGGCAATGAATGTTTGTAGCGCGATAAACTACCCACCTTTATAGAGGCAATAACTCCAGCCAGATGGCGGCAGATGGCAAGCAAATGACTGGTTGACCGACTTTCACCTGAGTAGTAAGAGAAGTAGGGTTCTGTGTCTATCCCTACTCTTTGGGGTCAATGACCGACCGGAAAGGTCAATGACCTCCCCCCCCCCTCCCCTCCCCCCCCCCGAAAAAATGGAGCCCCCCCCCCCGAAAAAATGGAGCCCCCCCCCCTTCCCCCACTCCTTCCCCTACTCCTCTGGGTCAATGGCCGGTCACCACCTTTCCCTACTCCTTCTAGGCCAATGACCGGTCACCACCGGTTGCTGACTCTATGTGGTGAAACCAGACCAAACATGGCAGCTGCCATGGATAATTCTAACCTCAAACCTGCTGCGCATACAACGAGTTCTCCGGACCGGAATCAGTCCATGCTATGCGCATGCGCCTAGTCCTGTATTACTCACTTTAGCGCTACTGCACATGGATAATTCTAACCTCAAACCTTGGTTTTGTGTTGTTGCGCATGTGCCGCTCCCCACTCCTTTGCCTTCCTTTTACACTGCTGCGAACTGGACTGGATTGAACACTGTACTGGAGTGAAACAACTTCCCCCACTACTTGAGAATCCGAGGAGCAATACGAGCCTGATCTTACCGTCAGTCGTCAACAAACTTTCATAGCGAAAGGTTGTTGGCGACTCAGCAAGAGGTTTCAAATATATAGTAGGCCTATATATATTTGAACTTCTTCTACTACGTTGCGTTTTTTAATGCAATGTAGTATGTGTGTGTGTGTGTGTTTAGTTTTAAGTTGTATTTAATTTAAGAAATAATTTGCGCATTGCGATGTTAGTTATAAGTTGGGTTTAGCATTAAGGTGTATTAATTTTAAGAGGTGTTTAGCATTAAGGTGTATTAATTTTAAGAATAATGATGGTATTTGGTTGTGTTGAATTATTTGGTTTTTAATAATGATGTGTTGTTAGTTTTAAGTGTTGATATTAATAATTTATGTTGTTGTTTTGCCTTTCAGCTAGATGTTAGGGGGTAGATTAACTGTAAATTCAGAAGTTCAGTTGAACTTCACTTAGAAGGGGTGGGACATCCGCAAATTGCGGACTAGGTTTTTTGCATTTTGTTTAGGAATATGATGGGTGGGATTAGTTTGGGTGGGTGTTAGAGTTGCGTTTCTGCATTAGCTGTTCCAGTTTCCCTGAAATTAATGGTTACGCTTTGATGCGGACGGGACGTTACGCTTTGATGCGGACGGACCAGGGCCTCCCTGCTGTTCCAGTTTCCCTGAAATTAATGGTTACGCTTTGATGCGGACGGGACGTTACGCTTTGATGCGGACGGCCCAGGGACCTCCCTTGCAGAACGTAACTAGTGGGTTGGGAGTGGGAACCGCTAGGCAAACAGGGTGGTGGGAACAGTATTACTGTTCCCATCACCTTGGATCATTATAAATCTTGAATGACCTTGACCCACTTTCGGAAGGGTCAATGACCCCCCCCCCCCTCCCCCCCCGAAAAAATGGAGTCGATTCCCCCCCCCCCGAAAAAATGGAGTCGATCCCCCCCCCCTCCCCCTCCCCCTTCCCCCACTCCTACCCCCACTCCTTCCCCCACTACGGGTGAACGACCGGTCATGACCTGAAAAATTAAAATGGCTATAACTTGATAATGGATTGACGGATTTGGACAAGCGATACATCATTGAAAAGGTCTATGTAAGACAAACATTTTGGTAAAAGAAGAATTTGGTTATCTTATTTTAGTGAAAAGTTATGCGAATTATTTTAAATAAATACCTTCTCTTTCCCCTTTTCCCCCACCTCCCAGGTCAATAATCAGTCTCGGCCAGCTGCTACCCCTCTCATTTGCATATTGTTATAAAAGACTCACCGACTGCGGCTAACATTTCATTCTGATTACAGACGTTACGCTGCGAACTTGGAGCCACAACCATGTTATCTCTGCCAACTACAACTTCTACTTTAACTTCTACTTCGACTTCTATTTCTACTACGGCTGTTCCTGCACCTAAGAAAACTCTTCGCCTCAAAAACATTCCTGATTGCTACAAGAATCGACTTGCATCTCAACCTTCAACTTCTGGAGCTATTCTTCCGCCAACCAACACTTCTAGACTTCGTAGTATTTTTTCACCGCCTTCGCCTTCAAAGGACTCCGCACCACCATCAACTACTATGCCGCCACCGCAGAAGCCAGTTCACCACCATCCTAATACCCCTTCCGTTGAAACCATTGTTCATCGTCTTAGCACACCTATTATCCCACTATCACCATTGCCTCCTACCCCACCACTTAGTACACCTGAAGATCATACCTATCACAAAACTGATTCCTCTCAACCTGCTACTAAATCATCTCCTAAATCAGCTCCTAAACCAGCTTCTAAACCAGCTCCTAAACTTACTCCTAAACCTACTCCTAAACCTGCTCCTTCAGAGCAATTTCAATTATTACAAGAAGAGCGTCGTAGGGCATTTAGCCGTCCCACTACTTGCCCTGAAATGCTTACTAGGGGAATTAAGAAAGGATCACCTTGTGGGAGGAAATGTGTAAAAAACGAAAGTTTTTGCCGTGTACATGTCGTAAAACACATTTCTGAACCACAAGTGACAGAAACCCCCACTGTTGAATACCAATCCAAAATTATTGGTGTGAAAGGAAATAGGCTTAAGAGAGGTTGTGTCTATTTTTTTGAAAGTGTTATTGACAACAAACACATTTTGGCAACTTGTAACGGCGTAAGATATAATATTAAAGTGATTGAATCCTTGCGCAAAGAGAAATCAGTTTATGAGTTAGACTCTAAAGACTATCTCCTCAGACACAAACTGGATGGTATTACAAGGTGGGGGCGTAGCAAGTAAATTCACATAGCTTTTTCCAAATTATTGCTTAAAAAAATACTGGGGGAGAAACACAACGCGTTATAGCGTTGTGTTTCTCCCCCATTATTTTTTAACACTCTAAGTCTCGTGACCTACTAACCTACTTCCATCCAAGTAGTAAGAAAAGTACTTCCCCCACTCCTTTGGGTCGATGACTGGTCATGGTCAGCACCTATCCCTCATTTGCATACTATTATAAAAGCGGAGCGAGCGTTGGTCACCCCTTCATTTTTCTTCTACACGCCGCTCTTGTCATTTCGTCTCTGCTGTTTACAATATTTCTTGCTTCAAAATGCCTCCTCATCTGAATGAAAATTTTAATTTTTCTGAAATTTCTGATGTTTTTGAACAATCTGAAGACACTTTAAGTAACGACAGTGAAAGTGAAGATGATGAGGACGATGATGATTATACTGTTGAACTTAGTGAAGAACGTAAAGTCATAGCAATTGATCCACAATTTCCATTTGATACAATAGAAAAGTTTATGGCTGAAGCTAATAAATGGTTGGACTCAGGATGTTATGTACGAATTGACTCTTTTATATTGTATGGTGATAGTCATTCTTTCCTTGTCACACCAAATGACAGAGACCGCATGTTGCAGTGGGCACAATCTATGATGGAGTGCTACGAACAAGGTGTGGACACTGGCGGCTATTTTCTTGCACAACTAGTGTAATAACAAATTACCCTTCCCCCACGTAGTGAAGAAGGAAAAGAAATATTAGGAATCTAATTATAATATTTCCTTCCACATATAAAGAAGAAGGGGAAAGGAGTGGGGATTATAAAGTGGTGGGGGAATGTGTATAAATGCAGGTTGTTTTAAGAGACTTTTATTATTATTGTGGCTTTAGCAGAAACAACATGGAGTTTAAATCTTCAGCAAAAATAAGGAATAATATAATAAAGAAAGAAATTCGCAAGAAAGAAAAGATTGAACTTATAAAATTACAACTTATAATACCTTCCATTAAAATTGGATGTAGCAAACTAAAGACTTTGGTGAAAACTAACGAATATTTGTTACAATTGCTAAAAACAATCGAAGAGTTGAAGAGAAAGAATGGACATTCTACATAGTAAAATTTGAACATTTTAATATAAATAAGTAAACTGAAAAAAGTAGATGTAAAATAGAGAGCGAGGAATAGATCACTTTGTGGTAATGGACTAACATGCCACTTAGTGCTCTATTCCTCGTTCTCGCGTTAAATTGGATTACCTTGACCTATTTGTTTGACTGTTAGAATTTGGTTAACAATGTTGAATTTCAGTTTTGAATTAATGTTTATTTTTATTCAACTGTTAGAGTTTTTTAACACTGTCGAATTTTAGTTTTGAACTAACTTTTAATTTATGCGAATTTTCAGTTCAACTTTAGTTAATTTATGCGCAAATTTAGTTTAACCAAGTGCCTGTGTTCTAGCCATTTCTTTTCCAACATTTGTTCTTTTAACATCTGTCCCATAACATCTGTCCTAACAGATGTTAAAAGAAAGTTTGTTAAAGTTTGAATATAAAGAAGTATATACTAAAACTCCAATGGGAATAAAGAACACGAATGAACAATTAGTTTGTAGAAGGTTAATATTTTGTTGAAAATGTTTGATTTCCTAGGATAGTGAAGAGGATGAAATAGTGGTGGGGGAACCATTATAATAGGAGGAACGTGAGAGCCCACTTCATTTCTTGGTGAAATTTCGAAGAGTAAACATCTCAACATGTATCGTTGCGATAAATGTTTGGAATCGTTTCACGATGAAATTCTATTAGACTGTCATAAAGAACTAATTCACAACAACCCAGAAGAAAAACAAGAACAACAAGAACAACAAGAAGAACAAGAACAACAAGAAGAACAAGAAGAACAAGAAGAACAAGAAGAACAAGAAGAACAATATGAAATAACAGCAACATCTTCAACTACTTTACCAAATCTACAAGTATTTGCATTACCTGGTAAAGTAGTAATGCATCATAAGATTCAAAATGAAAATTTGAAGCTAGAAGAATTTATTAGAGAAGCAAAACCAATTGTAAGTAAAACTTTAAAAGAAGAATTAAAAAGATTGAACTTTCTTAAATTTGGTTTACTACTAGAAGCTATGTTTATAAATGTACAAGAAGAATTATCACCAAGAGGATTCATAACAAAAAACCGAACTATTATGGGAAGTTCAAACATTGATTCAATAGTAGAGAACTGTATAGAAGAAATATTAACAAAAATTCAGGAACACGAAGGAAGAGGATCCGGATGGAGTCTTACAAGTATTGAAGTATTAGATATAAGAGTTCACAAACATGGATATGGACTAATGGGATCAAGTTACATTCCTCTGCCAAAAAGAATTGAAGATACAAAATCTTGTATTAATGTTAAAAATGAAGACAATGAATGTTTTCGTTATGCAATGACAACTAAATTTGTACCACATAATGCGAATAGACCTGACCAAGAATATGAAAATCAAAGATTTAGATACAATTTTCAAGGAATCACTTATCCTGTATCACTGAAAGATATATCAAAATTTGAGAAGAAAAATCCCGGTACGTCTATCAATGTTTTTGCATTAGATAGTTCAAACAAAGTGTATCCTTTACGTATTGCAAAAGAAGAGCTACCAGATCATACGGATTTACTACTACTAACGCGAGGAGATGTGTCTCACTATGTGTACATAAAGCAATTTGATCGTCTTGTTAACAAGCAACTTTCAAAAAATCGAAACAAAAAGATAATTTGCAAGAGATGTTTTAATTTTCAACGAGAAGGAAGAGAAGGAAGAGAATGGTTACAAGAGCACAAAAGACTATGTAACAATAATTATGAAGCAAAGATTAATTTACCTGCGGAAAACAGAGCATTCGTTAAATTTGAAAAGGTTCATTATCAATACCGTATCCCTTTCGTTGTGTATGCGGACTTTGAATCAACACTTGTTCCTGTTGAAGATGAAAATTGTGAAGCTAGAAAAAGTGTCAAGTATCAAATGCACAAACCAAACAGTTTTTGTTTAATGGTGAAATCGACATTATCAGAAGAACATTTAAACAGATATGGATTAACTTCAGAACCTCTAGTATATCGTGGTGAAAATGTAGAAAAAATATTTCTTGATCACTTATATTCAATAGCTGGAAATGTACAAAGATTATATACAAATATTGTACCAATGAAAATGATGGAGGAAGAAGAAGAAATTCAACATGAAAATGCAACTCGATGTTTCTTGTGCAAAAATGATTTTACTATTGAGAATTATAAAGTTAAAGATCACGATCACCTCACTGGTTATTACAGGGGTGCTGCTTGTAATAAATGCAACTTGAGCTATCGTTTACCACTATTTATTCCTGTGGTTCTGCATAACCTCAGTGGGTACGATGCTCATTTCATAATACCCGAATTAGGAAGAGACGATGGTAAAATTGATGTATTAGCTGAAACTTCAGAGAAGTTCATCAGTTTTTCCAAAGAAGTTGGAAACATGAAATTAAGATTCTTAGACTCCTACAGATTTATGCCGTCGAGTTTGTCCAAACTTTCAGAAAATTTAAGGAAACAAGATTTCATCGAAACAAAGAAGATTGTAAATAACGACAAACTGGATTTGGTACTTCGGAAAGGTGTGTTTCCATATGATTACATAGACAGTTTAAAAAAATTTAATGAAACATCACTTCCGGCTAAAGAAGAATTTAAAAGTAAACTTTACGACATGGACATATCTCAAGAGGACTATGATCATGCATGTAAAGTATGGAACGAATTAGGATTTAGAACATTAGGAGAATATTCAGATTTTTATGTTAAATTAGATGTAACTTTATTATGTGATATAATGGAAGAATTTAGAAATACGTGTTTTGCAGCTTATGGATTGGACCCTCTTCATTCGTACACTTCACCTGGATTAGCATGGCAAGCCATGTTGAAAGAAACAAATTGTAAAATACAACTTCTTACTGATATAGATATGGTTTTAATGTTAGAGTCAGGAGTTCGAGGGGGATTGACGCAAAGCGTTACACGACATTTTAAGGCGAACAACAAGTATCTGCCCGATTATGATGCATCAAAACCAACAACATTCCTGGGTTATTTTGATGCAAATAACTTATACGGATGGGCAATGTCAAATCCCCTTCCATATGATAATTTTAAATGGATAGATCCAGAATCGATTGGAAACATAATGGATATACCGAAGCATGGTGAAACTGGTTACATTTTTGATGTGGATTTTGAATATCCTGAACATCTTCATGATCAACATTATGATTTACCACTTCTTCCGAAGACTGAAATTTCCCCTACTGGAAGATGGCCAAAATTATTGATGACTTTAACCGACAAGTCTCGATATGTTGGACACTACTGGATGATACAACAGGCTTTAGACTTAGGACTGAGAATTACAAAAATTAATCGAGTACTACAATTTTCTCAATCTTGTTGGTTAAAACCCTACATCGACAACAACACAAGAAGAAGAGCCGCCGCTACATCAAGTTTTCAAAAAGATTTTTTCAAATTAATGAACAACGCAATATTTGGCAAGACTTTGGAAAACAAAAGGAAACATAAGGATATCAAATTGGTAACTGATCCAGTAAAATTACAGAAATTAGTGCAACAACCAAACTTTGGTTCATCTGTAATTATTAATGAAAATCTAGTTGTTATTTCCATGAACAAGAAGTCAGTTGAAATGGATCGTCCTTTGTATCTTGGAATGTCAATCTTGGATATTTCAAAAACACATATGTATGAGTTTCATTATAAGAAGATGGTTAACTATTATGGAAGAGAGAACATTGGTATTGCATATATGGATACGGATGCACTCATTTACTGGATTAAAACAAATGACATGTATGAAGATCTACGCACCTTTATATATAAAGATGATTTCGACTTTTCCGATTATCCTAAGGATCATCCAAATTACGACTACGACAAAAACAAGAAAGTATTGGGAAAATTTAAAGATGAAACAAATGGTGTGCCGATGATGGAAATTGTAGCATTAATGTCCAAACTGTATTCATTTCAACTGTACATAAATGAAAGGAATGAACATCAAGTCACGAAAAAAGCCAAAGGAATAAAAACTTCTTTCCTGAAGAAGAATGTACAGTTTGAACATTATAAAAGATGTTTGTTTGAAAATGTTGAAACAACTGCAACGTTCAACACTATTAGAAGTTATAATCATCAACTTTTTAGTGTCAAACAAACAAAGTGGGCATTAAGCTACAAAGATGACAAGCGCCATATTTTAGAAGATAAAATTAATACTTTACCATTCGGCCACTACTCCCTGAACCCTATCGACCAGTAAACCTATTCTTCGTCCTCTACCTTCTTCCTTTTTCCTTTCCGTAAAGAAGAGGGGACATGGCAAGCCCAATGCCATGTTCCCTCTTTTTTACACTAATATGAAATGGCCTTGACCTATATTCAAACTATATAAATGAGAATTAACTATTCTATGGGTCAGTATTTTTACAAGCGGTGTACAAGAAACATCTGAAGATGGAAAGTGTGAAGGACAAGATTGTAAATGAACTACATAAACCAGCAAGAAGAAGATTTCCAAGAAGAAGTACAATCATTAAAGGAATGAATGATCTTTATCAAGCTGATCTCATTGAAATGATACCGCACAGTAAATTAAATAAAGGATTTAAATATATTTTAACAATTATAGACTGTTTTACTAAAATAGCTGATGCTTTACCATTGAAGGATAAGACTGGTAAAAGTGTTACAAAAGCTATGGAAACCACAATACAAAGAAATAAATTTAAAATTAAACATCTACAGACCGATGATGGAAAAGAATATTTTAATAAAGACTTTGGAGCTTTGATGAAGAAATATCAAATAAATCATTATTCTACAAATTCTGAAGTTAAAGCTTCAATAATTGAAAGATTCAATAGAACATTAAAAAGTGCGATGTATAAACAATTTTCAAAACGAGGATCATACGTGTGGTATGACATATTACCACAACTTATAAAAGAGTATAACAACAAATATCATCGTACCATTGGAATGAAACCTATCCAGGTAAATAGTGCTAATGCCAAAATTGTATTACAACGCATTAAAAATAATACAACACCGAAATTGGAAAAATTGCAACCAAAGAAGTTCAAGGTCAACGATAAAGTTCGTATAAGCAAATACAAAGGTGTATTTAGTAAAAGATATCTACCAAATTGGACTAATGAAGTATTTACAATTTATAAAGTGCAACCAACTATACCTGAAACCTATTTATTAAAGGATAACAAGGGTGAATTACTTCAAGGTGGATTCTACGGACACGAATTGTTGAAATCAACAGTTGGTGATGTATATCTTGTCGAGAAGATTTTACAAAGGAAAAAGGATATGGTTAAAGTCCGGTGGTTAGGGTTTGATAAAAGTGAAGACTCTTGGATTCCTTCAAAAGACTTAGTATAGTTGTTTAATAGCTCATTGTGTGTTTAACCTTTATACAAGATGGAGATTGTACAACAAAAAGATCGATTTAATATCAATAACATTGATGAATTGACAGTTGACAATGATAAGTTAAATCATGGAAAACATGGTGAATTACTACCAAAT
Organism: Neoaliturus tenellus; assembly: GCA_030545055.2. Classification (NCBI taxonomy): domain Eukaryota; kingdom Metazoa; phylum Arthropoda; class Insecta; order Hemiptera; family Cicadellidae; genus Neoaliturus; species Neoaliturus tenellus. Next base: position 91,696,445 of record CM061534.1, read on the forward strand.
ACGATAAGATGTCTAATAACTGGTCCTTCAAATTGTGGAAAAACTAATGTTGTTTTTAACCTTATAACTAATCCTAAAGGATTGCGTTTTAACAATATATATATTTTTTCAAAATCATTGCAACAACCAAAATATCAATTATTGGATAAAGTACTTGCAAGTGTACCTGAAGTAAATTTTTACAAGTTTAATGCCAGTGAAACAATTATGCAACCAAATGAAGCAAAACCATTTTCTATTTTTATATTTGACGATGTTTCTTGTGAAAATCATGACACAATAAGGAATTATTTTGCTATGGGAAGACATCATAATATTGATAGCATTTACATTGGTCAAACATACAGTAAAATTCCAAAACAACTTATAAGAGACAATGCAAATATGTTGATCATCTTCAAGCAAGATGAAACAAATTTAAAGCATATATATAATGATCATGTAAATGCAGATATGCCATTTGAAAAATTTAAAGAGATGTGTGGCAAAGCATGGAATGAGAAATATAGCTTTCTCGTTATTATGAAGGAAGAAGATATTAAAAATGGTAGATATCGTATAGGGTTGGATAAATTTGTATTTATGCGTTGAACTACCGATGCTACATCTAGTTACACGTTGAACTTCACAGTGTAAACATGGTGAATCAAGAAAAACTATTGAAAGAAATAAAATCACTCAGTGATTCTATTAGGATGAAGAATCGTGCATTGAGGATGGGTTTAAGTGAAAGAGAAGAATTTCTAGAGACTACATTTAAACCTATTACGGAACCTTTAAAACAGATATCAGAAACTATTGGTAAACCTCGTTATGAAGGAGATGTTTTACTACCAGTTTCTAAACAAGAAGTACAAGCATTAAAAAAAGAAGAAGATGATGATTCATACACAAGTGATAGTGAGCAAGAAGAAGCAAAAGAAGAAGAAGAACCAATTGTTGAAAAGGGAGAAGAACAGCCAATACCTGAAGCTGAACAATCTATTCCAAATTTAACTCAATTGAGTAGCGATATATTACAACATGGACCTCTTGGAAGAAAATATATAATGAAAATGCTACATGACATGAAATCAAACCCGAATTTGAGTAGATCACACATATACGGAGCAAGAATTGATGGGAATGAATTAAAGATTGGTGATTCAAAGCTTGAAATAACTCAAGACGATTACATCATTATTGGTGAGCATAGATATAAAGGAACAAAAGGATTATATGAATTAATTTTTAAAAATATACCACTAAGATATTCATCCAAAGATTTAAGTGTTTTTAAAGAGATTTTACAAAATACTAACGCTCATAAGAGAAACTACTTAAAGGATGCAATGATTAATCGTTCACGTGCAACAAAATATAACATTGTTATAAAAAAGTTGTTTCCTCCACGAAAATTGCCCACATTACGTACTGCTCCAGCGGTGAGACAACCACTGAAAAGAAAATCTTTATCACTTATGGATTTATCACTTCTTGAACAACATGGTAAAAAGAGTAAAGGAGATACTTCAACCTCTGGTAAAGGATTGATGAAAAATCTATACAATACAAATGTGATTTACTACAACGACATCAATAAATTGGTTGACCGAATGAGACTATTGCATGAAGCCATGGAAGCCGGTCATACGGGTTTGAATAATGAATGGGTGGCTCTAGTTGATGAACTTAGGAATCGTGGTATAGTTGTATAATTGTCCGCGGATATAAAAGAGTTGCAAGCGTAAGACGTATCAGTTCTAACATGAGCGTCGACAAGTTCGGACGGTACTCCGCGTTAGGAGTACAAGTTGGAGAAGACAGAAAAAGAAGTGGATTACCGCAAACACCTGAAGGTGACTATAGCATAAGTAATAAACGTTTAAAACTAGTTAAAGATCCAGAAGAAGATACTGATGGAGCAAATTTGAAGACAGTAAAAGAAGCTACTTCAACATCATTGAAATTACATAAGAATACTTACGATGTTAAATCACATAGAATAATTAATGTTGGTAAACCAACTGAAAGTTCTGATGCAATTACTAAAGAGTACTTATTATCTGAACTTTCAAATACTTTAAAATTGCAATGGGGTAATAACTTAAAAGATGGACAAACGTATGATGCTGGAAATTATAGAATAACCAACGTGGGAAATCCCAAAAATAATAAAGATTCAGTTAATAAAGAATATTTACATTCTATAATACCGGAAAAAACTGAACATGGATTTTCTTTTTATAAATTTATTATAAATGACATTGGATACCCAAAGGAAGACGGTGATGCTGTAAACCTAAAATACATCAAGGACAACTGTATTTTACAAGATGTTAATGGAATTGATTGTCATGGTAAAACATTGACAAATGTAAAGTTTGGTTCTCAACCAAAAGATGCTGTTACTATGGAACAATTATCTAAAGAATTAAAAAAGGAAACATCCAATTTTGTAAAACATGAAGATGCCGTGTTAAAGCAGGGAGATAAATTTATACATGGAAATGAAAAGTTTAATTTAATGCAAGGAAATAATGATAAATGGGATGCAGGACGTAAAACAATAACAAATGGAAGATTTGGTATAAAAGATACAGATGTACCTCTAATGGTGCAAACATTAATTGCTACTGGTGGTACATTAGGTACATACAATGGTCGTAATAGAAGAATAAAAGATATTTATCCTGGTTACGAAGAAAATGATTGTGTTACAATGAAACAAACAATAACTTGGGATAAACACTTTGGGACTAAATATGATGCAAAGATGAAGAAAATAATTAATATTTTACCAGGTGAAGATTCAAATGATGCTGCTACTATTGGACAAGTCATAAAAACATCAAAAAGTGATTCAACAGCTTACACATGTAATGATAAACGTATTATGCAATTACATGATCCTCAACATCCAAAAGATGCTGTAAATTTAGATTGTTTAATAAGAATAGTGGGCAATTTACTTATTGATACCCATAATCATATAGCTAGTACAACGAGTCATGTGATAATTCAACCCGATGAACGGGAAGCTTGGATTAAAAATAGAATTATAAATCAATATATAATTAATTTGAATAACTAAGTCTTTAAATATAAAAGATTTTGCACAAGTTATTCATTTGTGTAAAGTATCTCGTGGAGTAAACATGCCAGTTATATAAGACAGCATAATGAAGACCGTATCGCTCAGTCATCGTCAAGACAGCGGCAAGAGAGGACGTGGTATAACATCAGCTGCATTATCCCTGCTTAGACGGATTCCAGTTGGTGCTGTTGTAAATCGAACAATAGACGCTTTACCATACGAATTACATCTGCCCGGAGGTTATCAATATTGTGGACCTGGAACTAAGTTGGCAAAGCGTTTAGCAAGAGGAGATCCTGGAATTAATAAATTAGATCAAGCTTGCAAGGAACACGATATAGCATATTCAAAGTATAAAGATTCAACAAATAGATCAATAGCAGATAAAATTCTAGCGGAAAAAGCTTGGCAAAGAGTAAAATCAAGTGACGCAAGTATTGCAGAAAAAGCATCGGCTTGGGCAGTAACTACAGCCATGAAGACGAAAGCAAAGTTAGGTGGTGGAAAACGTCGCAGAGGAAGACCTGCAAAGAAAGGCGCTCCCAAAAGAGGTGGAAACATTAAAAAAGGACGTCGTAGAACTCATAAGCCAAATGTAAAGAAGACTTCTGTTTGGCAAATGGTAAAAAACGGAGCAGGTTTATACCTAAGACCATACCGTGTGTACTAAATAAGAAGAGTCAATTGATAATTCCAAATAAAGCCTTAACAAATCATCAGTTAAATGATTATGTGAAATGTTTGAAAATACCATTCTTTCGAGGAGTTTTTATGAAAGATGCATTACCAACTAAAATATGGAAAAATGAAACTGGAATAGTAAATTTGGATTCCACCTATGGTCCAGGTACTCATTGGGTATGCTATAAAAAGCTTGGACAAACCGTTTACTACTTTGACAGTTTTGGCAATCTACCACCGCCAAAAGAACTTCAACATTATTTTCGAAACTCAAAAAACATTTTTTACAATTACAAAAAAGAACAACCTAACAATACTGAAATATGTGGGCATTTATGTTTGGAGTTTCTAGCGAAAAGTGTCAGTCAGCTTTAAGATGTCATCGTATACAGTGTCATTGAGTGGAAATTCATCCACATTGAAAAGTACGCTGTTCCCAGCATTGCGTCTATCCAAGGAACGATTATGGGAAGCGGCATTACTTGATTTGACTACCTACAACTCAATTCCCAATGTTACGGAAGGGAAGAATAATTTACTACATTATTATGAAACTAAGGATGCTACAGGAAAATACTCCAATATAAACCAATTATTACAGAAACAACTCGGAGAAGACAATATTACCGTTAAAGGAAACAATAATACTTTAAAAGCAGAAATAACTTCAAAATATTATATTGATGTCAGCTTGGAACAGTCGATTGGCAGTTTACTTGGATTTACAGATACAAAAAAGAAAATCTTAACTCCTGGAACTACTCATTCAGGTGATTCAACTGTAACAATATTGAAAGTAAATAGTATCGATGTCACGTGCAACATTATACACGGATCGTATAGAGATGGAGTTAATCAACATATTTTACATACATTTTATCCAACAGTGGCTCCCGGTTTTAAAATTGTTGAGAAGCCACAAAACTTGATATACCTACCGTTAAACACCAGTTTCATTTCAGACATCGTACTGAACATATTGGATCAAGACGGTCATAGTGTTGACTTTAGAGGAGAAACAATTACTATACGGATACACATCAGAGCAGCAACATAAAAGTCAACATGGGATTATCATTTAAACCGCAACGGAAGAGTCGGGAGCTCAGTAGCTCCTCAACATTGGAAGAGTTAACATCGGACAACATTCGTTTTCTACAGAAGATTGGATTGAAACTTAACAGCGATGGATATCCTGGATATATCTCAAGGACCAACGTTCGACGAAACACTATGGGAGAAGGAATATCACACGCACAACCCTTACACTTCATCAAAATTAAACAATAACGATGAAATAAGGATCCCCATTCAACAACAAGATATTTACACTTTACCGTGTGAAAGTTACTTGTACATAGAAGGACGGGTATTAAAATTGGATGGAAAAACTGCTTCAACAGTTCCTTTTATAAATAACCCGATGGCATATCTTTTTGATGAAATAAGATATGAAATATCAGGGGTGACGGTTGATTCAACAAAAAAGGTTGGTTTAACAACGACATTGAAAGGATTAACATCATTAACACCGCATGAGAAGAATTCAATAGTCACCGCCGGATGGGTTGCCCCCGATAAAGACACTATAACACCAGCTTCCAACGGTCACTTTGATTTTCATGTACCTTTACGATTGCTTTTGGGATTCGCTGAAGATTACAAACGGGTAATAATAAATGTCAAACAAGAATTAGTATTACTCAGATCTTCAACTAATAAGGACTTGATACTTGCAGACCCTGCAACTACGGAAGATAAACTGGAATGGCAACTACAGTTGGATAAAGTTGTTTGGAGAGTACCTCATGTAAGATTGGCTGATGAACATAGAATCCTATTATTGAGAAAGTTGAAATCTGACCGTGATATTGTGATGCCATTCCGAAGTTGGGAATTTCATGAATACCCTACACTACCTCAGACAGAACGACAAACATGGACCGTCAAGACATCAACTTACTTGGAACGAGCAAGGTACATAATACTCGGTTTTCAAACTAAGCGAAAAGATGTTATCACTGCAAATGCTGGTCAATTTGATCACTGTAAAATAAAGAATTGTAAAGTTTTCCTAAACTCTCAATTCTTTCCATATGACAATTTGAATGTCATGTTCAGCAAAAAACGTTTTTCTATTTTATACGATATGTATGCAAGATTTCAATCGTCATATTATGGAAAGACTAATACACCACTATTATCACCTGACCAGTATTATTCCAAGGCTCCAATAATTGTAATCGATTGTTCAAAACAAAATGAATCGGTAAAATCATCAAGTGTGGATATAAAAATTGAAATGGAATTTGAAGAACCAGTAGCGGATGGAACTTCGGCATACTGTCTAATTCTACATGATAAAATAGTTACTTACACACCGCTGACCGGAATTGTGAAGAATGTACTTTAAGAAGAATTGTACAACAACTGCAAATTTTTGAGGTTAGAATTATCTGCTTTAATTTTTAAGGTTAGAATTTCATTTGTGAAAGACAAGTTCAAAACAAACAATTATGTAATTGTATAAATTTCAAGGATTTACGAAAAATATAAAAGCGAGAAAATAATTAGTAGAAACTTCATTCTATCTTCAACCGTCGTATGGGAAACATCATTCGCAAGATGAATTCTACTAACGGAGAAGAAAATACACCTCTAATGGATGATAATAGTTCAGATATAGAAAAACAAGTTGAACGAGAAATGGACGAGTTCCTAAAATTCAACAAACATAAGAAGAGAGAAGAAGAAAAAGCTGAAAAAGAAGTAAAAAGGAAGAAGGTTGAAGTTAACATTACAACCAATATTTTAACAGAAGTATTTCTTCGGATTATCTACCCAATTTCTTCATGCATGACAAAAAGTATATCAGTTGGAATTTTAAAATCAATGGATTATTCACCAATTGTTATTTTAAATCATGGAAACAAAATGGTTACTTTCAGTGAAATTACTTGGGAATCTCTTATGAAACATTTACATCTTTTGGAGTGCTATTTAAGTAACAACACATTTGGAAGAAGAACAAGATTAAGTTTATTGGAATCAAATATTGAAGTTGATATAGTAAAACATCGTGGAGGACAAATTGTTCGCTTCAGAGATTTAACTACACATAATGTTAAATTATATTTCACTAAAGAAGAATTTTATACTTTAAGTTGTACTACCGGTCCCGTCACCAGATATTTGAAACAACTAATATTTTCAAGTGCAATAATTAAAGACTATCTAATTGATACATTAGACAAAAACCTTTTGTTCCAATTTTATACGGTCCCGTGGATACTTCAATCTTTAATAGAATACCTCAAGAAGTTGAAATGTGGAGACAATTAAACAACTATCACACCAATTTTAATATTGATGAAGTGGCACAAGAAGTGAAAGAAGAAGAACAATCCTGTCTGTTATAAACATCGGCTCATTCAATTTTTAAGTCAGTTGTTAGTAAGACTTCATCATGAATAAACGGGTTTCGTTTTCTAATGCGCCACATATAATGGAAGTTAAAAGAGGTATAATTGAATTTCAAGCTTTCCGAGGAAATGATGGTAATTTTATTATTAAAGAATTAGTAATCTTGGACATGAACACATCAGTAGTTTATCATTATTTGTTCAAACCTCCAGTACCATTTAATAGACTAACAACTAAAGCGAAAGTTACAAACAAATGGTTGAACAAACATTTTCACAACTTAAGATGGGATGAAGGTTTCATTAATTATAACATGATGCCGCACATTATGAATCATTATTGCAAAGAGTTTAAAATTATCTACACAAGGGGATTGGAAAAAGCAAATTGGATACAATCATTTACAAGCAACGAAGTGATTAATGCAATAATTGATAAAGATTTCCAATGCTACTTCAACGAACTTTGTATTTCATCAAAAAGTTTTAAACATCGAAGGTCGCAGTGCGCTTTAAAGAATGCCTACCGCTTGAATAATTTCCTTCAACAAACTGGTGGGGGTAGTGTCAGTGGTGGGGGTAGTGTCGATTATAAAAGTGAGAGCGCTACCATGACACAGCATGAGTATTACTCAAACCTCCGAAGAGACAACATCTCCGACGGACATTCTTATTAACAAGAAGATTAACAACAACATCAATATGGCATCACAGAACTTACTTCAAAGTTTAGTTGATCAGTTCAACGCTCATTCTAAATCATCAATTCTACCTACGAAGAAATGTTCTGAACTAAAAGAAGAAAAACACTACATCATTCATACTATTAAGAAAATGGAAACTTCAGTAGGTGATGCTATAAATTGCACTTTGAGCGAGGCACCTTATACAATTGGTGATGAAGCAAAATTTCAGATCTTCTTACCAAAGCGCTTCGTACAACTACTTCAAAATGAAGATCTTCGTATAATTCAACCCGGCGCACTCTATTTGGTATCACATGGACCCAGTGGAAACAACTCTACTGAACTTACAATTCATGTAACACCTACTACTGATTAATTTGTACATAACATTGTAAATATTTCTTTGTATTTGTTTTTTCAATAAATATGATATAAAACAAAACAAAAAATAAAAATAAAAAAAGCAACATATTGTAATGTCTTTGTACATTACAATATGTTGCTTTTTTTAAAAATTCCACAGGATGACCTTGACCCAATTTTGTATAATTATAAAAGATGAAATGTACTTGCAAAATTCATCAGTCTACTGCTACCTTTCATACCGTACACATCTCGCTCTTAATCCCTGAATATAAAACTGCAACATGTCCCTAAAGGTTAAGTGTGCATCTTATGATACCAACACCATAACTACTTTTGAACAACTTGAAGATTTAACTAACGAAATGCGAGTTTTACTTACCGGTGGTTATCACTTAACTGTTGATGTTAGTGCTACTAATACAAGGATGTTCACTAAAACAAAATATTGCGATGATGAAATATTTATTTCTACACAACCTACAACTTCTTCATCGCCAACTGGTCAACATAACATCAAGTTCCAAAAGTATTACCAATGTTGAATAACTTTTGACAGACAAAGCTACAACTAAAGAATCACGTGATCAATGTGAGTTAATAAAAAGGATGTGATACTTGTATAAATAATCATTCGCTTCTTAGCTCTCACCACGACAAGACCTATTTAAGAAAATGTTGTACAGAATGATGATTCAACTTGATGGAAAAATCTATGGAAAAGATTACAACACTGTTGAACAAATGACTAAAGATATAGATGTATTAGCTAAAGAAGGATACCAAGCTAAATTAATTTTAAAATTTCCTGAAGTACATCCACTATCAATAGAAGAACTAGTTGCTATGGCTAAAGCTGAGAAAGATAAAAAGTCTGAAGAAAACAAAGAGAAACAAACTTCCTAAATTTTAATAATCCTTACACTTGTAAGGTATAATTTTTTAAAACTCCATTTGGATGACCTTGAAATTACCCCCACCACTTTTCACAGTACATAAAACTCGCTATTTAACACTATACACTCTTATTCTTTCACTGGACTCCGCAGCGTCAACATGGAAGAGCAAAAATACAAGTACAAACCTCGTTACTGTTGTGAACAACAATGTACAGATTTAGGGCCAATGATGGTGGATGGGTTAGCTTGTACTAAATGCGAATTCTTCGGATCTTGTTACTGCAAATGCAAAACAAAACAACTACCGCCACCGGAATTGCGAACTTTGAAACTTTACAAATCAAGATATTTTCATACATGTTGTCCTCAAAGATGTTTCAAATTTCACCCTCTCGATCTTGCTCATTGTCAACGCACCAATTCTCATCAAGATGATTTTTGTACACATATGATAAAAAGATGTAAATACAGGTCAGATTGGTATTCCGATCCTGTAGAACCATCAAATGTGTAATTTCAGTTTTACACTCTTTTTTAAAACTTCATTTGGATGACCTTGAGATTTCCCCCACCACTAGTTCTAATTTTTATATAATATTAAATCATTCCACTTCCAACACTCTAACTAACAACATGGAAAACAAATTTATCAAGTTTGAACATATAATAACTGACAGGGAGGAGATGGAAGAATTGTTTCAAAACTTACTTTCTATCATTGACGAATATCCTATAAGATGGTTCAGAATTGTAGTTCAATATTTAAATCCTGGTGAATTGTTTTCTTCATCAAGTGAAGAGGATGAAACAACTACTTCGGTTCAAATAATTGAATTAAAAGACGAAGAAGAAGAACTAAACATTTTATTCAATCATAAGCTCAAGGTTCCCCATATAAAAGCCCCCTCCCTAGACAGCCCCCCTCCCTAGACGCCTGCTCAAGGTCACCATTATATAAGCCCCCTCCCTATGCGCCGATCCTCATTCCATCACCGACTCTCCAATAATGAACAACTCTCCATTGGCCCGAATGAATTCTAGTTTTGAAATAAACTCTAAAGAAGAGTTACAAGACATTTTTAATATTTTACAAGAACTTGTAGATAATTTTACAACCATCAAAATGAATTTGGAAATAACATACGATTGTCCTATTTGTGATAAGGTTGAAAGTTTGGACGAAGACAGTTTACTAAATCTAACTCCTGCACCATCTGACACTACTGATGGTAATAATGAAGAGCAACGTCTTTCCCCCACCACTTCTTTGTAATTCATCCTTCCCCCCACCACTTCTTTATTTAACTAACATTTCTCCCTTTCACTTCTCATTCCGTCTTCGACTTCTAAACTATCAACATCACTTGTTTTAAAATTTCAAACACTAACACAATCATGATGGATATGATGGATGAAGTTCCCTTCATAACTAGAATGGAAGAGGATAAATTGAAATTGGAAATTAAACGATTGGAAATGGAACGGGAAAACCAATTCGAAATGTTACATTTGTTCAAGCTTTTCAAATACATCATCTGGGGACTCTGCGTTTACCTTCTCATCGTCGTTGGTGTTTGCATTTACAACTCTGTAGTTCATCACAAAAGTTCAACTTGTTTAAACTCTGCTGTTGCACATTAATTGTATGTTCACAAATAAAATTCAAAAGTTACTTCAACCTATCCCACTATCACCAACTAGTTCAACTTTCAACTATTTCTGGTGGTAGTTGGATAGGCTTTTTTAAAACTTACTCTGGATGACCTTGACATACTTTCCAAGCCCCAGTTATAACTGTTAAATTTCAGTTTTAAATTAACTCTTAATTCATGCCCAATTCTACTTCAAATTCAGGGCATATGCTCTCGCCATCTGCACCCCAGCATCTGACGCCATCTGCTCGAGCAGCTGCTCGGGCAGATGGCACGACTTCCGGTCCAGAAGTAACCAAAACACACTACTGTCGATAGGTGTAACAAGTTCAAAGTTATTGAAGTGTAACATAGAAAGTAAAATGTCGTAAATAACACTATCATCAACATTAACCTGCGAAGTTGTCGAAGAGTATAATGGGTTAAAACTGTACTTCTTCCTAACTCTATTTAAATTAGTTTTACACTTTGAAATTGAAGGTTTAGAAGTACTTCGTAATATGTGTTGTGTTCGCAAAAGCTTTAATTTTAAACATTGTGTATTCATCATAACCGATGTGTTATATTCAGAAGTTAAAAGAAGACTGAGATATAAAATAAAGTGTAAAAGAAATTGAAACAAAATGCCGGAGTAGTAATTTTGTAGGTTAGAATTAACCTACAATATGAATGCTAAAAGTAACGAAGTCTATTCCATGGATAATTCTAACCTCAAACGTAGTTAACGAAGTAGTCATAACGTAAAACTAATGAGAGATGATGACTGAGCGGATGCAAGGCAATGAATGTTCGTGGCGCGATAAACTACCCACTTTTATAGAGGCAATAACTCCAGCCAGATGGCGGCAGATGGCGAGCAAATGACTGGTTGACCGACTTTCACCTTAGTAGTAAGAGTAGTAGGGGGTTTTGGGGCAATGACCGGAAAGGTCAATGACCCCCCCCCGCCGAAAAAATGGAGCCCCCCCCTTCCCCCACTCCTTCCCCCACTCTTCCGGGTCAATGGCCGGTCACCACCTTCCTCTACTCCTTCTAGGCCAATGACCGGTCACCACCGGTTGCTGACTCTATGTGGTGAAACCAGACCAAACATGGCAGCTGCCATGGATAATTCTAACCTCAAATCTGCTGCGCATGCGACGAGTTCTCCGGATCGGAATTAGTCTATGCTATGCGCATGCGCCTAGTCCTGTATTACTCACTTTAGCGCTACTGCACATGGATAATTCTAACCTCAAACCTTGGTTTTGTGTTGTTGCGCATGCGCCGCTCCCCACTCCTTTACCTTCCTTTTACACTGCTGCGAACTGGACTGGATTGAACACTGTACTGGAGTGAAACAACTTCCCCCACTACTTGAAAACCCGAGGAGCGATAGGAGCAGTGTTGCCACTTTTAGGGTAATTACCCTTTTTAGGGTAATTTACTGGTCTTAGGGTAATTTTTAGGGTAATGGAAAATTTAGGGTAATCTTAGGGTAAAATTACAAATGATGTAAATAGTGAAAATTTTAATGAAAACATGAAAAAAACTATTGAGTAACATGAAACATAAACAGTAAAAATCTTACAAAATAATTAATTTTTTTATTTAAATAAGAAAAATGTTAATACAGCATACCAGTATATTTTTTTAATGTTTGTAATTAAGTAAGTTAACTAGAAAATTATATGTAAGTAATCTTAACTAGAAGAAATTAAATGACAACATTTATACGTTATAATAAAAGTGAATAACATTGTAAACACATTGTAAGATAATAACACACATAAAAACCTTTAGGAGTGGAGTACACAATAACGGCATAGAATTAATAATAGGTAAAACACCTATTCGGTAAAAATGACCATCAGGTAAAACTTACCTGGTTAGTTTTTCTATGCCTTGGGTACCTTAAAAAATTGTGAAGGTGTATATAAGAATATGGTGACTAAACTTATACCAAAACATAACAATAATGAAACTGGAAGATATTTTACAAGAAAAAATCATAATGAAGCCTTAGTTAAAGAGAAAAAAACATTAAAGTAGCCTTGGTATTTATAAGGTGAATAGGCCAGAAATACCGTGATAAAGATAAAAATTTAAAATAATAAAGAGCAGATAACTTAAGGTTTGTATTTTAGTAGACCTACAAACCTTTACCACAACACAAAAAATGCATTTAAATTTGGCCAAATTTTTTTAAAACTATTTGATTATATATTTTTATATTTATTTAAGCGTTTTTAATTTATTTAACTGCCTTTCTCCTGTTTTAGGTGTTTAATGACAGTATTATGGTACTTAAAAGCACCAATTAAGCTTTGGGGTAATTTTTAGGGTAATTTAAAAAAGATTTAGGGTAATTTAGGGTAATATTTGATCTTGTTTAGGGTAAAACTATAGTTACGAGGTGGCAACACTGGATAGGAGCTCAATCTTTGCGTCAGTCGCCAACAAATTTTCATAGCGAAAGGTTGTTGGTGATTCAGCAAGAGGTTTCAAATATATAGTAGGCCTATATATATTTGAACTTCTTCTACTACGTTGCGTTTTTTAATGCAATGTGGTATGTGTGTGTGTGTGTGTTTAGTTTTAAGTTGTATTTAATTTAAGAAATTATTTGCGCATTGCGATGTTAGTTATAAGTTGGGTTTAGCATTAAGGTGTATTAATTTTAAGAGGTGTTTAGGATTAAGGTGTATTAATTTTAAGAATAATGATGGTATAATTTTAAGAGGTGTTTAGCATTAAGGTGTATTAATTTTAAGAATAATGATGGTATTTGGTTGTGTTGAATTATTTGGTTTTTTAATAATGATGTGTTGTTAGTTTTAAGTGTTGGTACTACTAATTAATGTTGTTTTGCCTTACGGCTAGATGTTAGGGGGTAGATTAATTGTAAATTCAGAAGTTCGGTTGAACTTCACTTAGAAGGGGTGGGACATCCGCAAATTGTAGGTAAGCGGACTAGGTTTTTGCATTTTGTTTAGGAATATAATGGGTGGGATTAGCTTGGGTGGGTGTTAAAGTTGCGTTTCTGCATTAGCTGTTCCAGTTTCCCTTTAAATTAATGGTTACGGTAGACCCGGACAGGACCGTTACGGTAGACCCGGACGGTCCAGGGACCTCCCTCGCAGAACGTAACTAGTGGGTTGGGAGTGGGAACCGCTAGGCAAACAGAGTGGTGGGAACAGTATTACTGTTCCCATCACCTTGGATCATTATAAATCTTGAATGACCTTGACCCACTTTCGGAAGGGTCAATGACCCCCCCCCCCCCCGAAAAAATGGAGCCCCCCCTTCCCCCACCACTCCTTCCCCCACCAGTCCTTCCCCCACCTCCCGGGCCAATGACCGGTCATGGCCGGCTGCTAACCCCTCTCATTTGCATACCGTTATAAAAGACGTGTCGGCCGCGGCTAGTGTTTCATTCTGATTCCAGACGTTACGCTGTGAACTTGGAGTTATAACGATGTCTTCTGTGCCGACTACTACTTCTTCTACTTCTACTACTTCTACTACTTCTACTAGTTCAACTTCAACTTCGACTTCTAAGGCTGTTACTGCATCAAACAAAACTCTTCGCTTGAAAAACTCTCCGGATTGGTATAAGAAGCAGCTTTCATCTCAACCTTCAACTTCTGGAGCTATTCTTCCGCCAACCAACTCTTCTATACTTCGTAGTATTTTTTCACCGCCTTCGCCTTCGACTTCGCTCTCAAACGACTCTGCACCGCTATCATCTATCATGCCGCCACCGAAGAAGCCAGCTCCCCATCCTAAGACTCCTTCATTTGAAACTATTCTTCATCACCTTAGTACACCCATCATCCCACTATCACCATTGCCTCCTACCCCACCACTTACTTTACCTGAAGACCATACTTATCATAAAACTGCTCCTAAACCCGCCCCTAAACCCGCCCCTAAACCCACTCCTAAACCCGCTCCTTCAGAGCAATTTCGATCATTACAAGAAGAGCGTCGTAGGGCATTTAGCCGTCCCACTACTTGCCCTGAAATGCTTACTAGGGGAACTAAGAAAGGATCAGCTTGTGGGAGGAAATGTGTTAAAAACGAAAGTTTTTGCCGTGTACATGTCGTGAAACATCTTTCTGGACCACAACTGACAGAAATCCCCACCGTTGAAGACGATCCTAAAATAATATCCGTCAGAGGAGAGAGGCTTAAGAAAGGTTTGAAATATTTTTTTCTAAGTGTTGTTGACCACCAACACATTTTGGCAAAATGTAACGGCTTAAAATATAAAATTAGAGTTTGTGAGAATTTGTGTAAAGAGAAGAGATTTAACAATTTAGATTCTCAAGACTTTCTCCTCAGGGATAAAAAGGATCGTATTACAAGGTGGGGGCGTAAACAGTAAATTCACTTAGTTTTTTCCAAATTGTTGCTTAAAAAAATAATGGGGGAGAAACACAATGCGTTATAGCGTTGTGTTTCTCCCCCATTATTTTTTAACACTCTAAGTCTCGTGACCTACTTTCATGTGAGTAGTAGGTAAAGGAGGGTTCTGTGTCTGTCCCCACTCCTTCGGGTCAATGACCGGACAGGAAAGGTCAATGACCCCCCCCCCCGAAAAAATGGAGCCCCCCCTTCCCCCACCACTCTTTCCCCCACCACTCCTTCCCCTACCACTCCTTCCCCACTCCTCCGGGTGAATGGCCGGTCATGACCGGTTGTCTACCTACATCTAACTGTTACACTTGCTACTCCAGAGTCTTCATTCTACTCCTAGAGGCCACCGCTTCAACAACGTCGCTATGACTTCTCTATTTGAATTATGCTTGCAAGAGATAATTGCAAATAGAGACTTGTTGGACTTTGCATTAAATAATGCAAACTTTCCACCAACATTGAGAGAAGTGGTGTATTCCTTTTATAAAGAAAACTTTGGATACATTCACTATTTTTTGTGGAAATTCCATGATGGAACAAAAATGTGTAGCGAATGCGGTTTGGCTGCAACAGGAGATCAATTTGCAATCTTTTTAGATGAAGGTGGATCCTACGATGGAATGTGTTACTTTGCATACAAGTTCTACCTTCCAAAGGAAAAATGCGATATTTGCGCATGTTTCCTATACAAGTGGGTAAACACCGAAGTCCCTGTGTGAGTTTAGCTCCATAGGGACAAACGGCCCTTTTCAGGGCCACCTAAGACTTGAATTTAGGCATGTAAGCTACTTAGCTTACATGCGACTTAGCAGAAATAAGTTCTGCTACGCGGCTAGTTTGATCCGTGTAGTAGTAAGTAAAGGAGGGTTCTGTGTCCGTCCCCACTCCTTAGGGTCAATGACCGGACCCGCAAGGTCAATGACCCCCCCCCCCCCGAAAAAATGGAACCCCCCCCCCGAAAAAATGGAACCAACCCCTCCCCTTCTTCCCCCACCTCCCGGGCCAATGACCGGTCATGACCGGCTGCTAACCTTTCTCATTTGCATACCGTTATAAAAGCCGAGCCGACTACGGCTAGTGTTTAATTCTGGTTTCTTCCACCGCTCTTGTTGCTTCGTTTCTGCCAGTCTTAATATCTTTATTTTTAAAATGCTTCCTAACCTTAATGAAAACTTTAATCCTTCTGAAAATGCTAATGTTTTTCAACCACCTGAGGATGATGTAGTAGATGATTTCCAACAACATGAAGAAGATGTGATAGAAGATATGGATAGTAGCAGTGAAGATGAAATTGAAGATGACAGTGAAGATGACAGTGAAGATGAAATTGAAATTAATGAGCAATTTAAAGTATTTTTTATAGAAACACAATTTCCTTTTGATGTAATTGAAAGATTTATTTTTGAAGCACATAGATGGCTAAATTTAGGGTTTAATATTATCATCGGTTCACCTATTGTATATAATAATAGTAACTTCTTTCTTGTAACACCAGATCATCGAGAACAAATTTTGACTTGGCATGATGATGTGATGAGATCATATGAACTCAACATTGGTGTTGGTTACTTTGTTGCAAGAGTGGCTTAATAACCACATTACCCTTCCCCCACCTCCACCCTATCCCTTCCCAATCCTTATTCCTTCCCCCTCCCCATTTTTAAAATTTATAAAAGGCGGGCTATGACCCTCCAGGTTTCTAGTCTGTACTCGCACTTTGTGCCGTCAAGTACATTTCTTGTAGTTTTTTTCCGCCTTTTAAAATATTATTTGTTTGAAAAAATGCCTCCTAATGTGAATTACCATTTTAATTCTTGTGAAATTTCCGATGTTTTTCTACAACCTGAAGACATTTTAAATAATGATAGTGAGAGTGAGAGTGAAAATGATGATGATTATAGTGTTGAACTTAGTGAAGAACGTAAAGTTATAGCAATTGATCCACAATTTCCATTTGATACAATAGAAAAGTTTATGGTTGAAGCTAATAAATGGTTAAATTTAGGATGTTATATACGAATTGACTCTTTTATATTGTATGGTGATAGTCATTCTTTCCTTGTCACACCAAATGACAGAGACCGCATGTTGCAGTGGGCACAATCTATGATGGAGTGCTATGAACAAGGTGTGGACACTGGTGGCTATTTTCTTGCACAAGTAGTGTAATAACAAAATTACCTTTCCCCCACCCTACACCCTATCCCTTCCCAATCCTTATTCCTTCCCCCTCCCCATTTTTAAAATTGATAAAAAGGCGGGCTATGAACCTCCAAGTTTCTAGTCTGTACCCACACCTTGCGGCATCATGATGCTTACCAGACTTGATGGTTACATAGCCAATGATATTAATATATGGAGTTTGATAACAAACTTACGGATAAAAATTGAAGAAAAATTATGGCAAACAATGAGCTAGGAGTTATCGTTTTTGTTTCATTACTAGAACATTTTGAAATTTTGTATAGTATAAAAGTAACAATTAACAATATTAATGAACTATTTCCTTGGACAATATTTATTCGCAATAAAGTTGAAGAGCAGAAAATTATAGTAGATGTGACAGCAATGAAAAATAACCTAGATAGAGAAGAATAGATACAAACCCCCTCCCATTCCTTTGTTTTGCAAAAATAGTGGGGGTAGGAGTATATATAAGACTAAGTAAGCGATACATAGTTTGTTATTTGAAGTAAAAGAAGTAGTAAATAAACATGTTGTCTAAAGATACTCCATTTATTAATTATTTTGAAGTTAAAGATGTTTTTGAAAGCACAGATGAAATACAGGAAGAAAACATAGAGGAAAATTATAATGAAACTAATAACGATTCTACGATGGAAGAGGAAGAAATGGTACAGATTGAACAAGAACTATTTGAAGAAATGATAAACGATAGTGATGAAGACATAATTAAGGAAGCTATTGAAATATTTATATTGGATTCATCATTGGAATCACCCATATCACCTTTACTATCTTCTGAATCTGAATCTGAATTGGACTAAGGTACCCCCACCATTTTGAAGAAGTAGTGGGGGAAAAATATCCCCACCACAAGTTAAAAGTTGGTGGGGGAATGTTTATAAATGTGTTAAATATTTGTGCAGGAGATCAGTCTTAGGGAGACTAGTGACTAAAGATGTTTCGTAAAATACCTTGTGATCCTTCATACTACAATCTGTTTGATATACATCGTTTTCCAGACATTGAGGAGAAATTGTACAGAAAATTTTGTTCTCTACTCGATAAACCACAAAAACTACCACCAAATACTTTTACCTACAAGCTACCCATCATGGACAAGGACGATGTAAGCAAAATACCATTAGTTCAAGTGAAATTTTTGGAAGAGAAAATTCTTGTTTGTGTAAGAGAAGTGTTTCATAATGATTATTCAAAAAGATTGGCTTTCGACTTTATTCAAGAACATGCAGGATCTGAAAGAGAACAGTATCCAGAACCATATTACAAATATCTTTTTCAGAATGGAGCAAGTGTAACAGTAGAAGTAACCATTACATTAACATAACTCTCCCCACCACTGCTGTCTCCCCACTACTGGCTTAAAGTTGGTGGGGGAATGTGGATAAATATGTTGATTATCTGTGTAGAAGCTCATTCTTCGAGAAATTGTTGATCAAAATGTTTCATCATGTACCTTGTGTTCCGACTTCTTCCTACAGGGAAAAACAAAGATTAAAAAAACAAGAAAAGGACAAACGAGACCGAGAAGATATGAAGATGGAATTTAATCGACTACAATTTCAAATACCTGGAATTGAACTTGGAGCACCAAGATTGAAAACCATCCACTGGGCTAAAAGTTATATCAAATTTTTGAAAGTACAAGTTGAAGCAAGAGATCTAAAATTGAAAAGATTAGAAATTGAAAATCGAGAATTGAAGAAATTAATATCACACATGTCTGGTAATACAACAGTTCAAGAAGGTGAAGAAGAAGGAAAAGAAATTTTAGGAATCTAAATTATCAGCACCCTTTTAGAGAATAGGGAATAGATCACTTTGTGGTAATGTAATAACATGCCGCTTAGTGATCTATTCCCAGTTCTCGCTTAATATGCGATGACCTTGACCTATATAAAAGTAGTGGGGGTAAGAGCATATAAGGAGATAGTTATGGATATAACTTTCAGTACGAGTCTAACACTATGGACAGCTTGTTAGTTTTATGTTTACAACAAATTATTAATAATGGGTTTCTTTACCATTATATAATAAGATCAAATAAATCTGAAATACCTCAACCGATTCGTGAAATGCTCATGAAATTTAAGAAGGACAATTGTGGATTTGGTATTTATCTTGCTTTTATATTTGAAGATGGAACAAAAATGTGTCATGATTGTGGAAAAGCATCTGTTTCAGATTTTGAACAATTTGAAGACGATGGAGGTAAATTAGTTCACCTTGTAAAAGGCCAAGTGATGAAATTTGAAACAGTTAAGAAAAAATGTAACATTTGTGCACAAAATTTGTTTGAATTTATTAAGTATAGAGCATTGAAATCATAATACCCCTTCCACATATGAAGAAGGTGGGGGGAAAAGAGTGGGGATTGGAAAGTGATGGGAGAACTTGTATAAATGTAGGTTGTTTGAAGAGACTTTTAATATTGTTGCAGCGTTTGTTGAAACAACATGCAGTTTGAAGTTTGCCATTTTAAAATTAAATATGAAGAATGTAGCTCTGTTGCAGAATTTGTCAAGTCCAAAGAAGAAAATAAAAAATTGATAAATGTACATTGCTATATTCACAATCAAGAAAGTCATGACCGGGTGATGGAATATTTGAACACACCTAATGTAACATCAGACAGCTCTGCATTTATAAAATATTTAAAAGAAGAAGATTTGGATGTTACCCTAGAAGTTTGGTATCTAATTTAAATTATAAAAAGAAGAAAATTATTGTAGTGGGGGAAATGTAGAAATTAGTGGTGGGGGAAATGTGATAAAACCGGCAAAATTGTAGAACAGAATTCACTCTGTACAACGACAGACAACGATGGAGCATCCTTCCACAACACCTGTATTGGCATCTTCGGATTGGCATCAAAATCAGCAACCTAGTACTTCAAGTTCAATTTGGTATGAAAATCAGCAACCTGCCACTTCAAGTTTAAACTGGTATCAAAATCAGCAGCCTAGTACTTCAACTTCAATTTGGTATGAAAATCAGCAACCGGCCACTTCAAGTATAAATTGTTATGGAAATCAGCAAACTACTACTTCAACACAAAATTTCTATGAAAATCAACAGCCGACAACATCAACTAATTTTTGTACATCAGTATTTAAAGTATCAAAGCCCCATTTGGATTGTAAAAAGTCAATATCAGCTCAATCAGCAAGAATCAGGAAAAACACACACATGAGAGAAAGATGCAAGAAAGAAAGGATAGAATTTACAAAGTTACAGTTAACAGTTCCCTCTATTAAAGTGGGATGTAGCAGAATAAAAACTTTGGAAGCAACCAACGCATATTTATTCGAATTGTTAGACAAAATTGAAAAGTTGAAGAAGAATGAACATCATAAAAAGTAAACACTCATTCCCCCAAGAAAAACAAAAAAATAATAAAATAGCAAAATCCAAAAAAAAGTAGATGTAGAATAGAGAGCGAGGAATAGATCACTTTGTGGTAATGGACTAACATGCCACTTAGTGCTCTATTCCTCGTTCTCGCGTTATATTGGATGACCTTGACCTACATTAGTAGGGTGGGGGAAATTGAAAATGGTAGGGGGAATTCAAAGTGGTGGGGGAAAGTGTATAAAGGACGAGCCTACTATAGACGAATCACTCTGAAAGCAAACTTGTTACGAGTATGGACTTGACCACAAGCAAAGAAGATAGAAAACAAAAATATCGGGAAATGGCTAAAGTAAGAGAATCAAGAATAAGGTTAAGATTTTACAAACTACAGAGATTAATTCCTGGTGTTAGGTTAGGAGAAATACGATCAAGAACAGTGGACTTGGCAGCTGATTATATCAGTTACTTAATTCGGAATTAATGGTAAAGGAAGCAAGAATAGAAGAGCTGGAGCACAAGATAAAACAACATATTGAAACATCGAACAGTGAACCTATAAATTTTGTAATAAAAGAAGAAGATGTAAAAGACTTAAATTAAACAAAAGAAAATGAGCTTGGACTTTGGTTATTGATTGGACACTTCTTAGAGAATAGGGAATAGATCACTTTGTAGTAATGAATTATCATGCTGCTTAGTGATCTATTCCCAGTTCTCGCTTAATAAAAAATGACCTTGACATACTTACCAAAATATCATATAAGCCGGATTAAAAGCAGTTATTCCTCATTTATTTGAAATGGCTCCTGTGGACAACACTGATTATCCGAGGAAACCTCTTATTGAAATATTGTATAAAATTCAACTAGAGGATTTAAATATGGAAGAAGATGAAAATAACAGCGAAACATCAGAAGTAGAAACTATAAATGATATGGATGTGGATGTAACAACATCAGAAGAAGAAAATGCCAATGATGTGGAGAATGAAAATTTGGATATGGATGTAGTAATATCAGAGTCTTCGTCATCATTTGAATATGAAGAAATACATATTGAAACTCCAATTCATATAGAGAATACTAATGAAGAATCTGTTTGTAGAAGATTAATATTTTGTCCAAGACGTTTGTTTTCTTCTGAAAGTGAAGAAGAAGAAGAAGATGAAATAGTAGTGGGGGAACTATTATAAAACAAGGAAAGGGAGAGCTCATTTCATTTCTTGGCGAAATTTTGAAGAGTGAACACCACCAAACATGTATCATTGCGATGAATGTTTGGAATCGTTTAACGATGATATTCTGTTAGAAATACATAAAGAACTAATTCACAACAACACAGAAGAACAAGAAGAACAAGAAGAACAAAATGAAATAACAGCAAGACCTACAACAACTTTACCAAATTTACAAGTATCAGCTTTACCCGGAAAGGTAGTAATGCATCATAAGATTCAAAATGAAGATTTAAACTTAGAAGAATTTATTAGAGAAGCAAAACCAATCATCAGTAGAACTTTAAAAGAAGAATTAAAAAGATTAAATTTTCTCAAATTTGGTTTACTACTAGAAGCTATGTTTATAAATGTACAAGAAGAATTATCACCATGAGGATTTATAACTAAAAACCAAACTATCATAGGAAGTTCAGACATTGATTCAATAGTTGAAAAATGTATAGAAGAAATATTAACTAAAATTCAGGAACATGAAGGACGAGGATCAGGGTGGAGTCTTATAAGTATTGAAGGATTAAATATAAGAGTTCATAAACATGGATATGGACTAATGGGATCTAGTTATATTCGTTTGCCAAAAATAATTGAGGATACAAGATCATGTGTTAATGTGAAAAATCAAGATAACGAATGTTTTAGATATGCGATGACATGTAAATTTGTACCAAATCATTGGAATGAACCAAACCAGCACTATGAAAATCAAAGATATAGATATAACTTTCAAGGAATTAGTTATCCTGTATCACTAAAAGATATATCAAAATTTGAGAAGAAAAATCCCGGCACATCTATTAATATTTTTGGATTAGATAGTTCAAATAAAGTTTATCCTTTACGTATTGCTAAAGAAGAGCTAGCAGATCATACAGATTTACTACTACTAACGCAAGGAGATGTATCTCATTATGTGTATATAAAGAAATTTGACTCTCTTGTTAACAAGCAACTTTCAAAAAATCGAAACAAAAAGGTGATTTGCAAGAGATGTTTTAATTTTCAACGAGAAGGAAGACAAGGAATAGAATGGTTACAAGAGCACAAAAGATTATGTAACAATAATTATGAAGCAAAAATTATTTTACCGTCAGAAAGCAGAGCATTTGTTACATTCCAAAAGGTTCATCATCAATACCGTATCCCTATAGTTGTATATGCGGACTTTGAATCAACACTAATTCCTATAGAAGATGAAAATTGTGAAAATAGAAAAAGTGTCAAATATCAAATACACAAACCAAATAGTTTTTGTTTAATGGTTAAATCAACATTATCAGAAGAACATTTAAACCAATATGGATTAACTTCAGAACCTCTAGTATATCGTGGTGAAAATGTGAAAACAATATTTCTTGACCATTTATATTTAATAGCTGAAAATGTACAAAGATTATATACGAATATCGTACCAATGAAACCGATGGAGGAAGAAGAAGAAATTCAACATGAAAATGCAACTCACTGTTTCTTATGTAAAAATGAATTTACCATTGACAATTATAAAGTTAAAGATCATGACCACCTTACAGGTTATTACAGGGGTGCTGCTTGTAATAAATGCAATTTGAGCTATCGTTTACCACTATTTATTCCTGTGGCTCTGCATAACCTCAGTGGGTATGATGCTCATTTTATAATACCTGAATTAGGAAGAGACAATGGTTCAATAGATGTGTTGGCTGAAACTTCAGAAAAATTTATAAGTTTCTCTAAAACAGTTGGAAATGTTAAATTAAGATTCTTAGACTCCTACCGATTTATGCCGTCAAGTTTGTCTAAACTTTCTGAAAATTTAAGGAAACAAGATTTTATTGAAACAAAGAAGATTGTAAGTAACGACAAACTGGATCTCGTACTTCGGAAAGGTGTTTTCCCATATGATTATATAGACAGTTTAGAAAAATTTAATGAAACATCACTTCCGCCAAAAGAAGAATTCAAAAGTAAACTATACGACATGGACATATCTCAAGAGGATTATGATCATGCATGTAAAGTATGAAATGAATTAGGATTTACAACATTGGGAGAATATTCAGATTTTTATGTTAAATTAGATGTAACTTTACTATGTGATATAATGGAAGAATTTAGAAATACATGTTTTGCAGCATATGGATTGGACCCTCTTCATTCATACACTTCACCTGGACTAGCATGGCAAGCCATGTTGAAAGAAACAAATTGTAAATTACAACTTCTTACTGATATAGATATGGTTTTGATGTTAGAATCAGGAGTTCGAGGGGGATTGACGCAAAGTGTAACCAGACATGTTAAGGCCAATAACAAGTATCTGCCCGATTATGATGCATCAAAACCAACAACATTCCTATATTATTTCGATGCAAATAACTTATACGGATGGGCAATGTCAAATCCCCTTCCATATGATAATTTTAAATGGATAGATCCAGAATCGATTGGAAACATAATGGATATACCGAAGCATGGTGAAACTGGTTACATTTTTGACGTCGATTTTGAATATCCTGAACATCTTCATGATCATCATTATGATTTACCACTTCTTCCAAAGACTGAAATTTCCCCTACTGGAAGATGGCCGAAATTATTAATGACTTTAAACAATAAGTCTAGGTATGTGGGACATTATTGGATGATACAACAGGCTTTAGACTTGGGATTAAAAATTACAAAAATTAATCGAATACTACAATTCTCTCAATCTTGTTGGTTGAAACCGTACATCGACAACAACACAAGAAGAAGAGCTGCTGCTACATCAAGTTTTCAAAAGGATTTCTTCAAACTGATGAACAATGCAATATTTGGCAAGACTTTAGAAAACAAAAGGAAACATAAGGATATCAAATTAGTAACTGATCCAGTAAAATTACAGAAATTAGTGCAACAACCAAACTTTGGTTCATCCGTAATTATAAATGAAAATCTTGTCGTCATTTCTATGAACAAAAAATCAGTTGTATTGGATCGTCCTTTATATCTTGGAATGTCAAAATTGGATATTTCTAAAACACACATGTACGAGTTTCATTATAAGAAGATGGTTAATTATTATGGAAGAGATAACATTGGTATTGCATATATGGATACGGATGCACTTATTTACTGGATTAAAACAAATGACATGTATGAGGATTTACGGACCTTTGTATATAAAGATGATTTTGATTTTTCCGATTATCCTAAGGACCATCCAAATTACGACTATGACAAAAACAAAAAAGTATTGGGAAAATTTAAAGATGAAACAAATGGTGTGCCGATGATGGAAATTGTAGCATTAATGTCTAAACTGTATTCATTTCAACTGTACATAAATAAAAGGAACGAATATCAAGTCACAAAGAAAGCTAAAGGAATAAAGACATCTTTCCTAAAGAAGAACGTACAGTTTCAACATTATAAAAGATGTTTGTTTGAAAATGTTGAAACAACTGCAACATTCAACACTATTAGAAGTTATAACCACCAACTTTTTAGTGTCAAACAAACAAAGTGGGCATTAAGCTACAAAGACGACAAGCGACATATTTTAGAAGATAAAATTAATACTCTACCATTTGACCACTATTCCTTAAACCCTATCGACCAGTAAACCTATTCTTCGTCCTTTACCTTCTTCCTTTTTCCTTTCCGTAAAAAAGAGGGAACATGGCAAGCCCAATGCCATGTTCCCTCTTTTTTACACTAATATAAAATGACCTTGACCCATATTTCAACTATATATAAGAGAATAAACCATTGTATGGATCATTATTTCTACAAACGGTGTGCAAGCAACACTTTAAGATGGAAAGTGTAAAGGATAAGATTGTAAATGAACTACATAAACCAGCAAGAAGAAGATTTCCAAGAAGAAGTACAATCATTAAAGGAATGAATGATCTTTACCAAGCTGATCTCATTGAAATGATACCACACAGTAAATTAAACAAAGGATTTAAATATATTTTAACAATTATAGACTGTTTTACTAAAATAGCTGATGCTTTACCATTGAAGGACAAGACTGGTAAAAGTGTTACCAAAGCTATGGAAACAACAATACAAAGAAATAAATTTAAAATTAAACATTTACAAACGGATGATGGAAAAGAATATTTTAATAAAGATTTTGGAGCTTTGATGAAAAAATATAAAATAAATCATTATTCTACAAATTCTGAAGTTAAAGCTTCAATAATTGAAAGATTCAATAGAACATTAAAAGGAGCAATGTATAAACAATTTTCAAAACGAGGATCATATGTGTGGTATGACATATTACCACAACTTATAAAAGAGTATAACAACAAATATCATCGTACCATCGGAATGAAACCTATCCAAGTAAACAGTGCTAATGCTAAAATTGTATTACAACGCATCAAAAATAATACAACACCAAAAATAGAAAAGTTACAACCAAAAAAGTTTAAGGTTAATGATAAAGTTCGTATAAGCAAATACAAAGGTGTATTTAGTAAAAAATATCTGCCAAATTGGACTAATGAAGTATTTACAATTTATAAAGTACAACCAACTATACCTGAAACTTACATTTTAAAGGATAACAAGGGTGAATTACTTCAAGGTGGATTCTATGGACATGAGTTGTTAAAATCAACAGTTGGTGATGTATATCTTGTTGAAAAGATTTTACAAAGGAAAAAGGATATGGTTAAAGTTAGGTGGTTAGGATTTGATAAAAGTGAAGACTCTTGGATTCCTTCAAAAGACTTGGTATAGTTATTTAATAGCTCATTATGTGTTTAACCTTTAAACAAGATGGAGATTGTACAACAAAAAGATCGATTTAATATTAATAATATTGATGAATTAACAGTTGACAATAATAAGTTAAATCATGGTAATCATGGTGAATTACTACCAAATACGATAATATGTTTAATAACTGGTCCTTCAAATTGTGGAAAAACTAATGTTGTCTTTAACCTTATAACTATTCCTAAAGGTTTACGCTTCAACAATATATATATTTTTTCAAAATCATTGCAACAACCAAAATATCAATTATTAGATAAAATACTTGCAAGTGTACCTGAAGTGAATTTCTACAAGTTTAATGCTAGTGAAACAATAATGCAACCAAGTGAAGCAAAACCATTTTCCATTTTTATATTTGACGATGTTTCTTGTGAAAATCACGATACTATAAGAAATTATTTTGCTATGGGAAGACATAATAATATTGATAGCATTTATATTGGTCAAACATACAGTAAAATTCCAAAACAACTTATAAGAGACAATGCAAATATGTTGATCATCTTTAAGCAAGATGAGACAAATTTAAAGCATATATATATATAATGATCATGTTAATGCGGATATGCCATTTGACTAATTTAAAGAAATGTGTGGTAAAGCATGGAATGAAAAATATGGATTTCTTGTTATTATGAAAGAAGAAGATATTAAAAATGGTAGATATCGTATAGGATTGGATAAATTTGTATTAATACGTTGAACTACCTATGCTACATCTAGTAACACGTTGAACTTCACAGTGTAAACATGGTGAATCAAGAAAAACTATTAAAAGAAATAAAATCACTCAGTGATTCTATTAGGATAAAGAATCGTGCATTAAGGATGGGTTTAAGTGAAAGAGAAGAATTTTTAGAAAATACATTTAAACCTATCACGGAACCTTTAAAACAGATATCAGAAACTATTGGTAAACCTCGTTATGAAGGAGATGTTTTACTACCAGTTTCTAAACAAGAAGTACAAGCATTAAAAAAAGAAGATGATGATGATTCATATACAAGTGCTAGTGAGCAAGAAGAAACAAAAGAAGAAGAATCAATTGTTGAAAAGGAAGAACAGCCAATACCTGAAGCAGAACAATCTATTCCAAATTTAACTAAATTGAGTAGTGATATATTACAACATGGACCTCTTGGACGAAAATATATAATGAAAATGCTACATGACATGAAATCAAATCCAAATTTAAGTAAATCACATGTATATGGAGCAAGAATTGATGGGAATGAATTGAAAATTGGTAACTCTAAGCTTGAAATAACTCAAGACGATTATATCATTATTGGTGATCATAAATATAAAGGAACAAAAGGATTATATGAATTAATTTTTAAAAATATACCAATAAAATATTCGGCAAAAGATTTAAATACTTTTAAAGAAATTTTACAAAATACTAACGCTCATAAAAGAAACTACTCAAAGGATGCAATGATTAATCGTTCACGTGCAACAAAATATAATATTGTTATAAAAAATTGTTTCCCCCACGAAAATTACCAACATTACGTACCACACCAGCTGTGAGACAACCGTTAAAAAGAAAATCTTTATCACTTATAGATTTATCACTTCTTGAACAACATGGTAAAAAGAGTAAAGGAGATACTTCAACATCTGGTAAAGGATTAATGAAAAATCTATACAATACAAATGTTATCTACTACAACGACATCAATAAATTAGTTGACAGAATGAGACTATTGCATGAAGCTATGGAAGCCGGTCATACTGGTTTAAATAATGAATGGGTGGCTCTAGTTGATGAACTTAAAAATCGTGGCATAGTTGTATAATTGTCCACGAATATAAAGAAGTTGCAACTGTAAGATGTATCAGTTCTAACATGAGCGTCGACAAGTTCGGACGCTACTCCGCATTAGGAGTACAAGTTGGAGAAGACAGAAAAAGAAGCGGATTACCGCAAACACCTGAAGGTGACTATAACATAAGTAATAAACGTTTAAAATTAGTTAAAGATCCAGAAGAAGATACTGATGGAGCGAATTTAAAGACAGTAAAAGAAGCTACTTCAACATCATTGAAATTACATAAGAATACTTACGATGTTAAATCACATAGATTAATTAATGTTCGTAAACCAACTGAAGGTTCTGATGCAATTACTAAAGAGTACTTATTATCTGAACTTTCAAATACTTTAAAATTGCAATGGGGTAACAACTTAAAAGATGGACAAACGTATGATGCTGGAAATTATAGAATAACCAACGTGGTAAAATGTAAAAAGATTTATCTTTATCATTTTTGGGACTTCTCAGCTAATAAAGAATATTTACATTCTATAATACCGGAAAAAACTGAAAATGGATTTTCTTTTTATAAATTTATTATAAATGACATTGGATACCCAAAGGAAGACGGTGATGCTGTAAACCTAAAATACATCAAGGACAACTGTATTTTACAAGATGTTAATGGAATCGATTGTCATGGTAAAACATTGACAAATGTAAAGTTTGGTTCTCAACCAAAAGACGCTGTTACTATGGAACAATTATCTAAAGAACTAAAAAAGGAAACATCAAATTTTGTAAAACATGAAGATGCCGTGCTAAAGCGAGGAAATACATTCATACATGGAAATGAAAAGTTTGATTTAATGCAAGGGAGTAATAATGAATGGAATGCGGGAGGTAAAAGAATAACAAATGGAAGATTTGGTGAAAAAAGTTCGGATGTACCTTTAATGGCACAAACATTAATTGCAAAAGGTCCTTTATTAGGTACATACGAAGGTCATAATAGAAGAATAAAAAATATTTTTCCTGGTTATGAAGAAGATGACTGTGTTACAGTGAAACAAACAATAACTTGGGATGAACGCAATGGAACCAAATTTGATGCTAAGATGAAGAAAATAATTAATATTTCACCAGGTGAAGTTTTCAATGATGCTGCTACTATTGGACAAGTCATAACAACATCAAAAAGTGATTCGACCGCTTACACATGTAATGATAAACGTATTATGCAGTTACACGATCCTCAACATCCAAAAGATGCTGTAAATTTAGATTGTTTAATAAGAATAGTAGGCAATTTACTTATTGATACCCACAATCATATAGCTAGTACAACAAGTCATGTGATAATTCAACCCGATGAACGGGAAGCTTGGATTAAAAATAAAATTATAAATCAGTATATAATTAATTTAAATAACTAAGTGTTTAAATATAAAAAATTGTACATAAATTATTCATTTATGTAAAGTATCTTGTGGAGTAAACACACCAGTTTATATAAGACTATATAATGAAGGCTGTATCATTCAATCATCATCAAGACAGCGACAAGAGAGGACGTGGTATAACTTCAGCTGCGTTATCCCTGCTTAAACGGATACCTGTTGGTGCTGTTGTAAATCGAGCGATAGACGCTCTACCATACGAATTACATATTCCTGGAGGTTATCAATATTGTGGACCTGGAACTAAGTTGGCAAAACGTTTAGCAAGAGGAGATCCTGGAATTAATAAATTAGATCAAGCTTGCAAACAACACGATATAGCATATTCAAAGTTTAAAGATTCAACAAATAGATCAATAGCAGATAAAATTCTAGCAGAAAAAGCTTGGCAAAGAGTAAAATCAAGTGACGCAAGTATTGCAGAAAAAGCAGCAGCTTGGGCAGTAACAACAGCCATGAAGACAAAAGCTAAGTTTGGTGGTGGAAGACGGCGTCGCAGAGGAAGACCTGCAAAAAGAAGAGCTCCTAAAAAAGGTGGAAATATTAGAAAGAGACGTCGTAGAACTCGTAAAGCAAAAGTAAAAAAAGCTTCTGTTTGGTCAATGGTAAAAAACGGAGCAGGTTTATACCTAAGACCGTACCGTGTGTACTAAATAAAAAGAATCAATTGATAATTCCAAATAAAGCCTTAACAAATCATCAGTTAAATGATTATGTAAAATGTTTGAAAATACCATTTTTCCGAGGAGTTTTTATGAAAGATGCATTACCAACTAAAATATGGACAAATGAAACTGGAATAGTAAATTTGGATTCCACCTATGGTCCAGGCACTCATTGGGTATGCTATAAAAAACTTGGACAAACTGTTTATTACTTTGACAGCTTTGGCAATCTACCGCCACCAAAAGAACTTCAACATTATTTTCGAAACTCCAAAAATATTTTTTACAATTATAAAAGAGAACAACCTAACAATACTGAAATATGTGGAAATTTATGTTTGGAGTTTCTAGCAAAAAGTGTCAGTCACCTTTAAGATGTCATCGTATACAGTGTCACTGAGTGGAAATTCATCCACATTAAAAAGTACGCTATTCCCAGCATTGCGTCTATACAAGGAAAGATTATGGGAAGCGGCATTACTTGATTTGACTACCTACAATTCAATTCCTAATGTTACAGAAGGAAAAAACAATTTACTACATTATTATGAAACTAAGGATGCTGCAGGAAAATACTCAGAATTGAAAATAATTACATTTCCTACTGGAGCTTATGAAATTGATGATATAAACCAATTATTACAGAAAAAACTCGGAGAAGATAATATCACAATCAAAGGAAACAATAATACTTTAAAAGCAGAAATAACTTCAAAATCTATATATATATAAGCGAAATCCCACTCACTGACTCATCACGAAATCTCAGGAACTACCAAACGGATTTACTTGAAACTTTGAACATAGGTTCGTCTTGCCTCCTAGGTGCTCACTAAGAAACGATTTTGCAAAATTCCTTCAAGGCTCCGCCCCACACGTCTTCAAAGTTACCATGTTATTCTTATGGAAGCAATATTTTTGTATTGGAACATATGATTACATTAAGGAATGTTAATTTTGTAAACAGCTGTTCTCATTCAAATTATTGAGGCAAGATTGGTAATAAAAAACTAGAGGATAGTTGTGGCGAATGAGCTTAGCGTCCAAGCTAAACCTGACGGGGAGTGATTACTGACTGACTCATCATGAAATCTCAGGAACTACCAAACGTATTTACTTGAAACTTTAAACACAGGTTCGTCTTGCCTCTTAGGTGCTCACTAAGAAATGATTTAACAAAATTCCTTCAGGGCTAAGCCCCACAGACCTTCGAAATTTCAATATACCGTTATCCGCATGGCCAATTTTAAATACAAATTAGGAAACCTGCACAGTTGAAATTTGGAGTGATCTCTTTTTTCTTAAGTGCTCAAAAAATTGCTTTAAACATCCCCTTTAGGGCTCCGCCCCACAGAAGCTCACAATTACTGTATAGCCTGCGTGTTGAAATTTGACATGGACGATTCTCTTTGCTTATAGATACATTAAGAAACTGTTTTGCAAATATAGTTTTGGAAGTACTTTAGGGCTCCGCCCCACTGGACTTCAGAATTACTTTAGGGCCTCCGGGGTCGATATTTGACATGGACATTTCTTTTTACTCATGGGTGCTTCCTAGGAAACGGTTTTGCAAATATAGTTTTCGAAGTTCTTTAGGGCTCCGCCCCACAGGACTTCAAAATTACTTTAGGGCCTCCGGGGTTGATATTTGACATGGACGTTTCTCTTTGTTCATGGGTGCTCACAAAGAAACAATTTTTCAAATACAGTTTTCGAAGTTCTTTAGGGCTCCGCCCCACAGGACTTCAAAACTACTTTTGGGCCTCCGGGGTTTAAATTTGAATCGGACGTTCCTCTTTGCTCATAGTTACTTACTAAGAATTAATTTAGCAAATTTCCTTTAGGGCTCCACCCCATAAAACCTCAAGATTACCATAGATTCTAGGGGGTATAAATTTAAAGTGGATGTTCCGTTTTGCTAACAGGTGCTCACTACGAAATGGTTTTGT
The DNA here is from genome assembly GCA_030545055.2 of Neoaliturus tenellus. Classification (NCBI taxonomy): domain Eukaryota; kingdom Metazoa; phylum Arthropoda; class Insecta; order Hemiptera; family Cicadellidae; genus Neoaliturus; species Neoaliturus tenellus. The sequence continues at coordinate 91,729,010 of CM061534.1, forward strand.
AAATATAGTTTTTGAAGTTCTTTAGGGCTTGACCCCACCTGACTTCATAATTAATCAATTTCCAACGTTTTCTAAATTTGACATGGACGTTCCTCTTTGCTCATAGGTGATCAATAAGAAACAATTTTGCAAATTTCCTTTAAGGCTCCTCCCCACAAATTCTCAAAACTACTATAGATCCTACGGGTCGAAATTTAACGTAAACGTTCCGTTTTTGCTAATAGGTGTTCACTAAGAAACAGTTTTGCAAATGTAGCGTTTTATGTTCTTTAGGACTCCGCCCCACATGACTTCAATATGACTGTAGAGCCGATGGGGTTGAAATTTGACATGGTCGTTCCTATTTGCTCATAGGTTGTCAGGTCCATTTCTATTTAAGAACCTTTTCTCACCAAGAACAGGTTTTGCGAAAGTCCTTCAGAGCTCCACTCACACTACTTCATTGTTTTTATGTCATTCTTAAAAAAGTAGATTTCGTTGCTCTTTAAAAAGATTTATTACCTATAAAATAAATTCAATCACGGGCGAAGCCGTGACGGGCAACAGCTAGTATTATATAGATGTCGGAATGAAATACTCTATTGGCAGTTTACTTGGATTTATAGATACAAAAAAGAAAATCTTAACTCCTGGAACTACTCATTCAGGTGATACAACTGTTACAATATTAAAAGTAAATAGTATTGATGTAACATGTAATATTATACATGGATCGTATATAGAAGGAGTGAATCAGCATATTTTACATACATTTTATCCAACAGTTGCTCCAGGTTTTAAAATTGTTGAGAAGCCACAAAACTTGATATACCTACCATTAAACACCAGTTTCATTTCAGGCATCGTACTGAACATATTGGATCAAGACGGTCATAGTGTTGACTTTAGAGGAGAAACAATTACTATACGAATACACATCAGAGCGACAACATAAAAATCAACATGGGATTATCATTTAAACCGCAACGAAAGAGTCGGGAGCTCAGTAGCTCCTCGACATTGGAAGAGTTAACATCAGACAACATTCGTTTTCTACAAAAGATTGGATTGAAACTTAACAACGATGGATATCCTGGATATATCTCAAGGACCAACGTTCGACGAAACACTATGGGAGAAGGAATATCACACGCACAACCCTTACACTTCATCAAAATTAAACAATAATGATGAAATAAGGATTCCCATTCAACAGCAAGATATTTACACGTTACCATGTGAAAGTTATTTATACATTGAAGGACGAGTATTGAAATTGGATGGAAAAACTGCTTCAACAGTTCCTTTTATAAATAACCCGATGGCACATCTTTTTGATGAAATAAGATATGAAATATCAGGAGTGACGGTTGATTCAACAAAAAAGGTTGGTATAACAACTACATTAAAAGGATTAACATCGTTAACACCGCATGAGAAGAATTCAATAGTCACCGCGGGATGGGTTGCGCCCGATAAAGACACTATAACACCAGCTTCCAACGGTCACTTTGATTTTCATGTACCTTTACGATTGCTTTTAGGATTCGCTGAAGATTACAAACGGGTAATAATAAATGTCAAACAAGAATTGGTATTACTCAGATCTTCAACTAATAAGGACTTAATACTTGCAGACCCTGGAACTACGGAAGATAAACTGGAATGGCAACTACAGTTGGATAAAGTTGTTTGGAGAGTACCTCATGTAAAATTAGCCGATGAACATAGAATCGTATTGTTGAGAAAGTTAAAATCTGACCGTGACATTGTAATGCCATTCAGAAGTTGGGAATTTCATGAATACCCTACACTACCTCAAACAGAACGACAAACATGGACCGTGAAAACATCAACTTACTTGGAACGAGCAAGATACATAATACTCGGTTTTCAAACTAAGCGAAAAGATGTTATTACTGCAAATGCAGGTCAATTTGATCACTGTAAAATAAAGAATTGTAAAGTTTTTCTAAACTCTCAATTCTTTCCATATGACAATTTAAATGTCATGTTCAGCAAAAAACGTTTTTCTATTTTATACGATATGTATGCAAGATTTCAATCGTCATATTATGGAAAAACTAATACACCACTATTATCACCTGACCAGTATTATTCCAAGGCTCCGATAATTGTAATTGATTGTTCAAAACAAAATGAATCGGTAAAGTCATCAAGTGTGGATATAAAAATTGAAATGGAATTTGAAGAACCAATACCAGATGGAACTTCGGCATACTGTCTAATTCTACATGATAAAATAGTTACTTACACACCGCTGACCGGAATTGTGAAGAATGTACTTTAAGAAGAATTAGTACAACGACTGCAGAATATTAAGGTTAGAATTATCTTCCTCAATTTTTGAGGTTAGAATTTTGTTTGTGAAAGACAAGTTGAAAACAACAATTATGTAATTGTATAAATTTCAAGGATTTTACAAAAAATATAAAAGCGAGAAAATAATTAGTGAAAACTTCATTCTATCTTCAACCGCCGTATGGGAAACATCGTTTGCAAGATGAATTCTACTAACGGAGAAGAAAATACACCTCTAATGGATGAAAATAGTTCTGATATAGAAAAACAAGTTGAACAAGAAATGGATGAATTCCTCAAGTTTAACAAACATAAGAAGAGAGAAGAAGGAGAAGCTGAAAAAGAAGTAAAAAGAAAAAAGGTTGAAGTTAACATTACAACAAATATTTTAACAGAAGTATTTCTTCGAATTTTCTACCCTATTTCTTCATGCATGACGAAAAGTATATCGGTTGGAATTATAAAATCATTGGATTATTCACCAATTGTTATGTTAAATCAAGGAAGTAAAATGGTTATGTTTACTGAAACTTCTTGGGATTCTCTAATGAAACATTTACATCTTTTGGAATGTTATTTAACTAACAACACATTTGGAAAAAGAACAAGATTAAGTTTATTAGAATCAAATATTGAAGTTGATATAATCAAACATCGTGGAGGACAAATTGTTCGCTTCAAAGATTTAACTAGACATGATGTAAAATTACATTTCACTAAAGAAGAATTTTACACCTTAAGTTGTACTACCGGTCCTGTCACTAGATACTTAAAACAACTAGTATTTTCAAGTACAATAATCAAAGATTATCTAATCGATACATTGGACAGACAACCATTCATTCCAATTTTATATGGTCCTGTGGATACTTCAATTTTTAATCGAATACCTCAAGAAGTAGATATGTGGAGACAATTAAACAACTATCACACCAATCTATCTTCTTATTTCTATAAGGGTTTGGTCTGTTACGTCCCTTTTTCTCTCGACCTACTGAACCAATTTTTAAGATTGAGGTGTCATTTTAAAGCTTAGGATATACCGCAGTGACGAATTGTAATTAAAAAGGTCATATCGTTTCGGGCTTCGCCCCCTGGCCATTGATTTATTTCTAGAGGGTGCTTTAAAATGTTGGCCAACTTTTATTACAAGATCATCTTTAATGTGGATTGTAATTTAACAGCTGATTAAACTTACCTTCAGATGAATTTTAAAACCAGGTAGTAAACAAAAATAGATCTCAGTCACTTCATAACCAACATACATGTACTTTAGGTTAGTTTCTATCATACAGAGATGCGCAATTTGCGCACGGGCCACCTCGTTTTAATATAAACGAAGAAGCACAAGAAGTAAAAGAAGAACAATCGTGTTTGTAATAACAGTCAGTTGTGGATGAGACTTCATCATGAACAAACGGGTTTCGTTTTCTACTGCATCACAGTTAATGGAAGTTAAAAGAGGTATAATTGAATTTCAAGCTTTTCGAGGGAATGATGGAAATTTCATTATTAAAGAATTAGTAATTTTGGATATGAACACATCTGTAATTTATCATTACTTATTCAAACCTCCATTTCCATTCAATAAACTAACAACTAAAGCGAAAGTTACAAACAAATGGTTAAACAAACATTTTCACAATTTAAAATGGGATGAAGGTTTTATTCATTATAACATGATGCCACACATTATGAATCATTATTGCAAAGAATTTAAAACTATCTACACAAGAGGATTGGAAAAAGCAAATTGGATACAATCATTTACAAGCAATGAAGTGATAAATGCAATAATAGATAGAGATTTCCAATGCTACTTTAATGAACTTTGTATTTCATCAAAAAGTTTTAAACATCGAAGGTCACAGTGTGCTTTGAAGAATGCCTACCGCTTGAATAATTTCCTTCAACAAAGTGGTGGGGGTAGCGTCAGTGGAGGGGGTAGTGTCAGTGGAGGGGGTAGTGTCGATTATAAAAGTGAGAGCACTACCATGACACAGCATGAGTATTACTCGAACCTCCGAAGAGACAACATCTCCAACGGACATTCTTATTAACAAGAAGATTAGCAACACCAAAAACATTAAGATGGCATCAAACAACTTACTTCAAAATTTAGTCGAACAATTCAACGCTCATTCCAAATCAACAATCCTACCAACGAAGAAATGTTCGGAGCTGAAAGAAGAAAAACACTACATCATTCATACAATAAAGAAGATGGAAACTTCAGTAGGTGATGCTATAAATTGCACATTGAGCGAGGCACCTTATACAATTGGTGATGAAGCAAAATTTCAGATCTTCCTACCAAAACGCTTCGTACAACTACTCCAAAATGAAGATCTTCGTATAATTCAACCCGGCGCACTCTATTTGGTATCACATGGGCCAAGTGGAAACAATTCTACTGAACTTACAATTCATGTAACACCTACTACTGATTAGTTTGTACATAAAATTGTAAATATTTCTTTGTAATTGTTTCTCAATAAATATGATATAAACCTTAAAAAAATAAAAAAGCAACATATTGTGATGTCTTTGTACATTACAATATGTTGCTTTTTTAAAAATTCCATGGGATGACCTTGACCCAATTTTGTGTGATAATAAAAGTGAAAATCAACTTGTGAAATTCATCAGTCTACGACTACCTTTCGTACCGTACACATCTCCCTCTCTATCACTAAATACAAAACTTCAACATGTCCCTAAAGGTTAAGTGTGCATCTTATGATACCAACACCATAACTACTTTTGAACAACTTGAAGATTTAACTAACGAAATGCGAGTTTTACTTACCGGTGGTTATCACTTAACTGTTGATGTTAGTGCTACTAATACAAGGATGTTCACTAAAACAAAATATTGCGATGATGAAATATTTTTTTCTACACAACCTACAACTTCTTCATCGCCAGCTGGTCAACATAACGTCAAGTTCCAGAAGTATTACCAATGTTGAATAACTTTTAACAAATAAAATTACAACTAAGGAATCACTTGATCAATGTCAAGTTTATAAAAAGGATGTAACAGTTGGATAGATAATCATTCGCTTCTCAGCTCTCGCCATGACAAGATCTATTCTAGAAAATGTTATACAGAATGATGATTGAACTTGATGGGAAAATCTATGGAAAAGATTATAACACTGTTGAACAAATGACTCAAGATTTAGATGTATTAACTAAAGAAGGATATCAAGCTAAATTAATTTTAAAATTTCCTGAAGTACATCCACTATCAACAGAAGAACTTGTTGCTATGGCTAAGGCAGAGAGAGAAAAAAAGTCTGAAGAAAACAAACAGAAACAAACTTCCTATATTTCAATAATCCTTACACTTGTAAGGTATAATTTTTAAAACTCCATTTGGATGACCTTGAAATTACCCCTACCACTTTTCATAGTACATAAAACTCGCTATTCATCACTATACAATCTTATTCTTTCACTAGACTCCGCAGCGTCAACATGGAAGAGCAAAAATACAAGTACAAACCTCGTTACTGTTGTGAACAACAGTGTACAGATTTAGGACCAATGATGGTGGATGGGTTAGCTTGTACTAAATGTGAATTCTTCGGATCTTGTTATTGCAAATGCAAAACAAAACAACTACCGCCACCGGAATTGCGAACTTTCAAATTTTACAAATCAAGATATTTTCATACATGTTGTCCTCAAAGATGTTTCAAATTTCACCCTCTAGATCTTGCTCATTGTCAACGCACCAAGTCTCATCAAGATGATTTTTGTACACATATGATAAAAAGATGTAAATACAGATCAGATTGGTATTCCGATCCTGTAGAACCATCAAATGTGTAATTTTCAGTTTTACACTCTTTTTTAAAACTTCAATTGGATGACCTTGAGATTTCCCCCACTACCGGTTGTAATTTTTATATAATATTAAATTCAACTTTAAATCATTTCACTTCCAACATTCTAACTAACAACATGGAAGCAAAATTTATCAAGTTTGAACATATAATAACTGACAGGGAGGAGATGGAAGAATTGTTTCAAAACTTACTTTCTGTCATTGACAAATATCCTATAAGATGGTTCAGAATTGTAGTTCAATATTTAAATCCTGGTGAATTGTTTTCTTCATCAAGTGAAGAAGATGAAACAACTACTTCGGTTCAAATAATTGAATTAAAAGACGAAGAAGAAGAACTAAACTTTTTATTCAATCATAAGCTCAAGGTCCCCTATATAAAAGCCCCTTCCCTAGACAGCCCCCCTCCCTAGACGCCTGCTCAAGGTCACCATTATATAAGCCCCCTCCCTAGGCGCTTATCCTCATTCGATTGCCAACTCTCTAACGATGAACACCTCTCCGTTGGCACGAATGAATTCTACTTTTGAAATAAACTCAAAAGAAGATTTACAAGAAATATTTAATACTTTAAATGAAATTATGAATAAATTTAACACTATTACAATGAATTTGGAAATAACTTACGCTTGTCCTATTTGTGATAAGGTTGAAAGTTCTGATGAAGACAGTTTACTAAATCTTACTCCTCTTACCCCTCTACAGTCGGACACAACTTCTGAGGCAAATGATGAGCAGCATCTTTCCCCCAACACTTCTATGTAACAACGCTCTTTCCCCCCACCACTTCTTTATTTAACCGACATTTCTCTCTTTCAATTCTCATTCCATCGTCGCCTCTTCAACTATCAACATCGCTTGTTTCAAAATTTCAAAAAACACAAACATGATGGATATGATGGATGAAGTTCCATTTGTAACAAGGATGGAAGAGGATAAATTGAAATTGGAAATCAAACGATTGGAAAGGAACGGGAAAACCAACTCGAGATGTTACGTTTGTTCAAACTTTTTAAATACATCATCTGGGGACTCTGCGTTTACCTTCTCATCGTCGTCGGTGTTTGTATTTACAACTCTGTAGTTCATCACAAAACTTCAACTTGTTTAAACACTGCTGTCTCACATTGATTGTATGTTTTTCACAAATAAAATTCACAAACCTAATTCTATACCTATCCCGCTATCACCGGTTAGTTCGAATCTCCAAACTAACCGGTATTAACGGGATAGGGTTTTTTAAATCTTACTCTGGATGACCTTGACATACTTTCCATAACCCAATTGTCAAGTTGAATTTCAAATTTCAAATCACATCTGCTCCCCCACCGGAAGCTATATGGCATGGCATATGGCGACAGCATCTGATTTGCCATCTGGCCGATGGCAGCTGGCGTGGCAGCTGCTGGCAAATGGCACGACTTCCGTTTTGAAAGTAATCAAACCCCACTACTGTCATGTAATGAAATGCAAATTGACATATTAGTTTTCGATTCTTGGTAGTGTTGTATTGCATATTCTTACTTGATTTGCATGTCATTAGTCTTTAGAAATATCTCCTGTAGTGGCATAGTGTGTTATTATGTTGCATATAAATGTAATGATTATGTTCATTCTCTTTGTAAAAATGGCGTTGCCGTGTATAAATAAATAAATAAAATCCTATGAAACATTTGATCTCAGAAGAGAGGTTATTAACGTTAAGGAATGTTTGGCTGTGAATGATTGGTATAAATTGTATAGTTGTAAAGAACCAAAGTTGCAAAGAAGGAGTGTAATCTGGGTGTAGATAAATCACAGGTACCTATTACTCCTGATGAACTAAACAATTTTTTTGTTAATGTTTCTGCTAATGTTACTAAGGGAAATAATTTTCATCTTAGTAGGCCTAGTGTTGATAGTACAACCTACTCCAAGCTCTTGGAAAATTGTGTACATAAACAATCAATTAACAGTACTTTTAAATGGAAACATGTTCATGAAAAATCAGTAGAATCCGTTCTTTGTAAAATGTTTAACTCTCATAGTGGTCCCTGTCTCAAATTAGTGATTTAGCGAATAGTTGAGACAAAAAACTCCAACTCAAACGAGAAAGATTGTTGTTTCCTGCAGCGTTGGCAATACTTGCATTTAACAAAGAGTAAAATTTTGGTTTCTTAACACTTTTTGAAACAACAAAAACTCTGTGGCGACATCCACGGATGTTGCAGCTAATTGCCTTGCAGAAACTGACACCAATACTCTTATAGGATGTAGCTCACCTAGTACTAGAGTCATCTTGGTACCATTTCACATTCAACGGATTCGAGAAAAAACAATCCAAAAGGTCTTGGATAATGCTTGGATTGATATTCTAGATACTGTGGATTGATAGCGGATAGTGCTGGTTTCACCACATCCCAGTTAGTCATTCGGTAGTAGCCAACCGAAACTACAGAGTATCGAAGTATCATTCATATCGAATATGAATTTGAACTCGGACTCGAACACAAAAATCCAATTTCAATGCTGCAAAATGGAGGATATTTGTGATCGTCACTTAGAATCATTTAAAATTGATAGTAATGGTTGTTTCCCAAGTTAACATGATATTCTGAATTTGAATTGATGTATGATTTAAAATTGTGATTGATTGTCACCACTTTCTTTGAAGTTGTTGACTTGGTGTTGGTTTTTGTTTAATAGAAACTTGGTTTGCATTTTATTATGATGAGTGTGTTAAGAGAAATTTTATAAACAGGAGTATTTTGAAATGTGAACAAATCAAATATGAATTCCATCAATAAGTTATAAGTTCATCTGTTAAAATTATATAGTTCATGGGGGACAAAAGTTGTGGTACAGTGTAGTCAAATACAACATGAGAATTAAACTGTTTATACCCTCATAGGCTTTTTTAAGCTTTAAGTTATATGGATGTTGTAAGGACAAAGCGTCTAGATTGTGTTTACCCAATGAAACGAATAGTGCTAACGGATAAGTGGCTATAGTTAAATGTGATACAATGGTGATACTAGCCTATTATCAGGCAAAACCAAAGCCTCTGCGTCATTATATAATACTAGGTTCTTCAGCAAGATAGGCAAAGGCCCTAAAATACTTAGGTCTGCCTAAGTTTTACAAAAATTGCGTTTCTTTATTTTACTTTATTTATTTGATCACCAAAGGATATAACCATTTTTACAGAGTAAGAATAAATTTAAACAATTCCCAAAAAGGACAGTTCTTTAAAAAGTGAGGCAAAGTTACTTCATACATTATTGGAATATATTAAAATGATGGGCGAAATAATTGAGCTATTAATTGCTTCTATAGCAACTCTAACAGTAAACGACTAAGTTATTACAAATTTAGGCCTATCCCAAGTAAGACAAAAGTTGTGTAGAAAACCCAACAACTCAACGTAATTACATACTAAGTCTTTAGCAGCACAATTAATTTATACAATTGCGTATTTTAAAGTCTTTTTAAATCACGTTTCAGACATGTCAGATGTAATGTAATTATTCTGTTAAATTCTGATATGAATATTTATTCTGGTTAAAGAGAGCAAACAGAAAATCACAATAAGTGAAAGTGGTCTGGTCTGGTCTGAGCAGTGAGCAGACAACGACGTAGCCGAAACGATGTCGATACGCAAGGTCTGTAAAGGAAGAAGCATAACTTCTTCCAAGGTCAGCCGTATAGCTTTTTTTTGTGTTCCGGATATGAAGCATCTAAACTAAAACGGAAGTCAAGCTACGTTATAATATTTACCATTACACAGCTGATTAAGAAAGAGAATGAAGCAGTCTTGCCACGGGTACGATATTTATCGTAACGACGCCATATTACTCTACTTTAAATTTGGATTATTAGTTGATAACAAACCATTAGGTAATGACCAAATTACAAATTATCAATCAAGGTAAATCTAAAACCATAAATTCTACCCTATTTTGCTTTGAAATTCCTTATTTTAGTAATTGTTGAGACAAAAAATTCCCAACGCAAACGAGAACGATTTTTGTTTGCTGTTTTATTGGCAACACTTGCCGGTAGGCGACATCCATGCCAATTGGATGTCGCAGAAAGTGACACCATTGCTCTTATGGGATGCGGCTCTCCTGGCCCTGGCCTATAGCAATGACTATTGATACTACCATATCAGGATCCTACCATATAGGATATATGGATATAGGATATCAGGATATATATATATATAGGATAACAGGATATTATATATATATCCTATATGGTATCCTGATATCATATATATATATATATATATATATATATATATTAGTAATATACAATATATATATATTCTATATAGGATATCAGGATACCATATAGGATCCTTAGTCAATGCCTATAGTCTCCTTGGTCGATACGCTGACATTCAGTTCGATACTCTACATATTCAATTCGATACTCTACAACGACTACCGAATGACTAACTGGGATGCGGTGAAACCAGCACTATCCATTAACCATTGATATCAATCTTGTTCTTCTTCTCTTCTTATGTCCCTCTTTTCATTTTTGGGTTATTGGCTGGACATGAAAACGAAAACCGTCTTTTCGTTATAAACGAGGTTTTCTGAGCGGATAGAATTCGTTGACCGTTTCATATTACCGAACTTAGTGCGGTGTTGTTTTTATTTGTTTTATAGTAAACTTAGGGTTATAATGGCTCTCAATCCAGCTTATGAAGCTATAGGAAAGGGGTTTGTTCAACAATATTATTTGCTTTTTGATGACCCTGCCCAAAGACCGAATTTGGTGAATATGTATAATGTAAGTGATTAATTTTACATCATGCCTAGTTCATAATGCATTTATCACAACATTTTCTTCTTTCATTGTCTTTTTCATCAATCTATTGGGTCCTAATATGAAAATGTAAAAACCTAACCTTAAATTTAAATTTGGTAATAATCCAAAGATTTATTTAGCAATGAAATACAAGTACCATCCATAGTAGGCCTTATCGGTTATCCTTAACTAAAGTTTATTGTATGCTCAGCTAGGCTTATGCTGCTATATTTTTTCAGACTCAATAAAAAGCATAATAAGTTTTATGGGTCTTAGGTACTGTAACTTAAGTTTAAGCTTAGCATTGGATAGGCCTACCCCCAGACCATTTAAAATATTGCCTAGGCCTATTTTGTTGGCCAACCCTCATCTCAAGCTAGCCTAATCTAGCCTAACTTACATTGTTTTATCACTATTTAATTACTTGTGTACAAGTTCAATAGGCCAGCCACTTATTTTCTGTGTTAATATTGCTCTAACTTATAACTTATTCTGTAATCCGAACTGTGAAATTATTTCATGCAGCCCCTTTAAAACAGAAAGTAGGCCTACCTAGGCTAATTAATCTTGATATTACATCGACAACTGAGTAGGCTTATACAATTGGCCATAATTTATAGAAGTAGAGTAGGCCTTTCTGGGGGCCGAGCATTTTTTCGGTAAACTTAATCCATTCTGTTCAATAATAGGTGAAACTTTGCTATCCGACTCTACCGTTATTATCATTGTAAAAATTTTGATATTGTGATAATATTGCTATTCTATTGATAATAAAACTACATGATACAATTACGATTTTATCATCTGAAATAGTTTTGTTCTTATATAGTCCTAACCAGTAATTAAACATGCCTTATGACAGCAAACAAATAACTGAAAATTTAACAATAACAAGTACAAATTTAAGCTAGGCCTTTTGTAACCTGTAACATTTATGTTACATTTATTTTAAAGTTATTTTAAATTTATTTGTGAGAAGAAGCAGACTTCGTTTGGGACCTAAAATGGTGTCACACAAATGATGTCAAATACGAATCAGAAAGGTATTTTTTTTTCTATTGTATTGAGGGAATATGTGTTTTAAATGTTTCTAAACACATTAATTTTGTTGTTATAAACATCGCTGTCATAAAAGTGATGGAGGTTTATGGTTAGATTGTTAGGTTATATTATTAGCCTATTATGACACATTTGTTTCAATGATGGTATCATTGACTAATAATAGTATTACGCATATATCTTAACTCAAACGATTACAACTATCGATTAATCACAATACCGTATCAAAATTTCCACATCGATAATATCGGTGGAGTCGGATAACGAAGTTTCGCCCAGGAATATCAGTTACAGACTGTGCGCTTAAATACTGAGTGCCAAAGGCTTATTCAAGACAAAACGAGCTCTTTCGCTTTACTCATTCGCCTTTCAGACTATTTCAATGTAAGCCTACGATTGCTACAATTTACAATTACGGGTGCTGCAATTTGGTGTTCATTTGTTGAACCACTTGTTTAATCTGTAACAAGTGGATTCTAATTACCTATTTGGTTGAAAGCTGATCATAAAAGTTTTTAGGCCTAGGCCTAATTCTTTTATTTATAAATTAGTTTGCAATTCTACAAATTGATTATTTGCATTACTTTTAGGCCTACTTAACTTTTATCTATCTCAATATTTATAATCAGCAGTATAAATTATGATTTAAAAATTATAAACTAGTTTTACTATAGTAAAAATTTATAATTTACAGTCTAACTGGCTGCAATCCAAAACCACATGTTTATACTAGGCTATAAAACGTGGTCTGCACTTTGACAGTTAAGTAAGTTATTTTAATTAGGCTAATTCTTTGTTTCGATTTTTAACTCCGTAGGACCAATGTTAGAAATGTTTAAACTTCAACTAAAGATTATTACAAAATAAGATTCTTCCTGGAATAGAGAAATTTATCTATATTGTTTTCATCCCAGAACTAAAGTATTTTTGCAAAGTTTGAAGAAAATCGTTCGAGCCGTTTTTGAGATCCGTGTTCAAACATTCGATTACACATACAAATATACCTTACTTGTATTTGAGTATATAGGATAGGTTTTTAATTTACTGTTAACCCTCCAACTGGTCATCATAATTTTCTGTACTGCACTGGTAAGGTCTTTTTTGACCGCCGCGCAAACATTTAGTAAAATCAACATTAAACATATAAATTGCTATACAAAACATACAAATTATATATACATTTTTTCAGAAAGAAATATTCTATTCATAATTAATATTTTATTTAGTTTACTTACAAAAATATACAGGCCTAATATTAATCCTCCTATTTGGTTACAATAAAGATATGTATATTTTTAATTGTTTTCCTTTTAGAGTAGTATCATGGTAAGGTATGTCTTCCATAAGAACAAAAATAAGATAGCCAAAATGTCCACAGTTTCATTGGCTTTTTACTGATATGTAACACTTGATTGTTTATGTTATTACAAAGCAAATATGTGATTTAACACGTTGGCTACCGATGGTCTGAAATTCGGGTCGCCGGGAGTTCCCAGCAGACCGATCCCAGTACTCGATACTCTCACCACAGACCGAGTCATTGTGACAAACACTAACCCAGAGACCAAAAATTTTGTTGCGATATTTTTATATTATTTGATGTGTAACATATATTAAAAGCTCATAAAAGTTGGGGAAAAAATTTATTTTAGTACTCTTTTTGCATTTTTATTGCGTCACATATGTGTGACGTTGGTCTATAGTAATATTTTGTATTATGTTTGTTTGCTATAGACCGACTGTCTCACATATATGTGTCATGAGTTGGATGACTGGGAAATAAATGAAAAATGGTTTTACTACACTAAAAAATACTAAAATATACAGGACAATGTGTCACGCAATAAAAAACGCCATCTGGAATGTGTAGTAAACAAACACTAATGACATCATGTGAGCAGACAAGATGGTCAAAAATCTGTAAAAAATAAAAATTGAGGTCGTACCCAGAGACAAAGCGACACATATTTGTGTCACACATCCCTATAGACCGATAAACAGGTTTTAGATCGATTCTGTGGACCAAATGGGCGTGGCAAGTCATTTAACTTAACCGTGACTGCGTCCCATATGTGTGTCGTCGGTACGCTGGATTTGACCTGAGCGTCCCATATATGTGTCGTTGGTACACTGGAAACACCTTGAGCGACACATATATGTGACGCTGGTCTACATTTAAGGTTTTCTTTTAACATAACGTCACATATGTAGCCAACGTGTTGAACACAAACCACCTTTTCGCCGGCATATTTTTTATTTTTTTATTTTATTAATTTTTTTATAAAATTTTTACTAGGCCTATTTATAAATAATAAATATCATTATTTATTATGTAAATTATATTTATTTATAGTAAATAAATAAAGTTAGCCCTAGGCCTAACTCACAACTTTCATGTTCACTGACAACTTATTGTACTTAGGTCAAATTCCTCTGAATCTTCATTTAGAAGGCCCTATTAGCACTATAATTACTCAATTCAATCATTTTTACATTGCAAACTAACTATAATTCACTAAAATATGCATTTCAAAGTATTCAAGTCAAAACATAACCACAAAACAGCTCTGTCTCTACAATACGTGTAAACAAAAACAAACACCAGAAATTCAGTCTTACTAACATACTGATATTTCAAGAAATAGAGCTGAACATATGATGACTAGATTGCGCACTGTTTCCTCTTTAATAGTATATAAAAAATATCGATATTTACCATAAAAAAACTGAGTAAAATGCATTTTACTGAACTCTTGCAAATGGATAGCGATCGCGATCTTACCAGTACACGCATGACGTAATTGCGTCGTGCTATCGCTATCTTTACGAGTTGGAGGGTTAATAAAACCAGTTACGGTATTTAAATACTGTTGGTTTAAATAACTGGCTGGGTAGCTGAGTGGTTATAGTGCTGGCCTTTGAATTCAAAGGTTTCCGGTTTGATCCTGAGGAAAGTTAAGCTTTTTAAATGTTTCACTCCAGAACCAAGTAGCCATTTGTCATTGGGCTATTAATTGATACTTCCTAACAACCAGTCGATGTTAGATTTTATAAGACTGGGGTTTGGACCATTATAATGATTGCTCATATCTAAAAGCTACAGTTGTAGCCCTAATTGTAATTGCCCTAACTTGTAGCCCTGCTTCATCCACAATTTCAGGATTTGGCCAACTAATTCAAAAGAATTATAAAAGACAACCCAACAATATGTTTTGATTGCTAACTAAATTAAAGATTGTTTGGGTATGAATTGATATTATTTAGGCCTATACACTATAGGTCTAATTAATTAAAAGTTATCAAATTATTAGCTATAAAAAATATTTTGACCAATGAGAAAAACATAACAAAGTCACATTTTTTTATCCTCCACCTCCTTTATTGGGCCTTGAAAGATCTTCAAGTTCAAGCAACGGTCGAATTTTTGTGACCAACCAGAAAAGTAAGTATCTAGACGAGAGGGATGTTAGTACACTTGAATCCCGCTAGTCCGAACACTGGTAATCCGAACGTCTGCCTGATTCGAAAGATCCGGACGCATTTTGCAAAAAATTTTAATTAATTTAAAAGTATAATTTACATAATAAAAATAGAATTTATAATGGGAAAGATAAGAATTGTGGTAAAGAAATGAAAACAAGGTATTCTATTGAGGAATATACAAATACCGGATAAATAGAATTCTATTCTATTCTATTCTATTCTATTCTATTCTATTCTATTCATTGTTTACATTCTTTTGTTTACAACGTAAACAAAAGAATGTAAACAATTATAATAAGAAATGCAGTAGGCCTATACCCTGTAAAAAGTATTGCACACGTAGTAGATTAATAATGTAACACAAAAAGTAACATTAATTTATTTGTTGTTTACCGTAAAGTCCATTATCGTCTTTTGTTGAAGTTTAGTCAGTCTGTTTTTTGCCGTACAGTTCCGCCATTTTCTGACAAACATCACATCTGCAGGCGTGGCAGTTGACTGTTGTTCCAAGTAGCGAAAAGCAAGGTCAAGTGCAGCTGTCGCTTCATTGTGCGATACCTTCTCCTCTCCCCCTCTTCGCACTGAACTGGTAATGATTTCGTCGTCGGTCATAATCTCATTACTATCAGCGTCCACCGCCAACCATTCGCTCACGTCTGCTTCAACTGCTTTCTCACAACCGGGGATGTTCTGGATCAGTGGTACCAGGTTAACCGTGTCATTTTCGGTTGTGTAGTCTTCAAATTTTAATGATGTCCATAAATTTTTCCAGGATTTTCTGATTGCTCTATCTGTCACATTTTTCCACAACTCAGCAACCCTTCACATTTTGTACAACATCCTTCACGTTTGTTTGATTTTCTGTACTAGAAACTTAATTGCCTGCAGTGCAAAACTCGCTGGTCCATTGGCTGTAGTAAGGGTGTCACATTTAGTGGAAGAAAACTGCCTTTATATCGCCACAAGAAAATTCTTCGATGTCTTGGTGGGAAGAAGCACTGTCAAAAGCAGAGCTCGTGGAAGCAAATCATTTTCCCTGTTAAACTTCATAACAGAAGACACAAATTGCCCATGGAACCATTCTTTGAATAATTTTCCATCCATCCAGCCTCTTTTCTGATGTCTGTAATGAACAGGAAGTGACTTCATGGTCATGTGTTTGAAAGCCCGAGGTTTAGCAGCTTTGCCTATCGTCATGAGAGGCAGTTTATGGTTACCGGCAGCATTGGAACAAGCCATTATTGTTACAAGCCATTATTGTTTCAAGCATTTATTGTTACAAGCCATTATTGTTACACAGTCCTTACTCATTTTGAATCCCGGAGCTCGTGATTCTTCCTTGGAAGCCAAGGTTTTTGTTGGATGGGCCCTTAAAGGGAGGCCTGTTTCATCGGCGTTATACATTTGTTGGGGGGAATAATTTCCTTCAAGTATCAAATCTTCAAATGTATACATGTACTCCTGCGCTGCTACGTGATCTGAAGAGAGTTGCTCTCTTGTGACCGTTAAATGACGGATACCATGGCGCTTTTTCCATCGGTCGAACCAACCAGTACTGGCTGTAAATGAATTATCATTTAACAGTGTGTTTAAATGTATCGCCTTTTCTTGGACAATAGGCCCACTTAAAGGTGTTCCCCTTTCCCTCTCTTGGCAAAACCACAGAAAAAGTTCTTCATAAACTTTTTCAAAAATCGACTGCCGCGCTGTTTGGCGATTGAGTCTCTTCAGATGTTGTGGTGCAATATTGTTGAAGCTTCGCGCGGTATTTTTTTCCAATCACAAAACGTGGCTTTACCAACGTTCAACTCTTTTGCGAGTTTAGTCACACTTTCACCGCTGTCCAAATGATTTTAAGCACCTAGCTTGTCTTTAAGAGTCAACGTGTTGTGTTTACATTTTGTAGCCATAGCACTTTACATTTTCACACTTCACAATCACTATCATATAAAAACTACACTACTCTAGTCACAGTAATTTAAATAAAAACGCACGCGTGACCGCACAGGTGACTGACCTCCGAACGGTTTAGAAGCCGACTAGGCCAATGCCGTGCTACTTTTTATTTGGCGCATAAAGTGGTGGGGATGCAGACATACAGTCTCTGCTGGCAGTGGGTACAGTCCGCAGTGCGAGGCCCGAGCGAAAAGTATTTTCACGTCATGCGTACAGGCAGCCCACGCCGCTTGTCTGCTCTCTGCTTACATCCCAAAATTACGTGCAGTGGGCCATTGTGCTGTCTGCAATGCGCTATTTAATTGTTGGTTTTACTTATATAAGGGTAAAAGCACTGTCTAAATTTGTTTTTATGTATTATTCGCTAAATTAAAACCCGTTTTACTCCATTCTCTTTCAATTGCTTCATTCTCCCATATTAAATGATTTCTGATAATTCGAACAATTAGCTAATCCGAACTGCGTTCGGTCCCAATAAGTTTGGATTAGCGGACTCAAGTGTAGTCTTAAGCCCTGTTAACATCCGCATTTCACACGGTGTTCTAGCATTAGTAGGCTTATATTTTTGTTATCAGGATAAAAATTTATACTGTTGTTTATATCAATAATAATTTGTACAGGCAGAAACATCCTTCATGACATTTGAAGGTATGCAGCTGCAAGGTGCAATGAAGATAATGGAGAAACTGAATGTAAGTAGTATTGTCCTACAATCTTAGGCTATTTTAAAATGTGAAAACTGTATGGAGGGTCCTTTCGTAGATTTTCTTATTAATCAGTCACTGATTATCTTTAAATAGTTAGGGCAATTGTACACAAATTCTTAATCGCAGGTTGAAAAATAGGTAGGCCTACCGTACCTAATACTTAATTATTTTTCTCGCAGAACCTTGCTGATGCAGTCACTTTTGGTTTTACTCATAACCTCTATGTTAAGATGGCATGTAGGCCTATTCCAAACTAAGCCTACATTTCTAAAAATGGCCCTAGAAAGGGCCGTTTGGATTTGGTCTGGTAGCTGGCAAAGCTGAGAGATCACTTGCGTGATAGTTCAGCTAGGTACCAAAAATTATTGTTCGTTTAGCACCATCCAGTGAGTACGTGCAACTTTAATGGAATTCTGCGGATGCAAACAACTTCCCTCCCCTTGGGTTGCCTTCTTTAGGGAACTAAAAGATGGCCTACCACAGGGGTCAGTACTTGCCCCACTGTTGTTTAATGTGTACACTGCCGACATGCCTGACACTCGTTCCTTAAAGTTTGCCTATGCGGATGATATTGCCCTGGCTTATCAGCACAAGGAATTCCGACTACAAAATATACAAAATACCTACAAAATATACAAAATATCTACAAAATATAGCAGCCAAGGTTAGAGCTAGGACTAACATTGGCCATCCCTTGCTGTCTCCACGTGGGGAGCTAACACACAAGTTCTGCAAACCACTGCTTTGTCCCTGGTTTACTCTTCTGCTGGGTACTGTGCACCCTTGTGGTTGAACAGTGACAGTGTGCATGTCAGAGAGATCGACACCCAGCTAAACAGGACTATGAGAGCCATTAGTGGTACACTCATGGCAACCCCTGTACCCTGGCTCCCGGTGCTGTGTAATATCGCTCCACCTGAAATAAGATGTAGGGAGGCACTTAGTAGGAAATATACAGGGTGTCCAGCTTCAACCTTTACAAACTTTTCCAGGTTATTGCCCACGTCAAAATAAGCAAAAAAGTTCCTATAAACATATGTCCTAAAATGCTTCGTTAACCCTCTAGCCGCCATTTTGTTTTTTACACTAAATAATTTTTATTTCCGTAACGGATCATTGTATTAAGTTAATATTTGGCATGAACCTTCACTATAAGAATACCCATTTTCAATAAAAAAATTATTTTTTTGCAATGTGTATTTTCAAAATGGCGGCCATTTTAAAATTTTAAACTCAAATATCTCAAAAACGGTAAATTTTATAAAAATGTTACAAGAGACAAAAAAGTTGACAAATTAAATTATCTAAACAATGATACCAAGTTTGTAAGGATCCGACAACAAATAACGGAGTTCTTGTGGTTTTTCCTTCAGAAAAACACTGATTTTGCACGCCAATTTAGGTTATTTTAAGAGAAAAATCTCAATAACTCCGTTATTTGTTGTCGGATCCTTACAAACTTGGTATCATTGTTTAGATAATTTAATTTGTCAACTTTTTTGCCTCTTGTAACATTTTTATAAAATTTACCGTTTTTTGAGATATTTGAGTTTAAAATTTTAAAATGGCCGCCATTTTGAAAATACACATTGGAAAAAAATAATTTTTTTACTGAAAATGGGTATTGTTATAGTGAAGGTTCATGCCAAATATTAACTTAATACAATGATCCGTTACGGAAATAAAAATTATTTATTGTAAAAAACAAAATGGCGGCTAGCGGGTTAACGAAGGGTTTTAGGACATATGTTTATAGGAACTTTTTTGCTTATTTTGACGTGGGCAATAACCTGTAAAAGTTTGTAAAGGTGGAAGCTGGACACCCTGTATAATAAGATTGTATCTGCTACACAGCTACCCATCCATTATTACCTACCCCAGGTGATTTGCCGATTGAGGTCCCGAAAACCACCACTGCGGACACCATCCCAGTTAACTGAGACAAACTTTTCCATCCATACCGACTGGACTTCCTCCTGGGACTCTTTCCAAGGTTGAAATTACTTTTCAGTTGCTGACCCGACCATGGTAGTAGGTGGTATGGATCATCCTCAGAAGCAGTTCTCAATCGTTTCTTACACTGGGGTGGTAAGAAGTAATTATTGGAAATACAAATAGGGAATGAGAGAAGATCAGTCATGCAGCTGTGGAGCGGAGTTCCAGACTATGACTCACATAGTTGCTGAGTTCCCATTGAGTGCTTTCCCCTAAGGATTGATAGGTCTGCATTGTGCTGCAAGTGAAGCTGGCCTGTAATGGCTTACCACCCTGGATTTTGCTTTATAAAGAGAGATCATAAATGTTTGTTTTAGTTTAGTTTCAAATGTATTGACACAGGTGCTATGCACTGCAGAGAATCTTTTATATTTCTCAGATGTTGGTAGCTGGCTATGAAAGCCATACAATATATACAGGGTGTCCTGGAACTCTCTGGAACCCTTTTGTATATTTGTTCCTTGCATCGAGACAAGAAAAAAAACATCTTACAAATAGGCGTCTAAGATCCATTATTAAGCCGCTAGCCGCCATTTTGTTTTTTTCACATAATTTTTTTCCGTAACGGATGGTTGTATTCAGTTCATATTTGGGACAAATCTTTATCATACCAATGTAGACATTTTCAGGAAGAAAATTAAATTATTCCACTGTGTATTTTTTAAATGGCGACCATTTACAATTTTTAAACTCAAATTTATCAAAATCGGTAAAAAGTTTACTAAACACAAAAAAATTTGCCAAATTAAATTATCTAACCAACGGTACCAATTTTATAAGGATCTGATGACAATAATGGAGTTATTGCGATTTTTCTATTGAAATGGCCTTAATTTGCATGAATTACAATGCAAAATCTTTTTCTTTTTTTTAGGAAAATCGCAATAACTCTATTATTTGTTGTCAGATCCTTATAAACTTGGTACCGTTGGTTAGATAATTTGGCAAGTTTTTTGTGTTAAGTAAAATTTTTATAAACTTTACCAATTTTGAGATATTTTAGTTTGAAAATTTAAACTGGCCACCATTTTGAAAATCATCAGTGGGAAAAATTGATTTTTTTCCTGAAAATGTACATTGTTATGATAAAGATTTACCTTAAATAATATAAACTGAAGACAACCATCCGTTACGGAAATAAAAATTATCATGTGAAAAAAACAAAATGGCGGCTAGCGGCTTAACAATGAATCTTGGACCTCTTTTTGTCTGATGTTTTTTTCTTGTCTCAATGCAAGGAACAAATATACAAAATGGTTCCAAAGAGTTTCGGGTCACTTTTATATACAGGGTGTCCCTAAATTCCGTCACCAACCTTCATAATATGGTTATTTATTTCAAAATAAGCAAAAAAGTTCATATGAAGGTATATCCTAAAATGCATAGTTGCCTAGATATCCACCATTTTGTATTTTTCACAAAACATTTTATATCGCAGACGTTTTTCAACCAATCGCTTTGAAACTTGGCAAAAGGTAGTAAAGGTTCAATTTAAAAAATATCAACTTGATCCAATTTTAAATTTCAAAATGGTGGCCATTTAAAATTTTTAAACTTAAATTAGACCTACAAAAAATCTTGTCATAAAAACAATTTTTTTTAACTAATGAAAAATGTAGACAATTTGATTGCCTATCCAATGACACCAAAATTATGAAAATCGGTTAATAAGCAATGGAGATACATTAATTTAATCAGTATTAGGTTGCACTGTTATTGCCACCCCGCTTAGTTGGTTACCATTGTTACAATTTATTAGCATAACAACAATGGTGGCAGGTCCGCTCTTGGGTGGGATTAACAGTGCAGCCTAATACTGATTAAATTAATGTATCTCAATTGTTCATAAACCGATTTTCATAATTTTTGTGTCATTGGATAGGGAATCAAACTGTCTACATGTTTTATTAGTTTAAAAATTTGTTTTTATGACAAGTCTTTTAGTAATTTAAGTTTTAAAATTTTAAATGGAAGCCGTTTTGAAATTTAAAATTGGATCAAGTCGATAAATTTTTGTAAATTAAAGCGTTACATGGCAAGTTTCAAAGCAATTGGTTTGAAAACGTCTGAGATATTAAATGTTTTGTGGAAAAAAGAAAATGGCGGATATCTGGGTAATTATGCATTTTAGGATATACCTTCATATGAACTTTTTTAGCAAATTTCCCTATAGGGAATACGCTATTACGGTAGTAGTCATGGTAAGACCTAAGCCCGGGACCATGATACTTTTTCGTTTTGAGGTCCCTAGAAGCCAAAAACACCGTTCGTTCAAATTGATATATATATAAATTAATGTTTCTAAAAGGGTACTTATGGTTATTATTTTTTACATATTTCAAAATATATATACACATATATGTATATATATATATATGTATATATATATTATTATATACATATTATATTTATATACAGTACACTCTCGTTCATCGGAACTAATGTGGCGGACGGCCGGTTCGGATGTCAAAAAATTCCGATGATGCGGAGTCCGTCGTGAGTCATCATTTTCACCCGTACGGTGACCTATCGTGATTGTATTCACTATTGTTTTTAAGAGATTTTATAAAAATAAGGCACTCAAACTTTGAACATGGTAACAATGAACCTATAAAAATAAAAACAACGCAGGAAATAAAGATCCAAAATCGTTATTCTCATATTCCATATTCATATTCCACTCATATTCCAGCAGTCAACTGACTTCCACGTAACACAGGTGCAGTCGCGACGCGAGACAGACTGAATGACAGTTTGGGATTTTTGGGAAGCGGTCGAAACGGATGTTCACTTCCTGTCCCCTTCCTCTTTCTATTTTTGTGCGAATACTCCACGGCCTCGTAAATCACATCGATGTGTACAGATTATGGAAAACGCCTGATGACGTTTGATGCAAAATGTGATACTTCACTGTTGTGCGGGTAGAAGAAATGGAAATTGAAGGCGCTAAAACGGAAAAATTATTTATTTCGTAAGAAAAAAAATTATGATATCCAGATTTTCAGTTCCGATGAAGCGGAGTTCCGATGTCGCCGAGTCCGATGAACGAGAGTGTACTGTATATGAAACGCCTTGTGTGAATTAAAATGAAATTTAAAGGGTACTTTGGAATTTTTATTCTTTTAATAATTTTATATATATATATATATATATATATATATATATATATAGCCTATATAAATGTGTGTGTGTGTGTGTGTGTGTGTCCGTGAACACAATAACTTTTGAACGGAACCTCCGATTTTGATAAAATTTGATACAGGGGTGTAAGCAAGCGTCTACTAGGTTGAGTTCGCGAACCAGAATGAACGGACCATGGGAACGGGGTTTTATAGGGTTTCAAAAGGGTAAAAAATTAGTTTTTGGTTTTTTTTTTACTTTTATTTATCAAATTCAACAATTTTAACTTAAACCATTTAAAAGAGCTTAAAAAAACAAACAATCTAGTATTTGGAATTTTTTACCTAGCTTAAATGGATATGGAGAAAAACCAAAAACTATATTTTCCATATTATTTTATGGGAAATCAAGAAAACCTTCTATCTTGCTTATTTATTGACATATCTTGATAAAATTTGGTATGTACATTCATTAAGAAGCGTTTAACTTATATTTGCTTAGAAAACCCATATGGTGGCAAACCTACGTACTCACCCCTATAAGGTTTTTGGGGAAAATAAAAAGAATACCATAGCCTTATGAAATTTGCTATGTACAATCACTAGGTAGGGTTTAACTTATATTTACCAACAAAACCCATATGGCAGCAAACCTACCCATAAATTATCCCCATGGATTTTATGGGGAAATAGAAAATATACCAAAATTCCATTGGAAATTCGCCGAGTACGCAGGTCTGCTGCGACGGGGGTATTTATTTCTTATTTTGACCCAACTAACCATATTATGAAGTTTAGTGACGGACTTATAAGGACACCCTGTAAATGTAATTGTTTCTTATTATTAAAACTCTTTTTAAATTGCTTGGAATAAAGTTTATAATTTTTTGCATAATGGTCTGATATTAAAGGCTCTATGACTGAACTGATCTGGTTTTAATAATTTGTGATCTAATTGTTCTGGGGATGTTCCACTTACAATCCTATATAGATAGATTTCTAATCTATGAGGGTATGTTATGGCGTAATGATAGATTTATCACGCAGATCTTGTTTTCGTGTCAATGTATTTTTTAAATTAGCTACTGTACTGACAAATATTTCTAGCAACTATAGGCTGTTAAGATTTAAAACCAAATTTCAAAGTCATTTTTTTGTTTGTCCTTGTAGCTGTGGCATACTTGTTGTGGATGCTGTTTTAATTGCCTTTGTTTGTTGTTTCAGAGTTTAACGTTCCAAAAAATAAATAGAATCATCACAGCGGTTGACTCCCAGCCCATGTTTGATGGAGGAGTCCTCATAAATGTTTTAGGTCGATTACAGGTTCGTTATTGGTTTATTTGTTATTTATATCAGTAGTTGGAAAATATATTTTGGGTGTATTTTAAAGGCAAAAATTTCTTTTTGATCTGTTAGATATATTATTCAAAGAATATTATAAAATAAGGCATGTATTAGCTTTCATTCACCAATAATTGTGCTTTCTTTCTTTACTCTCTGCAGTAAGAAATGTTTGCTGATGGAAATTATCATAGTGAAAAGTCAGTGATAACATGAATTGGGCTTAGGCCAACAAATTTTGTTACATAGGCCAGTTAGTCTTTCACTCATCTGATCTAATGTGGCGGATGGATTGGCTGAGTAGTTAATTAGGTCAGGTTACAGTGGTCAATTCTTCTCTTTTAGACCCAAATATGTAAATAACCTTGCGGATGTAGTATTGATACAAGATTAAACGTCACAGCTTTCAAATTTAGTATTGATATTAAGTTTAAATGACATCCACTGTATAATATCAGTGGATCAGTATAATATCCACTTACATGTTATTGATTTGCAGTAGAACCTCCCATTTCCAACCATGATGGGCAAAAGGTCGAACATCAATATCAGGAGAGAAAAAAAAGAAACAAGTGCCATTGTGAGATAAAAAATAGCTAGGCCGAAAAGTACTGTACTGTAATGCAACTTAATTGTACTTATAAAGATGTTTACACACCAATGCAGAACCGACAAATTGTGTCCGATAAACAAAGCATAGTCAAATAAAATAGCCGAATCCTGGGTTGGGTATCAGGAGGAGTAGAGGTAGAGCAGAGGAGAGGGGATAGGGAAATGTTAGATAGAGTGGTTTTACTGTAGGCATACTATACAGTGTGTAAAAAAAGGTCGTCATGATGTAATATATCAACCTATGCTTACATTCAGAATTTTCTTCTGACTCCTGGCGGGTTGTCCCCCTGACATGACAAAATGGTTGATGGTTGATAACGTGAAAAGATACTTCGTGTTAAATTTAGGGGTGGGTCGATTCCACTTTTTATCGATTCCAATCCCGATTCTTGCAAATCGATTCCCGATTCTCGATTCCGACTCCATTGATTCCTAACGGTAAACAGGTTAACAAAATAACTTAACACAATGAATTGTAAAGTCTAAACAAATTATATGTATTTACAAAACAATAAATACATCCTCAGCGCTACGAAATAAAAAAATAACACATACACAACTGTCTTACACACAGTTTGCCACAACCTGACATAGTTGAAAACAGTTTTAAAACTATAATAGGCCTATATGGCATAAAAATTTAAAAAAATAAACTTGCAATTGGATTACAGAAGAATGAGTAAGTTAACTCCATTTCATTTTAATATTGAAATAAAACAAACTAAATTATTTGATCTATTTAGAAAAAATAATGTATTTTACCATTACTTTGCATACCAGTTACCTAGTGTTGAATAATCAATGTTACAACACTCTTCCGTTTTTTGTAGGGACAGAAATTTTGAGTAAGATAATTACATTTT
The DNA here is from genome assembly GCA_030545055.2 of Neoaliturus tenellus. Taxonomy (NCBI): domain Eukaryota; kingdom Metazoa; phylum Arthropoda; class Insecta; order Hemiptera; family Cicadellidae; genus Neoaliturus; species Neoaliturus tenellus. The sequence goes on from CM061534.1 coordinate 91,755,099, forward strand.
GTTTTGATAATTTTGTTTTAGTTTGAATTTTCATAGCAAGTTTTAATGATACTGACATGGCCATCTTATGCAAAATAACAATGTATAATTTAATAAAAACAAATACAGTAGACTCCCTCTTAACCCGCCACCTTTTAACCGGTCTACCCTGGCACAAAAATAACATCTTTTTAACTGGCCATTTTTTATTTCAACATTGCTTTAAAAAACCATGTTTCGCCGGAAAATTTTTTTCTTATCTATTGTATCATTCAATGATTCAATTCAACATTTTATCATGATGTTCTCAAACCAACTAAAATGTACTGTCCTGGACAGAAGTGTATGCCACCAGAAGTGAATGTTTGGACCTGCTATCCAGTACACATAGGAAACAAATTATTATTAGTTTATTTTAGTCGCGTATTTTATGGGTGTCGGATGATAGCTATAAACTATATTGAGTAATATATTTAGAGTTGTTTTTTTTTTCAAGCCATAATTGCATCTAGGCCATTTGAAATTGTAGGTTGGCTTTTTAAATGTACATCAGTTTAACCGGTTAAATCATTATCCGGTCGATGCCTGGTCCCGAGTTGGCCGCTTAGGAGGGAGTCTACTGTATGATACATAAAAAATAATAATAAAAACAAATAATCATACATAATAGAGTAAAATAATAGTAGGCTTATCAGCAGTAAAAGAATTAGTACATGTCAATCATGAAATAAAGTATGTTCTTTTTAAAGTTTCTTTATTTTAAACACATTGTAACATTAATTAAAATATTTTTGTTGTTTTACAACTTTGATTGGCTTTTCTATCAATTTGTGAACATTAGAAAAATAAATATGCCATGTAATTTGTTTTTTTACGACAATTAGTTCAGGAGACAAAGGAGTTTCTATAGGCTTATAGGCTAGCGATCACGATTGGCGCGGCCGCAGCACGCGACCGCATTGACCCAATCGCGTCAACGACGCGTCCGACGAGCTACAGTCGTCGGAATAGACTTAAGGTGGTCGATTCTCGATTCCGATTCTGACCATAAGAATCGGCGGAATTGACAATCGACGATTGGAATCGACCCATCCCTAGTTAAATTACTACCATTTCTCAAAGGATATATATTAAACTTAACAAACAATCAAATTTAAGGGGGCTGGGGGCTTTTTTTACACACTGTACTGTATTCCATTGGTTAGAAAACACCCAGAAATTAATTAAAATATGATTCTCGTTAAAAATGTCTTTGCTCAAACTTAAACACAGGGTGTTTATAAAAGAACTACCAGATTTTTTTGTGCTATTTTAATCACATTGAATAAAATAATTACTTAGGGGAGGGAGGGCAGAAGTGGTCAGTTTAAATTTCTCGCTCAGTACAGAATACAATGGCCAGTTTTACCACACGAGAGCATAGGTGTAGTGTATCTACTCATGTAGTTTGAAGATCTTGGCACCACACTGACACAGTTGTGATTTTTATTTATTTTCCATAAAAGAGGTAGTAACATTTTAGCATTAAGTTTGATAAAAAACTTATTTTGTGGTTTAATTTTCATTCTACTGTGATTACTCAGCTTCACAAATCGTCTGAGGAGCATAAACTTTAAAGATGCTTCAAGTGCTTGGATTAAGGGGAACCGTTGTAGATAGTGCACAGAAAAGGATAGTTCTCTAGCTAAAAATATGGAGAGGTGGGATATCACTTTAAAACTTGTGTGGAACACACATACCACCGGGGCCTGGGATAACGGGTTGAACTGAAGTTTGGGGGTGCAGTCACAGCACCCGACCACGTCGCTGGTTCCGGGCCATGCCACACCTCAGGTTTGTCTTGGAAAAGTCTAAGCCAAGTGGCAACCACAAAAAGCAAGGCCAAAAAGATTAGGAGATAGCCCTGTCTTCCTAGAAATGGAAATGACCAACTTGCTGACCTAAAACAAGGGTCTCCCCCCGAAGTAATGTGATGAACGATTCTTTAAGGAATAAAACCTGGAAAAAGGTTTGGGTTTAGTTCAATTTTTTATTTGTTGTACTTGGTGTTAAATTACCAAGACAGTGTTGGGAGATGGTGAGGAAACTTTAGATAGAAAATAAAGCCTACATAATTGATCCCACAGTACGATTTGAAGGAAATGAAGAAATGCCTGAAGAGGTACATTTAGAAAACCATAATATATACCACCCAACAATTGGATTTTACAAAATTGAAAATTTTGAACTAGTTAGTTTACTAAACAGGTTCAAGAGGAACAATACCAATTTTTTTACAAATTTTTGGCAAAAATTCAAACTTTTAAAATCAAAATTAAATGAAATTGCACTTACAGCAGTGAAACATTTGATAATAATTCCAAGAAATCAGTTGTATAGTTAATTTGTATGGTATTCTTTGTATGTATGCAATCTGCAATGGCAGAAAGATGTAATTTATTTATAAATAAATGATTTTATATGAAAAATATTAAGCTTGGAAAATAGTAAAATTGAAATGTTTAGAAACTTGTTATTACTATAAAATACACTGTATTATGTCTTGATTTAATAGTGTTGATATGTGACTAAAATTGAATAGTATTTGAATCGTGTTGAAGTATAATAATTACAGACTTCTTATGAAGTTCAGAACCAATAAAAAAGGAGACTTGATAAATGCTTGATATTTTTTTTCTTCTTTAAATAACTGTCTGTTTTCCTAGCTCTTCATTTTACTTTCCTTTCAAACCAGTGTATTAGCTAAGAAATGAATTTTTGTGTTAAAATGGTCATTGTTTATGGGAATGCAAATTCCTCACGCTATTTTCATGATTAATTGTTAGAAGAGGAATTAAAACGTATCACTCTGGCCTCATTAGTAAATTTGTACTGATTAATCTGGTCGTAAAACTATTTATTCATTATATTTATGGTTGACTATTTATGATTGATTATTTCTATTTCTTTAGCAACAGCAGCTGCAATGTATTTTTTATTTTTATGTACCATTTTCTGTCAAACACTCATTTTGAGTTGAATAAATTCATACTCTTAATAGTTCTATAAACTCTTACTCTTCATAGTTAAAAAAAAAAAAAAAAAAAAAAAAAAAAAAAAAAAAAAAAAAAAAACAAGAGATTATGTAGGATTAATTTTGGACTTTTAAACATAGGCTATACATTTTGCATAGGCTTTTAGGCCCTATTCTTTTCAAAAATATCTCTTCTGTAATATCTTTTAAGTTTTTTTTTTATCTTGCTTGAACTAGTTTTTTTTTATTATCGGTTGAATAGTACGCTGCATTGATAGCCTGTGTAGGAATTGACAAAAGTGTGTGCAACTTTGTCTTTGTTTTCCAGACAGACGAAGACCCACCACACGCGTACAGTCAAATATTCGTTTTGAAACCAATCGGCACGAGTTTCTACGTCCAACACGATATATTCAGACTGGCGCTACATGATTCACTCTAGCCTCGTGGCTGAACGGTATAGAATGCTTGCATGATTTTGCTTGCGCACGAATTCCCTTTTGCACGGTAGTGTGTTGTGTACCCTATCCCTTACTTACATAATGTGCTTTATTAAGCCTAAGCTTTCTACTAAGTATTGAAACAGTATGGTCCTTTTCATCGTAAATAGTATTTTCAGAAAATTGTTTTACTCAAGGAGCATTCTGAGTGATTTAACTGTTAAATCCTACCTCGAATGTGGTTTCACCTCTAATTTGGTGTTTAAATGTATTGATTGTTTACATTATGAATCTAGTTGCAAACATTAATAGGGTTGCCTCAATTTAACGAGAGTCTGATTTACAATTACATTTCTTATTAACTAAATTGTACGTACTTTCCTAGTTGGTCACCCAAATCATAAATGGTTTTTGGCCTTACCAACAGTTTTCCTCCATTTCATTGTTTTCTTTCGTTGTTGTTCTCCCTCACTCGTCATCCTTTTACCCTCCTCCAATTTGTCTCTCCATCTCAGTCTTGGCCATTCTAAAAGTTCTCTTCCAGTAGGAAAACCAGTAAATCTTCCTACCTTCTGTGTTGTACATATTTATTACTAAAAATATACAATTTATCTATAAAAATTTTTTTTAAGAAATCATTCCAATTAAAACTTTACTGTTGGATAACTCTGTTTTTGTTTAGTTCTGTTTATCATACTGTTTATATCACAGTGTACAACTCATGTTGTGTAGCACGAGGCTACATTCACACATGGCGACTTAGTCGTCGCGACACGAACGCCGCGACCAGGTCGCAGGTAGTGGCCACATTTACACGGAATACACCTGTTTTATCTTGTTTTGTCACAGTTTGTCAAAACGGCTTCAATGGGTTCGTACGATTACCATCTGATCATGCTCGTCATTCTGGTGTCTTTAAAAAAGAAGAGAAGTCAACGATTTTTTATTCATCCCTATAGTGAGACTAAATGATCATGCTCGTCATTCGGGCGTCTTTAAAAAAGAAGAGGAGTCAAAGATTTTTTATTCAACCCTATAGTGAGACTAAAGCATTGACAATTTCACACAATAATGAGCTGTCTCAGGAATGATGAGGACAAATTATTATCTTATTTTTTTATGAGTTCATCGTCATTCGACGAGCTCTTATCGTAAGTCCAGGATGGAGTTTTTAAAAAGGATACGAGATGGCGTCTTGTAATCCCACCCGAGCTAATTTGCACACTGTTAAATAGTTTGTTGTAATAGGCCACATAGTTTGTATCGCCGGGTAAAATTATTTTTCGTACCATGTCATGGAAATGGGAGCACATCATTAATCCCAGTTTTCAATTGTCCCAGTTTTATAAAAATTCAAAAATAATGAAAAAATCATATGTCCCAGTTTTCATTTGTCCCAGTTTTACTAAATAAATATAAAAATATTATTAAATCAATTGTCCCAGTTATCAAATGTCCCAGTTAAATTAAATTAATAATCAAATAACGAAAAATCAATAGTCCCAGTTTTCAAATGTCCCAGTTTGTTTAAATTTATATAAAAATGAAGCTAAATCAATTGTCCCAGTTATCAAATGTCCCAGTTTCATTAAATTAATAATAAATAACGCAAAATCAATAGTCCCAGTTTTCAAATGTCCCAGGTTTTTAAAATAAACATGAAAATAGAGCTAAATCAATTGTCCCAGTTTCATTTGTCCCAGTTACACTCCGCGGCAAAAGTGAGACGCGGCCGCCGCGCTGCTGGTACAGTCCGCACAAGCAGCAGCTCTCTGCCAGAGCCGCCACTTAGTCGGCGGTCGTCGTGTCGTTTTAACGCTCCTGTGTCTAATTATGAGATATTAAGTACTGTTCTATGAAACATATATATTCTTTTTATCTATTAAATACTGAACTTAACAGTATGAGTTCATTTTATTTTTTGATTTACGTTAAATTTTAATAATGTGAAATACTTTGAATCACCACCATAGCCTGACATGGAAAAGTTACTATGCAAGGATGAGTTTTATTTTTGGGCCAGGAATAATCTATAATAGGCACAGTTTTAGGTAATGAGATAATCTTCAAAATGTAATAATACAATTTACAATTAATCTATTAGATCGTTTGTAATGAAATAAGTAGCCCAGTTGAAGTTCATTTTTAATCACACCGCTCCTTCCCAGTTTACTTGCAGGTCGATCTTTAATTTCTTATGAACAAACATTAAATACGCCTAATCATTGTATAGTTGCGTTTTACAAATAGTTAACAAATAAAACTTAGGAATACATATTATATTCATCTTTTTGTCATGCTGCTGGTAGGCCTACTTTCTAGAAAAGAGTGATCCCTCTGCTATGGCCAGGCCGGCATTGTGATGATAGTGTCGGGTCGTCTTAACGCTGTCTTAGTAAGATATCTTAAATACAATAGAACATATATATTATGTTTCCCCATTAAATACCGGATCCAGCAGTACTAGTTTATTTTCTTGTATTTACTTAATACTTTAATAATGTAAAATATGTTAGAATAACCTTAGCCTGAACCGAAAAACGTACTAAGCGGTTAAAATTTTTATGAAAAAAGTTCAAGCGGCAAAACTGTATTGAATAAGATGATTTAATTCCCTATTAATTCCCTTACCTACGATCAGGTCATGTTATCTTAAGTTTCTTGAAACAATTATAAAATTCGTATCATTGATTACAACTTTCCCAAATTTTTTTTTTTTTTTTTTTTTGGAACCCATAAATAAAAATTTCCCCGCTTAATAACTTTTTCATTTCCGAATAAATTGGTTATCAAAAATTTCCAACTTTTGTAGTTACCTATAATTAAAAAAGTAAAAAATATTCATACTGTTGGAATCTCTGTTAAATCACAGATAATGATTAAATACATTACTGGAGAAAAATAATATAGGCTCTAGGTTTCGTAGTACAGTACTTAATATCTCATAATTAGACACAGGAGCGTTAAAACGACGCGACGACCGCCGACTAAGTGGCGGCTCACCCGGCAGAGAGCTGCTGCTTGTGCGGACTGTACCAGCAGCGCGGCGGCCGCGTCTCACTTTTGCCGCGGAGTGTTACTGGGACAAATGAAACTGGGACAATTGATTTAGCTCTATTTTCATGTTTATTTTAAAAACCTGGGACATTTGAAAACTGGGACTATTGATTTTGCGTTATTTATTATTAATTTAATGAAACTGGGACATTTGATAACTGGGACAATTGATTTAGCTTCATTTTTATATAAATTTAAACAAACTGGGACATTTGAAAACTGGGACTGTTGATTTTTTGTTATTTGGGTGAGGTTCATTAGTCCCAGTTTTCAACTGTCCCAGTTTTATTAAAATTCAAAAATAATGAGAAAATCACATGTCCCAGTTTTCATTTGTCCCAGTTTTACTAAATAAATATAAAAATATTGCTAAATCAATTGTCCCAGTTATCAAATGTCCCAGTTAAATTAAATTAATAAGAAAATAACAAAAAATCAATAGTCCCAGTTTTCAAATGTCCCAGTTTGTTTAAAATTATATAAAAATGAAGTTAAATCAATTGTCCCAGTTATCAAATGTCCCAGTTTCATTAAATTAATATTAAATAACAAAAAATCAATAGTCCCAGTTTTCAAATGTCCCAGGTTTTTAAAATAAACATAAAAATAGAGCTAAATCAATTGTCCCAGTTTCATTTGTCCAAGTTACACTCCGCGGCAAAAGTGAGACGCGGCCGCCGCGCTGCTGGTACAGTCCGCACAAGCAGCAGCTCTCTGCCGGATGAGCCGCCACGCCACTTGGTCGGCGGTCGTCGCGTCGTTTTAATGCTCCTGGGTCTAATTATGACATATTAAGTACTATGAAACATTATATTCTTTTTCTGCATTAAATACTGAACTTAACAATATGAGATTATTTTATTTTTTGATTTATGCTAAATTTTAATAATGTAAAATACTTTAGAATCACCATAGCCTGACATGGAAAAGTTACTATGTATTTATTTATTTATTCAAAATACATCACATTACATCAATGAACTGACAGGTGATAAGTCAAAATATCTTAAAGCTATTAATTAATTGTATAGATAAAAAATAGTTGTAATAATAAATTCATGAACAAAATGTTTTTTCTTTAAAATGTTGGACATTTTACTGGCTTTCCAAAAATTCTTCTAAAGAATAATAAGCCTTCTCCAGTAGACACTCTTTTAAATGTTTTTTTTTTTTTTTTTTTTTTTTTTTTTTTTTTATTTTGGAGAGAGTATCAATATTTTTTATAATTGGTCGGAGGTCGTCGCGTCGTTTTAACGCTCCTGTTAATTATTACATATTAAGTATTCTGTACTATGAAACCTATATATTCTTTTTCTCTTATAGATTATTCCTGGCCCAAAAATAAAACTTATCCTTGCATAGGTTTAAAAATTCATTGAAACCAGCACAACACAGACTCAAATTATTCCATTTGTCTCCTCAGTACATGGGCCCTAAAATATACAATAAATTACCAATTATAAAAAATATTAATACTCTCTCCAAATTCAAAAAAAAAAAAAAAAAAAAAAAAAAAAAAAACATTTAAAAGAGTGTCTACTGGAGAAGGCTAGTAGTGTAAAATTGCGGCCGCTAGCCCAGTTCAAGGTCACCTGAGGGATGACGTCATCGAGGTCAATGACCTCACCGATGACGTCATCGATGACGTCATCGATGACGCAATCGATGACGTCATCACTAATGACGTCATTTCGATGACGTCACACCCATGACGTCACAGAAATGACGTGCTGATGACGTCATCACCCCTTACGTCATCAAAACGACGTCACCAACGCCACTAAGGTCAAGGTCACGCAGAAACTTAAAATTTTTTAGCACTTTTGCCGTTTCTCGCACTACGCTCCGAGTTTCAGTCAGAGTCCCCGTGACCTTGACCACTTGGAGCGAATATTCGACAAGAAATGGCAAAAGTGCCAAGTTAAACTCGAGTTTCTGACATGACTCTGCCTAAATGGGCAATCGGTTATCCCTCAGGTGACCTTGAACCAGTACAACGCCCGCAATTTCATGTTACTGTGACCTTGAACACTTAACAACGGAGCGCCGACACCGATGCGCACCCCACGACAGCCATCGAGTGACTGACTGTCAGGCTCTGTGTATGCTAGGTATATCGGCTTGAGAGACTAAGACTCTAAACTGTCAGGAATGGGAGTAACTAACTGAATTTTGCAAGGAAAAGTCATTTCATCCAATATTTTAAACAAATCCTCATCAGTAAAACTGACATTAGTCTGTTTTGTATAAAACTTAGGGTGTCCGCGCAACAGTTTGCGCCACTTAGCTAAAGTTGAAACTCTCTTAACTTTGGGTGGTGGACAGTGAGCAACTAATAAAGTCTTAACACGGCTAAGTTTCTTACCTAAAGTGTCCTGCGACATGGCTTCACCTCACAAAAGTCCGCACAATACTGAGAGACTGCTTGTAGCGCATGAGTCAAGGGAAAAGAGGTGGGGGAAACAGCAGGAGTGGGGGAAGGTCACAGTGGTGGGGGAAGGTGAGGTGGTACGCTGGAGTATCGCATCACTTCACCATGAGCTGTCCTACAGTCAACACACTGTTCTCTTGGCCCGAGTTGGCACTAGAAGAAACATTTCTGTACAGCTTAGGCTGTGAGAGCCGAGGAAGCAAAGTCAAAGTGGAAATTGTGTTAAACTCCAAGATGAAGAGTCTCCTAAATAAACTAATTGTATCCTTGCAATCTCCTATAACTTTAGAGAAATACCACTTTATTAAGCGACACCTTATACTTTGGCAAAACGAAGCGGAAATGGAAAAGATTACAGTAAAATTAATTTAACTTAAAACCTGGACTGGACACTCATGGCGATACCACGTGGCGTGCAAACGCCACCCTAAACATTACAAGTTAGGTTATTGAGCACCTCTGGTACGATAACCGATGTGCTAGAGTTAAAGTGTGATGACCTTGAGTCAAAACACTGAAACACTACAAGTCGATATCGTCCCAGAGTTAAAGTGTAGTGACCTACATTCAGAACTTGTAAAATTACTTACATATAGAGAGCTAGAGAACAGCGAGACGCACCGCATGGAAGCCGGAGACATACTGGCGAAGCGGTGTTGTGCAGCCTAGGGACCCAGTTGTGGTGGGGGTATAGCCAACACTTAGAGTACAAGTGTTGTGGGTGACCTTGACCCACTTAACTTACCTGACCCCCCCCCCCCCGACAAAAAGTGCGAACCCCCCCCCCCCCCCCCCGACAAAAAGTGCGAACCCCCCCCCCCCCGACAAAAAGTGCGAACCCCCCCCCCCCCCCCGACAAAAAGTGCGAACCCCCCCCCCCCCCCGACAAAAAGTGCGAACCCCCCCCCCACCCCCACCCCCACCCCCTCCCCCACCCCTGATATCCTGGGCGTGGCAGCCCCGGCGGGGATATAAGGGGGTCCAGCCAGAGCCGGCTCGCAGTCCGCTCCCGCGCGTTGAACGTGAACGACCGGGACGGACCGCCATAGGCATCACTAAACATTGAATGGCGCCTTCAGTGTTTAGCGAAGTCTACTCTAACTTTAAGACTTGTATTAGTTGTAAGATATTGCGCTTGCGTTTGGGTATTGGGAATTGATTTATATGAGAGTGTTTTACTTGTACCCTATGTCTCCTGTGTCTTTTATCCTTTGTGTCTTGTTTGTTATATGTGTTTAATGTGTATGTGCTTGTTCCAGCATTGACTACGTTGAGCTCAATTGTGTGTTGTAAGTGTGTTATATGTTTGTAAAGTGTATACGCTTGTTTTAGCAATCCCCCCTTGAGCTTTTTCAATGCTCAAAGTAAATTGTAAAGTCAGGGAACGGGAGTAGGCCCCCGTGTAAAAGCATTTTATACCAACGTTAGCATGAGTCCTCTCAGGCATGCAATATTGCGGCTGGGTTTGGGACTCGGTCCGTTTGTATGCTGACATGCAGACCACAGCTGTGGCCAATTTGCGGTGGCCTCTGCACTCGGACCGAGGGCGTAAGCCACTAGGGCTGTCCTCAACCTCTTGTTTCCCTTCTGGAAACTCAAAATTATGTAAATGAATCTTTGTTAGCTATTTGTGTTTTTAGTCCCCAAGGCCCCCGAACATTCGTGGTTCGCCATGGATGTACGGGGGCCGAAATTTTTTTAATGTCCGTGTGGCCTTGACCCACAAAGATTTATGAAAATTTACTGCATTGATAAAGTTAAATAGTAAAGGTAGGGTACGGGAGTAGACCCCCGTGTAAAACAATTTTAAACCAATTTTAGCATGGGTCCTCTCAGGCATGCAATATTGCGGCTGGGTTTGGGACTCGGTCCGTTTGTATGCTGACATGCAGACCACAGCTGTGGCCAATTTGCGGTGGCCCCTGCACTCGGACCGAGGGCGTAAGCCACTAGGGCTGTCCTCAACCTCTCTCAAAATTAAGTAAATGTTTTGTTAGCTATTGAAAAGACAATGCAGTAAATGTTTACAAGTCTTGCGTGGCGAAGGGAACACGACATTGGATGTTGCCTTGTTGTCATAGTTGGGTCTCTTTGGAGGCTACAGCGATGACAACCCAAGTGCCCCACACCCCCATCGGGGGTGTGGGGCTTAATTTTTTAAAGTTTTACCGTGACCTTGACCTAAATATATAAAAGTTTTCAAAATTCTTTAACAGTCAGGTCTTATTAACAAGGTAAATATATTAAGCTCTTTTAAAAAAAATGTACAAGTCAAGTAACACACAAGGTTTGACTCGTCTATAAGTGTGTCTTTTTTGGAGGCTTCAGCGATGTTAACATAAACGCCTTAAGTGAGGCTTATTGTTTTAAATTGACCCCCCCCCCCCCGACAAAAAGTGCGAACCCCCCCCCCCCCCGACAAAAAGTGCGAACCCCCCCCCCCCCGACAAAAAGTGCGAACCCCCCCCCCCCCCCGACAAAAAGTGCGAACCCCCCCCCCACCCCCACCCCCACCCCCTCCCCCACCCCTGATATCCTGGGCGTGGCAGCCCCGGCGGGGATATAAGGCGGCCGGGTGGCATGCACTTCTCATTCCTGTCCAGGTTCCCGTACCGGACGGTCCTCTCTCGCTCCTGAGATTTTATTTACTTATTTCAATCTTCTTTTCATATTTACTCTTTTCATATTTACTCTTCATTTATTCGCTTCATCAAGATGGGTCTTAAGCTCAAGAATTACCCACCAGCTTCTTCAACCTCGGCCAACACGCCTCAGCCCTCATCGTCCTCCGCTCCGATCCTAGAATACCTCATGACAGCGCAGATTCTGAGCTGCCTGACGATGCCGCCACCGCCGCCGCCACCGCAGCCTGCCTCGATGCCCAGCCTTTCACCATTGCCACCAACATTGGAAGAGGTTGGCGCACCTTCGGCTTCGGAAGAGGCTGGCGCACCTGCGGCATCTTCAAAGAACCCCAGCGGACGAGTCCTGATAGCCTCTCCAGCACTCTCTCTGCTATCGGACTCGGGATCGGAGTCTGCGGTGTTCGAAGAGGCGCCAAGGTCGAGGATAACCCCCTACAGTCGAACTAAGAAAATCCTATCCTACACCAAATCCCAATGTCCCTCACCCATATCCCCCATGCCACCTACACCAACCAAACCACCCCGTAAATCAATCTTCTCCCCCGAACTTCCCTCAATCGACCTAACCCGTTCACCTACCCCACCCAAAATTGTCTGCAGCCTACCTTTTGACCTACTTAAACCTTCACCTCCCACCCCCATTCCTTCTAGCCAGCCTAAACCTGACAAGCTCCAAAACACTCCAGTAAAGCGTCCAACACAAAAACGTAAGCGTGTTAAACTCCCTGCTGGCAAGGGTAATAAATGCGATTACGTGTGGATGTCAAAAGACTTTGGGATTCTTTGCTGTCAGAAGTTTGCTGTTTTAGATAAAGACCGTTGCCAAACGCACTTGAACAAAAATATCAATCTTCCGAGAGTAAGACCCTACAGTCTTAACAACATTAGGTCTAAAACATCCCAACCCAGACATCCCCACAGTCCGCAACCGCTTGATATTAGAAGACTTAAAATGGATGAAAAATATTATTTTATTGCTCAAACTTATGGAGCTTTTGATGCCAAAGTAGAAATCATTGTAAAAGGTGATGGCAGCCTTCATACAATGAAAGTACCCGTTCGGATGGTACAAAGACAATTTTCCATCCATAAAAAAGGCTATCTAATACGAAGGGAAGGATGCCAATCTGTGTGGGAAATGGATTAGGATGTAGGCCTACCAAAAGAAATTCTAAATTGTTAGGTTGTGTTGGACGATATTTAAAAAACAAAAATTCTTCTTCCAAATTATTTTTTCCAAATTTAGTCCTAACCCTCTTAAAGTAAGGGAGAGGAGTATTACACAAGTCAAATAATAAAAAAAAAAAAATACTTGACTTGTATAATACTTTAACCTGGCGGTGATGTAAAGTCACTGGGACAATCTCAAACCGTGTCCTTGAGGGTGAAGACTAAGTTACGAAAATCTTTAACAAATAAAAACTTACCTCCAAACACTTGTAGCTTGCTACAAGTGTTTGGAGGTAAAAATTTTTCAAAGTTTGAATGACCTTGACCCATATAAATTACTGTTTAAAGTAAAGTGCTAACCTTACAACTAATGTCGTGTATCACGTGATACCCCCCACTCTAATGCTCTTACTAAGCTTGTATGAGCCGTTCATTTGCTTCAGTCCGTTTCTGTACTCCGTGTAAACATGTCACGGTACAATTACAAAGGTGGTGACTTCTTGATAGATCCACACAATGTTTGGGAAGTGCTAAATCGGCATAGAATGGAAGTTGAGCACTGTATAAGACGAGATGGGTCTACATTTTATCTATGTATTATAAACAACCAAACTCATAAGTATGAACACTGGACAAAAATTAATTATAACAACATAGATGAGCTGTTTGCTTGGGTCTTTGAGCTGTGTAAAGTTATTGAAGAAACCAAAATGATGGGTTTGCTAAAGGTATGTAAAACCGATGACCGGGAAGAGTAAGGGAAATTTAGTGGAAGTCCTTAAGCTATCCCCCCCCCCCAAATTCCCCATTCCCTCCCCCACCCCCTCCCCCACCCCCTCCTCCACCCCGCCCCTACCACTACAAATAGGTATATATAGGAGTGGTAATCCAATGTCCGCTCATTCAGCTTGCATCCGTTAAGCAGAACACCTCGCACCATGTCTGGAAACTCTTCAGCTTCTAGCTCAAGTGTTGGGCCCAACCGATCGAGCCTTCTGTTAAGCAGTCGAGTCCGATTTTCTGGCTTTGGACCTGTGAAGAAGGACCCGTGCAGCAGCAGTGGAGCCTCTAGATCAGCCTGGTATGTAAGGAGTCGCGTCCGGTTTTCCGGCTTTGGCCCTGTGAAGAAGGAGCTTTGCAGCAGTGGAGCCTCCAGCTCGGCCCGGCCTCCTACCAACCCGCAACCAACCACATCAAATGCATCTACACAGACACCACCAAATGTATTTGAAGCGTACAATGAAATTATAGAGGAAAAGGATAGGGTGTTAGAGAATGTAATCCGTGAGGCAAATTCAATCCTGAGAAAATATGACAGACTAATTATGAAGTGTCAAGATCTTTTAGTGGACAGTGATGCTAGTGAGGATGAGAGTGGATAGGTGTGTGGGTAAAGACTCGGACTGGGACTTGTGTGTTTGTATGAATGTGTGTGTGAATGCGGAATACAGAGCGGGGGATAGATCACTCTGTGGCAATGGACTAACATGCCACTTAGTGATCTATCCCCCGTTCTGGTAATGTTTTTGGATGGCCTTGACCCACTTTACCAAGGCTAGCTAGTACCCCCACCACTGATAAGTGTATATATACGGGTATTAACGTGCAGTTTGGTTATTCTGCTTTGTACCGCTTAGCTGAATACAGCACTGTAACATGGCTTTCAACTCCAAAACTTCTCAGGCTTCCTCTTCTTCTTCAAGAAGGCGTGCTGCCAACGTCCTGCCTGCTACTCGTGGACCTGCTCGACCATTCCACAGCATAACTGTTGCTCGGGCAAACGCCTGCAAAGCTCCGATGCTACGGACCTTGCTGGAGGTAAGCCAAGACGGACAAGGCTTGCTCAGTCCTGGTCAACGGCAGGAGCAAGAAAGGCGTATGGCGTACTTCAGGCTGCAGGGTGTAGTTCCCAGCTTGAAGTTAGGCGATCCGAGAGTAGCAAGCATCAACGAGGCAGCGGACTACATATCACACCTTCACAGTGTTTTAGAAGTAAAGGACCAACAAATTGAAAACTTAAAAGAACAATTGAAACAATTTAACTTTAATCCTGTGGAGTTTGTGGAAGCAGTGATGAGTGATAGTGATGATGAAGGAACTGAATATATATTGGGTATGTAATGAAAGACTTGGACAGGGACATGTGTGTGTGTGTAGAATACAGAGCGGGGGATAGACTACTTTGCGGCAATGGACTAGCATGCTGCTTAGTGGTCTATCCCCCGCTCAAAGGGTACTTTTGAATGACCTTGACCCACTTTAAACGAAGGACAACCGGTTAACTGGTATAAAAGAGGGGGGTCTGTACATTCCGACTTCATTCTGCTTTGAACCTTCCAGTGGAACGCTAGAAAATGAGTGGATCACTGATCATTGGTAAGGAGTGGGAGTATGTAACCATAAACTATTTAAACTGTAGAGGGATGTTGAAGAAGGTGTATGATAATGTTAAAAGAATGGTTGTTGAAGAAGGTAGGGTAGTGATTGTAGCGTGGAAGAAGAAGCAGTATACAGGACAACAAGTGAGAGCAAGTGACTTTGGGGGGAATAGTGTGTTTCAAATTGGACGAGCGAACTTGGTTAATTTGGACATTGTGTTTTGGGACTTGGAAAGGTTAATTGAAAATAGTGGCAAACATGGGGAACTCTTAATTGGCAGGGAGGACAGAGTATATGAGTAAGTGTAAAAGACTGGGGGGCTTATGTGTGTGTGTAAAGACTAGGACTTGTGTGGAATACAGAGCGGGGGATAGATCACTTTGCGGCAATGGACTAGCATGCTGCTTAGTGGTCTATCCCCCGCTCAAAGGGTATTATTGGATGGCCTTGACCTATATAAAGGTAGAGGGGGAATGGGTAATAGGAGGGGGAAATTGGTATATATGTAGGACTGATGAATAAAGCATTTAGTCAAGCATTTGTCTAGACACTATCAACAACAACAATGGAGAGCTTCAGTGTTGAGTTCATCCTCTTGGAAGAAGACATCAACGAAGTGGTGGAACTTATAGAGGATAAGACCAGCCAGGGCACATTGGAACTTGTGAATTGCGAACCGTTGGACAATGCCGCAATCGATAAGATTGCATATTTCATGATGCATTTGTATAACGAACAAACAACCAATATGGAGTTTGTGCAGTACCTTTATCAAAACCAAGTAAATGTGCGAGTGACAATTACTTGGTGGCAGTAATAATAATAAAGTGTAACATATGGATGTGGACTTGGATGTGGACTTGGACTTGAGTGTGGTCTGCGGAATAGAGCGGGGGATAGATCACTTTGCGGCAATGGACTAGCATGCTGCTTAGTGGTCTATCCCCCGCTCAAAGGGTATCTTTACGTGACCTTGACCCACATAAATTGTATAGTTGGTGGGGGTATAAAAAGGGTAAGCAAATTGGATGGATACAACACTTCCATACCATGGCTCCACTTGACAACACCGTGTTCCATCGCAACAGAATTGTCTCTATTCTGGAGGTAATACCTCTAGAAATTATAGAAGTAGAGGACCAACTACCTGCGGTTGATCAAGAAGAGGAGGAGGAAGAGATAATGGATATTGAAACGGACTCTGACGAAGCTGGTTCAACGGACAATGAGGTGGACTTGCACGCCTACGAAACATTAGAGTCGTCATCTGAGTCGGAAATGGAATTCCAATTGGAAATCGAAGAAGAAGAACAAGAACAAGACACTCCCCATCGTCCAATGGATAGGATGTTAGTTGCCAGAAGAATTATGTATTGTCATCGCTGCCTATTCCGTGATGAGGATGATTCCGACTCTGATGGTGATGTTTCACCCTTGTAAAAAAGTTTAAACAAAAAGTTAAAAAAGAATGTGAGCGGGGGATAGAGCACTTTGTAGTAAATGATGCTGCTTAGTGCTCTATCCCCCGCTCAAAATAATAATTCCAAATGACCTTGACCTACATAAACTTGCTCAAACAGACGTCTTTGAAAAAACTTGTACAAATTATTGAATCTAGACCAAATATCATCAATTTATCAAGCCTACTGATAAATGTATTACAAACGGTTGTGTAAAGGCTAAATTTAGCACATGAGTGATAACCTGTTTCCATATGACGTCACTTTCCCCACCTATCTGCCTC